>OU426930.1:11205000-11805000 GCA_911387795.2 Apamea monoglypha | reverse complement strand
AGTTCAACTGGACTGGGTGTCGAAGGAAGATGGATCGCACATTTTAACAGTTGCTGTGGGTTCAAGAGTGTTATTATTCACCCCTGTATCCAGCGATTTAGCACAAGCTAATCTAAAGGTAAGCAAAGTAGCCTTTTACGAGCCTTATATATGGCATATCGACTTTTGGACTACCTCGTTGGTCTAGTGGTCGCTAGCACTACTGCTGAGCATCAGGGGGGAAATCGGGAATGTCGGACTAAGTGTAATTGGGGCTTTTTTCCCTCTGGAATTTCTTAGTAGAAGCCCGGAGTCTGGATTAGTGCAATAGGTTCGCCCCCTATTACATGGTGCTTCTGGTTAATTTTTCTTTTTTTTTAGAATAACGTTGCCCCACACTAGGAATTTCTCCTGTATCGTGGGTGCGTTTACAAACATTAAACTCACACACACAAACAGCCAGACCCGGAACAACTACCGGGCCAAATGCCGTAATTACAGAAAAAAATAAAAAACCGTTGTGTCTCACGTGGATCCACATTCGGCGGCATGGGTTAAACATAACTGCCGAAATGTGGGTGTACTATAGGTGCACCTTTGCCTAACCCTTCTGTGTATCCAGCCGTGATGTTATGTTGATAAAACTACGGCTTAGTAGAGCGTCGTCTCTATCACACATAAAGCCCGATTCAAACTTTCTGGCGGCTCTGAAGTGCTCTACTCGCTGCGCAGTACCTCACCCCTCACCCCCGCTGACAGGTGAATTGGTTACTGCGCAGCGACTCGCTTAATGTTCCGAGCCGCCATATAGAATCTGGCTGTATCTCTGTGAGTTGTGTGACTGTCGCTTTCTCGAATGTGCCATGTTATCGCCCGGGTACTGTCAATTGTTTGTTGTTATTTTTCAAACGGGAAAATCTTGATTTCAAGTACTTAAGATCTTTTACAGAGCCTTGTGAATAGTCAAGAATGTAGTTTCAACGTTGCAATGTGTTCTTCTTGTGATGAAGAACGAAAAAAACAAATGGTTACTGTTTCTTTTTTTTGCTCAGTAGACCGTCTATAAAAATCATTAAAGTTATTTCATTATATTCCACGAGTGCGCGTCAATTATTGCAACTTAAACCTTATGTCAATGACATAAAAGTCAAATGACGCGCGCTCTTGATTTGCATAGACTGGACTATTCTAGTCCTTAGCTAGATAATCACAGTACTTTAGTTGGCGGACCACAAGAAGGTATAGTTCTAAAAGATAGGGACGAATACTTAATTTGGTTTTTCGTAATTTTATAGTCGAAAATATACTCATTAAAAAGCCAGCGTAGCCAGTACATCAGAATAAACAATTATTTTTTGTCAATAGAATAACTAAACTTCATAAATTTTTAGGCAATGAAAGAATCAATAAACGCCAACCGTCCAATCCTACGCAAGGCCTCTTCGCTAGCCGCGCCCCTATTCGTCGAAGAGATCAGATGGATGCAACTCCGGCGCATAGAGTTAAAGACCGCTGATGGTCTACCACCTTTACCTATGCAAATATCTTGGGTTCGTGACGGTATACTCGTGGTTGGAATGGACTCGGAAATGCACGTGTATTCGCAGTGGAAGCCTGAGAATCCGCAGACGGCGTCTGGATTGATGGGTACACAGGTATGTAGTTCAGACTATTTAACATTAAAATAAACTTGCAGTGTCATTAGTATTAAAATCAAAAGGCTATTTGGATGGAACACATTTTATTAACACCACAATTAATATAATACAGAACGACTTTTTTTTCTCCTTGGAAAAACAGATTTTGGTGACAGATTCTAAACAGTTTTACTCAAATGTTAAAACACTGTCATATAGGTATACAACCTCCATCAAATAGTATTCCTGTAGAACACTTAACGAACCTAAAGCTCCTTATGAAAGGAGTAAGTTCACCTAATAATGCAAAAAGTGAGGTTCGATTTCACGACATTTTGAATTATTGCCGCGTTTGGATAGCTGTATGACGCCTATATGAGGCATGGGTCCATATTGGCTCTGGGGGTCTACTCCGAAGTGGTATCGGCCGAATGTCCGGCCGTTTCCTGCTACGAAGTTACTATTTGGTTCGGTCGATCCCGATCCTACACTCCTACACTCTTTCGAATATTGACTATGGTCCCGACCCAACTGATCCGATCCGAATTTTTATCGCATTTTTCAATAATATTCGGTTCGGCCATGTGTCGGTCCGATCCGAACATACGCACTTTGCACTTCGTAGTAGACCCCCAGGATCGAGTTGGGTGGAAAAAGGAAAGCGAGGCCTTTGCCCTGCAGTGGAACAATACAGGCTGATTATTATTATTATTGGATAGCTTTACTTGAATAATCTTATAAGTTTGTTCTTTCCCAACTACATTGAATTCTATTACCATTGAATTGACTATAGTCATATACAGCCTTCACTATTGTACTAAACCCATCTGGATATCAAACAGGAACTGGAAGAAGGTAGCGAGTCTCGTGCGCTTCGAGACTCAGACTTGCGTATATCTGCGCCTCATCTACAGCGTGTGTCTTCAATCAACTTGCAACTGTTAGAACGAGACGCTAGAAGACGTACCAAAACACAACCGGATCAACCTCAGGTATTCATTTGTTTTGACGTCGCGTTGTTATATCGGTAGTGAAAACAAGAAAACTTAGACTTTTTGGAGATGGCAACCCTCGAATGTGGAAGCAGCGATCGACAATGAGAGTTACACACAATGCAACTTGGGATCTTATTTTTATTCAGAAATAGCCTACTACCTGAGTTTTCACCTGAATCCTAGAGATAATACTTCTTGGAGGATAAGAAGTATCCTATTTGTTTATCCAGGCTGTCTTTTATTTGTGTACCAAATATCTAAAGCCATTCAGCCGCGATTGAGGAATAATCTTCTTCGCAAAGTTTAAAACTAAGAATATTGTTTTATTTAACAGCCACTGTTGGATTATATGCCAGACTACGGTTTATTCGAAGCTTCGCAAATGGCCTGCCCGGTGCTACCTCAATACCACCCCAAGCAACTGATGGAGCTTCTGAACAGCGGCAAAATACGATGGGTGAAAGCTATCCTTGCTCATTTAGTCAGGTATGATATCTTGATAATAGAAATACTGTTTTTTGTATGGTCCAAAACGGGTCAAAAAAAACTTTGGGGTCCTGTGACTGAACGTGGCTAATAGTATTTTGTCAGCAATGAAAGGAACTTATACGCATTGATTTTCCATGACCCGGTTCGGACCCAGTTTTAAACGACATTTACCAAGAAAACAACAAATTGTCATCATCATCTGCCTAGCCTTTTCCCAACTATGTTGAGGTCGGCTTCCAGTCTAACTAGATGCAGCTGAATACCATTATTTTACATGGGGCGACTGCCTATCTAACCTCCACAACCCAGTTACTGGGTAGTAAATAGCCTCCCAACCGATTTCGCTCACGGTGGTCAATCCCAACAGAGATTAGCCCCAGAGTACCCAGGAGATGTTATAGTGCACAAGTGTGTGCGTAAACTCAGGTGCACTCTCTGTTCCTTTACTCTCATAGTCCGATGGGACGGCAATCAGACACGATCGGGGAGAGGTCAGGCGCAGGAGCAGCGGCTTTACGTGCTATCAGAGACACGTGGGCTTCACACCACCAACTTCCAAACTCCGGGCTGTTACTGAGACATTCCTAATGGAAAAACCCAATGACCATTTTGCCCGACCCGAGAATCGAACCCAGGACCCCAGGCTCAGCAATCGTGCTTGCGACCACGAGACCAACGCGACGGGGCAGTCAGACGACGTAACGACTTTCAAAGATCTACGAATGACAGCCAGCGGGGCAATTGCGTAACACATTATTAATCGGAATCGGTTTTATTTTGACAGTTCAACAACATTCATTGCATTATTTATTTGTTGAGCAGACAAATTTTTCGAACATATGAAGTAATGGATTAGAAATTTGCTTCAAAATGATTCAGATCCCGATTGATTGTGTGTTACGCAATTAGGGTGCAGGACCAACGGCTGAACGTGCTTTCCGAGACTCCCCTCCGTGTCTCGGAAAGCACGTATACCACCCATCCACGGACCCACCGCGGCAAGCGTAGCTTAACTTGATCGATCGATTGTTATGTGTTTAACTTAATATTTTGATATTACCAGATGTATCGGTGGATCTTACACTGGACGCAGTTCTCAAGGTGACGAAGATAGTTTATCCAGACAGGTATGGCCTTTTATTATTACTTCTAAAATATAATCCATCGTCTTTGCTCGTCTGTACTCATTTTAATGTAGCATTCTTTGATTGAAAAAGTAAATAAAATGGCATCATAATGTTGCCATGCCAAACTAACCAACACTGAATATTATGCATAATAATTGTAACACAAAATAAACGCTGCAATGTATTGTTTGTGCATAAAATACACTGAACGGACTAATATCCACTTGAATATGTGCTGTATGTCTTACAAAATGAAGCTCACATTAGCTCACCCCGGAACTGTTAATAATACTCGTATTTACATGTTTTTTTTTTTTGTAATACTTAAATAATTGATATTGTATGTTGTGTTTTGATGTAATATTGCGATGTCCTGTGTCGCTTGCTTAACAAATATTTAAAAGGGTTGAAATTTTAATCATATTAACAAACTGTTTTTGAAATCTAAAATGTGATTAAATAAATCACTAAACTACTATTATTTTCAGTGTGTGTTTTGTCTGGTGTTTTAAATAATATTTTTGAAATTAAACACTTAATTATTAATCAATAACAGTAATAATATAATTGAAAACCATAGAAAGTATTTCGAACTTAATTGTATTGAAACTTATGTAGTACCAAAATATGTGACACATTTCCACTATAAACTCGTAATCTCATCTATTTGAATAGCTTAAATAATATGAAGTACAAAACAATCATAGGTAGTGGCATGAATAAACCCCACTAGGAAAGTTGCCATCATAGCCATACACTTGCGATTAATCGTCCATAAGAAATCGCCTTAGTAAAACACCCACATGATTGAAGACATAATATTTCACTGTCAGTGGCGAAGGGCCAAACGAAAACTCCAACAGAAAGTCATCAGTAGGCCAAATCTCGTAATTTTAAACGTTCAAAATCTAGTCGCAGTCTCATCTCGGCGACAAACAAAATGTCAAAAAAAAACCGAGTGTGCTTATAACCACACGACTGAAGTGAAACTTCTTTCTCAAAATATTAATTCATTAAATTGTTCAAAACGAAATAGAATTACGAAAAATAACCAAAGAATCACCGTTCGCGTAACGCTAGTAAACTCGCAAACGAACTACTGACTGAGATATATACATATTTCACTTACTAGCTATAAGGGAAAGAGAGAAAGAAAATGTGCGCGCGCACTGCTCTCTCTCTTGCTCCTACACTGTGATACAGACAACAGGCCTGCACTGTGCTTAGATATACGGAACGTATTTGGCTATAAGAGGAAGAGAGAAAATGTGCGCGCGCACTGCTTTCTCTTGCTTATATCCCCCACTCAACTCCCGTTCGCCTCGCCCGATCACACTTTTCGTAACGCTTACGTCACGCGTTCGCCAGCTTACTCCCCAAGTCAAGCTTGCGTAAAGAAGTTTCACTTTAAAACGTGTCAAAATGTAGGGAAATTAGAATATTTTTTGACAGATTGAGACTGAGATTAGACTGTGAACGTTCTTAAAATTATGAGAATTGCCCCTCAGTGGTTGCCATATTTGCAAAAAGAAGAAAAACGTTATTATAAACCTTTGCTGTCCAAAGGCCTCCCTTCCCTCTTTCCACTTGTCCTAGACATCATCTTCCCCTGTCCTTATTCCAAGTTATTTGGGGTTGGCGCAGCATGTTTTCTCCCATACATCTCTATTTCTCGTCTCAGTAATTACCTAGCTTTAGCCTTATCTAGCCATAATTTCACCCCTCATACAGTCCATCCATCGTTTCTTTGGTCTTATTACAAGACAATGGGCAATAGTCTACCAAACGACCACCACCAAAGAGACCCAAGTAACTGAAATAGTCTATTGTATAAGGAGTAATTTATACAAAGACACTATTAAAAATATGTGTCAGTAAAAAGTTATAACTAAATGAAAATGATTATTCATTATTTTAGCATATATTTAATAATTTATTTATTTTAATTTCAAGACACAAACATCAGTGTAGCCCTTGCTCTTGTACTAGAAGGTCCTGTATCACAAGAGCCAGAAGCATCATATATGATAAGTATCATAAATCGATTGATTGATTTAAAAAAAATGAGGTATTATTAGATTTATCTTGAAACCACGAGGAGAGAAATGAGATGTGTGTTATGGGCGTCTTAGTAAAAGTTTCTTCTTATTTAATAGACTATTTAGCGGCATAGATCTCGTTACATTTGCACTAAGCCCCAAACATATTTGATCCAATTTCCTTTAATCCCTTAAAAAGAAGCGAATCTGTTACAAACCCTTCGCCACTGTTCATTGTACACCTGCGATTATTTGTCTCGCCGCTGTTGCATGACGCACGTGTGTTGCAGCGCGGCTGGTCGCGCTCGCGCACGCTCTCCGTGTCGTTCGCCGCCGGCGCCGCTTCTCCGCTAGATGGCGTTGCACAGGTAACTAGCTTTTATATACACGCGCTGAAGACACTGTATTATATTGTATGTTTTATGTTATTTGTGCAGATTTTGATGTGATTACAGCCACTGTAAAAAGATATGTCTTCAATTTGGTTATATAATAATCAATGAAAATTGGGTTAATTGAGTCAGTGATGGTTGACTTTAATGGATTAGTGGTCGGTCTGATCGCATAATATTAGTTATTTACACCGCCGGGCGCTGCTGTGCCGATCAAGAGATCTACGCGAAGCCTTATGGGGAACCATGTTTACGTCAACAAGAAAAAATAACATCTATCACGTTTAAGTTTTCGAAAACCCTTTCCATTTTCCACAAGTGATTTTAAGGCGGGCTTGCATATCACTATATACGCTTAGCGCTAAAGGAATTTAAAACATTATTTTGTTCCTGCCAATAGTTTGACGATAATAGAGGCAGAATGACATATGTTTTAAATAATATTTTAAGTGCTAAACGTATTATATTTAGTGATTTGTGGTGCAAGTGAATCAGGAGCTGTAATAAAATATTATTTTTATTTCAAAATAGTTTGTAATTTTTAACAGCATTTAGATTTGACCAATCTAACGCTATAAACTAATACAGATAACAGAGGACGTCCAGTTAGACTACGCAGAAATCACGTCTGTGCCACCGTTGCCATTATGGACCATGCTCGTCGCTGACAAGGAGTCCCCGCATCATCCATCCACTATTCAAGAAGCTAAGGTATTCTTCCACATAATTTTAACCGAAATACACCTAGTGCTGACCTTTATAGACCTCCCAAGGGTCCAACCAACAACCGGTCCTGCCCACATCCAGCGTATACCAGCGTCAGTTACAGTGGCTTTCCTGCGAATCTCCTTATTGGAGATCCTGATTCGACCACGCAGATAAACTCTGGGCATAACTCTGTCCATTGCCCTAAGCCCTTTATATACTACTTTGAGCTTTCATATAGGGCCCGAGTGTGAACAAAAAAAAAATGGAGAGACAATATTCTGATGTCATTATACTTCTATTAAAAGAATACTCTTTATTGTACACCATACAAATTATAAAACATAAATATACAAAATTTTAAACCTTTTTTTTTTTTTTTTAATTTTAATACCTCATTTTTTATTTCGCAGGACTATAACGAATTATTCGAAGGTACAATACAGGATACAGAAGAGGACCTTGACACCTTATTGTTGGGTGAAAAAGAGGAGGTAGTTGACAGACGTCTCTCAATGCCTGAACGACAACCTTTATCACACTTTGGGCTAAGACAAGGTAAAATGCGATATAATGGGTGCTGAAGTCCGCACGCCGTATGTCGGCGTGCGGACTTCAAGTTATATATTTCTAGTATAAACTGACTTCTACGAAAAGCCTAAACAATGCGAGGTCAGCTAAAACTGGAAATGTATAGCTTGATGTCTTAGTGCGTACATATGCCCAAATATGTTACCTTACTTAATTTTGTTTTGTTCATTCTTGAGTTTGTTTGTTTCTTTTATTACCATAATTATAATGTTCCTTGCATATTCTTCTATCTTTCTTGCGATCTAGGTTTTTGATTCTATATGTGTGACAAAACAGTCGGTTATAATATAATTCTTAATTCCCTATAATTTCTTTTCAAATAATTTAATTGAAGAAAGAAAGAAAAGAACATATATTTATTTGCGGTAACCATGACGACGATGAACACAAAACAAGAATAATTTCGGAAATAATATGCGTCGCATCTACGCATAACGGCCATCGCTCAGTATAATGCTAAGATGAATGAGATGAATTAACTGTTGTAATTTTTGACAACAACTAGCAAATGATCAGAAACATCACTATCATAAAAGTTTAATGACGGCTTTTCGATTTCTACGTTTTATATATATATTTTATTTTTTATTTTACAGACATCTTAAGACACATACACATTAATTTTCCGCAGGTCGCATCCTCTCCCGTCTACTGACCCACACACACTTGCCGGGCCTCAGTTCTCTAGACCAGATGCACTTGCTAGCGTTAGCAGATACCGTGTCTACGTGTGATGCCGACTTCGCTGAGCGACTCGCGACCAGCGCGCGCGTTGATGTATCACAGGTGCAGGGACAGGAGATATTGCCAGGTGAGTTTATATTGACAGATATTGTTGTTGTTGGATCAGACAGACACTTCAATTTTATTTATTTGTTTGTTTGTCTATATAAATAAATAAAATTGAAGTATCTGTCTGTAATATAAAATTAACGGCTTTTCATTAAATGCATATGAAAGTACGGTACTTATAAAAAAAAAATGTGAAATGTAAATATCTATTTCATAAAAAAAATATCCAAAACTTACGATTTCCAATATGTTCTCCAGACTCCCTCGACGACTGCGGCCTTCGCTTCCTCCTAGCCATGAAGCACTACGGCTACCTTCTCCGCTGCCTACCCCTCGCACAGCGCGCGGCCCTTCAACGCACAGGCGTCGGTACCTGCAACCTAGTGTGGGCCTTCCATTCAGAGACGCACGAACAACTGCTCGCGTTGATACCCGGGTATACTAAGGGAACGCCGAAGTGGTCTACTATGAGAGAACTTGGTAAGTTATATACTTGTCTTATCACGGAACAGTTTTATCAATATTGATAAAACTCTTTTGATTTTATTATTTTTCCCATCCTTGATTATTTCTTAAGTATGTCAAGTGTATCAAGGTATAAAAACAAATCTACAGAAAAAAAAAACTTGCTTCAAATGTGTGTTAAGCAAAGATCAAGTATAAGCAAAAATTGTCTGTTTTTAAACGGCCGCGACTTACGGGTTGTAGGTCGTAGGTTCGAACCCGGTCAGGCGCTTTACTTTGTGTAAATTATTTCAACCTAAATTTCGAAGACGTGTGACATCTACAAACCCGCACTGGGCCCGCATGGTGGATTACGGCCCACTCCCTCTCACTGAGAGGAGGTCTGTATCCCAGCAGTGGGAACAATATAGACTGATTATCCTTATGCTATACTTATTAAATTCTTAAAATCGCGCGTGGGAACTTTTTACGCGACACGATCTTGATAGAAATAACACCTTCATGATATCCACCTTATTTAAATGCAGGTGTCGGCTGGTGGGTCCGTGGCGAGTTACTCCGCACATGCATGGAGAAGCTAGCCCGAGCCTCCTACATGCAGAAACAAGATCCTATGGACGCAGCCCTGCTGTACCTCGCCATGAAGAAGAGGATGCTGCTGTGGGGACTGTTCCGGTCCTGTAGGGATGAAAGGATGACTAGTGTAAGTATTACCTTACTAAGAAACTAGCTTCGACTTTCTGACTAACACAAATGCTTGTAAATGATTTATTTGAAATAAATGCTTTGAATTTGAGCATTTTGAAGGTACCCGTAAATGACAAACTTTACGTATTTTTTGTTGGCTACTTTACAAAGACCTAGGGCCAGTTTCAGTGTCTGGATAAGCATTTTCGTTCAAATAATTTGAACTACTTTTTGAAGTCGGTTAGAAATTGAGTGGAGTCCCTTCATCGTCAATCTAAAAAAAAATACATAAATAAAAATGCCTTATTACTAGTGAAAACTTTACTTCCTTATTTTCATGTTGTGATTCTCTGTTTAGTTCTTCTCAAACGACTTCACGGAAGATCGTTGGCGTAAGGCTGCGTTGAAGAACGCGTTCGTTCTGCTCGGCAGACAACGATTTGAGCACGCGGCCGCCTTCTTCTTGCTCGGAGGGGCTATCAAGGATGCTTTAGAGGTACGTTATCGAAAACAATTTGTTATTTAAGAAAAATTAAAGTATCACCTTACACAAAATGTTCCGACGGCTGCGGCGTTAATGTGACACAGAGCTTTAGACAGATTACGCTTGTAGAGTTATGAGTAACAGGGTGTATAGGTCACTCATCCTCCATCAAAAATGGGAGGATACTCCGACCAGACGGGTGTTGTGTCTGGTGGGCTAAACCACGGTAATATTATCTATACAGTATTCCAACTTCATACAAACGCACGAAGCGCGAGTTATGCCTACACGCCTCGATCTCGACATGCAGACAGTCGCGACTGTGCCGCAGTGACGAACGGACGGTGTGTTGTTTTTTTTAACAATAACCGCGCGATTTTCTCACTAAAAATAAGTTCAAGTAAGTACATATTTAATATGACGAGTAGGATATATTGTGTTGTTTTTGGTTGCATGAATTCGTCAAACAATTTTTAATTAAGCTTTATATTAGAATGTTTTATACTTTAAAATTTAATAATAAAGCATTTCGTACGTCTCAGTCGAGGCGCAAATATTTTTCGGTCGTAATTTTATAAGACCGATTTGTTATTCAAACACAAACATAGTTTTTTTAATTAAATCTACCCATCAAAAAACAACATGCATTTTTATTGAACACTTCCTATTCAATTCACAAAGTATTTTATTTGTTTATATAAAATAAGTATATTTACAATCACAAAACTAAATGAAACACAAAGTAGGCAAATGTTTGTGTAGGTAAGTTTAAGTTTGTAAACGCACCCACGATACAGGAGTAATTCCTAGTGTGGGGCAAGGTTTTTTTTTTTAAAGAGAAGAGAAAGAATGTAATTGAAATGCTGGAGGCGGGCAGCCCTATCGCATGTTTACGTACCGCGCGGCTGTAGGCATTTATTTCAAAGATACGGCCGAGTTACAATACTGTATAGATAATATTACCGTGGCTAAACTCTGCTTGCGCGATGCAAGATTTTTGCGTGACGCATCTGGTGATGTAGATGCCACCACACGCTCTTCAAAGAGAAACTGTTTCTAAAACTCGATGTGCATGCATATTAACGGCTAGGCACGTCACAAATAATTTCTCGGTCACATATACTTTGTTATGTACGGTAAAATATCAACAAATTATTAACTTACTCAAGAAATCTTATTTCGAATGCATCATTCCTTGTAGGTGCTTATCACACGTCTTGGAGACTTACAACTGGCTATGATTGTGGCGCGGTTATACGAAGCTGACAACCCACTGCCGACCAGCTTGAAGAAGTTAATAATGGATCAAGTTTTGGGGTAAGTGGTCAATTAAGCGTCGACTGCTGAACATAGGCCATTCCTTTGGGCTCATCATAATGTGTCGTGATTCCGACAAATTCCACAGATGGAAACTTTAATGGTAGTTCTCGAAAATCTTTGGTATCGCAAGGCACGGTTAAATACTCCATGGTTAGATACTCCATACTGCTGCTGCTAGCTAGCTATATCGAATGAAGCAACTAATGCCCAGTTCACATTATTCCAGTCCAGTGCTAGACTGGATCATAGTATACATTATTCCAGTCAGTCAGACAAAAAACAACAATGCTTGTTCACTGTTCTACGTTTGATCCAGCACTGGATTGGTCTACACTATTCCGGTGTCGCTAAAATCGGCGAACTGGAATGAAAAAGTAGACTGTCAACCCAGTCACTGGATCTAGTAATTCCAGTGCATTGTAGTACCGGTACACATTATTCCAGCGCTGATTTCGATCGCTGGACTGGAATGCTATTGGAATAATGTGAACCGGGCATTATTCAATACTATTTTTATATAACTCCAACGCTACTAGAAAACACTACTAATTTCACCATTAACCTTCCCAGCGGTGAAACTGAAGACGGTGAGCTAGACTTGGAACGCGCTCACCCAGACCCGTTCGTCCGTTCCATGGCACTATGGGAACTGAAACGCTTTGGAGACGCGCTTGACACGTTGCTAAGCAACGCGGGAAGATTACACGCGGCGAGAGATAATGAGCCCATGCCGAGCGTGTTCAACTTCTACGTGTATCTGCGCACGCATCCCAGATTGAAGAGACATAACATGCCTAGTCAGGTTAGTATTTTTTCTCGATTTCAAGTTACCATAACTCCTGACTCCAGAAGGCAGTAATACAATGAGTATTATATCATAGTGACTACGCAAAATTATGATGACTTGCATTATTATTATTAGTATATCACACGAGAGTCAATCAATCGATTTTATTTTCTGGCTTGTGGTGTTGCGTGTGTTTAATTTGTAGTGCAAATTCGCACTACAAATTAAAAAATAAAAATTAAATTAAATTAATAAATATAATACTTTAAAGATGTTTTTTTTTAACAATTGTTGTTAGTATAACCTCAATTCTCGTCGATAATTTTTCAACTACAATTCAATAATCTGTTAACCAATAATTGTTAGAAAAAGTGGTGAGATGTAAACTTGAAACCTTATAAATTCAGATGAATGTGATATTAAATCCCTTTAGTGGGTGATTGCGCAAGAATTTAACCTGAACATTAGCCAGTTGATATCTATGAAGTGTAAACAAACCCTTGTTTACACTTTCATCATACTATAATGGTCAACTTGCTAATGACCTTAAAGTCGGTTAATAATATACATCGATTGTAAAAATCATAATGTTTTCCATAATGACTTCATTTTATTCACAGGGCGGAACGCTAGCCCTCCTCCAACAGGAGCCAGAAGAAGGCATCACTCGCCTGGAACGTCGCCTGTACTTCCAAACAGCGCACGGTCACTTCAAGGCCGGCTGCCCCGCCCTGGCGCTCGAGGTGCTGTCCAAGCTGCCGGCGCGCGTGCGCGACGAGCGCGCCCGCCAGCCGGTGGCCGCGCTGTCCATCGATGACGCGGTCATCCACTCCGGACAATTCGCGGATAATACAGCCAAAAGTACGCAACGTTCACGTCCGTTTGTACGTCCGCTGATTTATGTTTTGTTTTGTTGTTTTTGTTGCTTGTTTTGTTTATCTTTTCTTTTCAAGAAGGTTTTGGGTTAGTTCACCCGCTGCTGCTAGGGTACTCTACACTCGTGACCGACAAATTGCACAGTCTGACTCCTCGTGGCGTACTTCAACAGAATCGCATTTGGTTTTGGCGCTCTCACTGAAATGTGTAGTAGAAAAAGTTCTATTGTAAGTGTGTGCAGCATCGCGTCGCGTCTCGGTGTGAACTGACTTTTATAAAGTTTGTATACAGGGTGGGAAGGACATTGGCGCGCAACCTATTACCGGTTATTCAGTAAATGATTCTGATACAACATTTTTCGTCTGTTATTAAAAGAAATTGCTGTTCCATACATTTCGACCGCGTAGGTATTGCATTTTTCTATGAAATAGCCATTTTTTTTTTATACCTGACGAAAATTTCTGCCCTAGGGGTTCTACAATCATGTGCTGAATCAATGATTACAGTTTGTGCGTCGATGTTTCTGCCACTCTGTATAGTTCTTATTCTGAAACCAAAATAAAAAAAAAAACCAAACTTTAAAATAAAAAGCAAACGAATTCTTTCTGATTTATCTCATACTCTTTGCTGACTCTTGAAATAAAATGCATGGCAGTACACAATAGAAATATTTATGGACCTCTCATTTATTGGCGACTCAAGGTAAGTTCAGGTCCACAAATATTTCCTCCAAATGGTTCTAAGTTCTTAGCTAATCCATTTATGCACAGATGAAGAACCGACTAACGTGGATTGGGGCACAACGGCTGTAGAAGTGGACTGGGGAGCACCTGTCACATCGATCAAAAATGAGGAACTGGTCCTTAGCTGGGATGATGAAGATGATAAGGGGTGGGTCTAACTACATTATAAAATAGGTTTAAGACAACAAGCGTGCCTCATTTGCATACCTACCAAAATTGGCGCCTTTTTTGGCGGCCAGTGACGAAACTTTATACAGTTAGTAGAAAATAACAATACAAACGAAATTTTGAATGGCAGAAAATTATTCCTCGAATAAAGTTATCAGACGATTGAAAAATCAGCCCTATATTGTTTACTATCGGTTGTTTTGATAATGAGTTTTTGCAGGCTACAGAAATCTATCCAAGTAAACATCTTGAATTACAGCTATAGATTTTAGTTAGAAGACAACAATACTAACTTTATAATTTCTAACATAGATCGGACGAATCTGGAGCATCCACTCCACCGTTAGAGATGAAAATGGACAAAAAAGAAGAAAAAGAAGAACCAGCAGTGGACGGAGACGCTGAGAAAGAAAAGGTGGGAGAAGAAGCGCCCTCTGTCGACATCATGGCGCAACAGTTGAAGTTTGTGGCTTGTCTCAAGATATTGATGGAGGAACTCAGTACATTGGCTACTGGGTTTGAAGTTGATGGTAAGTGAATCTATGTTTTTGATACGATTATGGTCTTGTAAATCAATATATTTAATATAAATCTAAAATTCATTCATTCACTGACAGTCAACGCACTACCTAAACCGCTGGATATAAAAGCATGGAAATTTGAATACGAGTTTCTTGTGTAACGAAAGTGAGCACTATTTCATACTTCTTTTTTTTTTTGGGAAATCCTATGGGTCATGGCTTGTAATCAAGAAGAGAATTTCAGAAAAATATTTAATATCGTGTTTTCATTACGACGAGATTTTTAATTGGACAATGCGGTGCGTTTTTCGTTTATCTTTTGTTGTTGCGTCAAAATAAATAATCGAAATCAAAATAACGAAAAGCTTGACGCTTCAAAGAAGATATTTTCTCCTGCCTTAGTATAATATTAAAACCAAATTTCGCTAAATCTCATCATAAACATTTATAACATCACTTCTATCCCGTAACATTTTATTCCTTAGGTGGTCACCTCCGCTACCAGCTGTACATCTGGCTAGAACGCGAGGTGGAAGCCCTGCGACGTTTATGTGGGTACCTTGCGACTGGCGGCAGCGGCGGGGGTGGAGCCCTACTGTGCTCGGAGCCCGAGCTGGCGCCACTGCCTGATAGGCCTACCTTACATCAGCTGCTTGTTAGGGAGAAAGCGGACTTTGAAGCTAAAGTGCAGCGAGCGCTTAATAGAAAGAAATGGCTAAAGGGTGAGTGCAGTTATTATGAGCCGTGTATAGTTTAGTTGTTTATTCCTTTTGTAGAACTACCAGAATTGATTAAAAAAAAATAAGTTCTGATAACATTTACTTCCGATACACTTCTCTCTTGGAATAAGATGTTTGATCTAATTTAATCAGTCAATAATTAGGGCAGGAAAAAAGACAACGTCATTTGCGTTTGTATGCAAATTGTCTAGGTTTTCGCTCAAGGAGGGGGCAATTTTTTTTTTTTTTAAAAGACGTTTACCCGCACTATGAATATCTCCTGTATCGTGGGTGCGTTTACAAACATTTAAACTCACATACACAAACAGCCACACCCGGAACGACTACTTGTAGATCATACAAATATTTTTTCCGTACGGGAATCGAACCCGCGACACGCAGCGCAGCAGTCAATCGCTTAACCACTGCGCCAACCATGCCGTCCAAATGTTTCTCTCTGAGGAAGGGGGAGGATTTCCCAAGCCTCGAAAGCCTTTTTTTCGAGGTGAACTACTAATTATCTATATCTTAGTAATATACTGTATACAAAGTAAAAATACGGGTTACAAAACTATGTTTATGTCTAATTTAGAGTTTTAGATTCATAAAGGTCGAATCCCAGGGGCTGCACCCGTCCCCTCCTCATCGTTCTTCATTTTAAAATCTAGCACAAACAAAACGACTAGTGTATCTTAAGAAGTTACCCGCGCTAAAAAGCACTAAAGTGTTCACTGTCTCATGTCTGTCATGAGCTTCTCTTGATAACTTATTCTAAGACATAGATAGATACATAAAGAAATATTAAACAATTTCCTCTTCCTCACAGCGAACGAGACTCTCCTCCGAACATTACTATCGTATTGTTCCCTGCACGGCGCGGGCGGCGGCGGGCTGGCCTCGGTGCGCATGGAACTGGTGCTGCTACTGCAGGAGTTGGGACAAGACAAGCAGCATCAGCAGTTACTGTCACCGCTACCATTCCCCACCACACTGCCGTTGTTGGCAGCTGCTGTGGCGACCAATAACACTGTTGTGGCTGATCCTGTTAGACATTTACAGGTGAGTTTTCTTAGTTTCTCCTTAGATTCTGTAAACCATCGAAGTGCCGACTGACTATACACGAGTTGTAATTCCAGCACCCCAATTGTTTGAAAAAATGAATCTACTCGACAACATAACGCAATGAATGTGGTCGAATTGTCAAAATGAATAGCGTTGCTATCGTAAGTGTTTTACGCAATTTCCCCACGGTATTTCAAGTTTGAATGTGCATAATGCCTGTATCTCTCAATGACAAATTGAATATAGAAAGACGAGCCAGTTTATGTCCAGGCAAATCACTGTCCATTCCAAGGTTGCCTGGAAGAGATCGCAGAAAGCAATAAGGCCGCCCTTTGTATTTTTGTAGTGTTCGATTTATTTTTTGTTATGTATTTTTGTGGTGTACAATAAAGTATATACAAATAAATAACCCATAAGCCCATAGAATCAAGTTTGCCTTTGTTAAACTATTTTTGTGCAATAAGTATAAAATAAATAATAACGAGCCAAATATTGCGTCCTTGTGATTTTAGCTCAGAACCTGTCGCATTTCTGAATTATTTCGCATTTCAAAAACTTTTTTATTTCCAGTCCGTAGCCCACGACATGTTGGGGACTATTGGTGAACTGGGCATTCCTGGCGGGTCTGCGACCAGGATACTGCACACACTGAGACAGTTATCAGTCGCCCTATCCGCTTGCATCTACCAGAGTCTGTGTGACTCGGACACGTTCAGCTTGAAGCACGCACATCATCACGACCAGTAAGTTATTAATATGTTAATAGAATGACTACGAGCATGGGTTTGAATGAAACTTGAGCATTGTTTGAATCATTTCCGGGGGAAACCAGAAGGTCAATTCTCGTAATTCAAAACATTCAAAATTTAGGCGTTGTCTCATCTCGGCGACAAACAAATGTCAAAAACTTTTCAAAAATGTAGGGAAGTTCGAGGTATTTTTGACAGATTGAGACTGTGAACGTTTTTAAAATTACGAGAATAAATCCTCTGTTGTTTGCGGTCGCACATAGAGGTGAGAGAAACAAAGGTGCATTTCATAGATTTTGACGAAGGGTTTTATCGATTTTGGGCTGCATAGTATATTGATACGGCTGACAGTGTTCAAGTATTTATTGCGTGTATTTTGTTTGACAGTATCATAGCTGAAGCTCCTGGTACTAGTCAGATCCTCACACGGCACAGGCGTCATTCCACTGAGGAGCTCACTGTCACAACTCCACCGAACAAATGGCCAGGTATGAACATGTTCGTTATATTTCCACAGAAACTAAAAAAAACAACCTCTAAAAAAAATATGAAAATGAATAAGCGTTTATTCGTGGTGACAGCCTAAGTTTTACAAACAAATTTTACTTTTGTCAAACTGCAGAGCAGTTTGTTGGTAGATGTAGCTCCCATATCAAATTTAAATTTTATCTCGTAGGTGCTTTTCCATCAATAAACAATACATTTATCGCTAAACATTACCTATAACTAAACACACATATTTTACAGCAGTACAAAGGCTGACTATTACGTAATGCTAATAACATTTTAAATTGCGTGATAGCATTCCAAATCACGTCGGCGATGCCGCAGACATAAGCTAGTATGGCATAGATTTAGTCTATGCATTTCCGTTTACAAAAATAACATCGATGTTGTCGTTTTCTTATTTCTAATTACTGGTTCAGATCCTGATCCTGCTCCGGTTGATTTATTCGATAACCTAATCAATCAATCAAACTCTTTATTTCAGACCAAAGATCCATACTTATAATGTTAGTATCACCTTAGCCAAATTGATAATATATGGCATGGCATGTTAATATTTCTTTGGTTTCCACAGGCGTTTCAGCCCTCCGCGGCCTCGCCCTCCGCGCCGCCGAAGAAGAAGACTCGCCCCGCCTGGCCGTGCTGCTGGCCGAGGCCTTCTGCGCCGTGCACCTCGCGCTGCTGGGCTGGGCCGCCGCCGCGCGCGACGCGCACCTGCTGTACCGCCTGTGTGCGCACGCGCCCGTGGCGGCCGACCACGCCAGGCTGTTTGGGGGAGGGGTCCGGAGGCTGCTGACTACTGCTCCGGCTCCGTCGTTACAGGTCACTAGTAATGGCAGCTACGCAGTACTTACGATATTGTTCGGAATACTATGCCAGCAAATCAAAATTGAATTGATGATGCTGATAAATTATATTTATTACCAGAAATTGGTTCGAAAAAACACTTACACGTTAAAAATAAATTATATTTTGAAATTAAATCTGCATAAGCCATTCACGACCATCCGATAAACTATCGTATCGAAATTGACACATTTAGATAACCTGATTTGCCTTGCCCCCGGCAGCAAACAGCTGTCGGAGGAATAGCAGTCGTCTATTTGATTTAGGGCTGGTTTTTCAATCGTCTAATAAATTATTTCGAGGAATAATTTTGAAATTTTGACAGTTATTTCATACAAAAACTATAATTTAAAAAAAATGGGTTATTGACTTGTGAACAGCGTTTAAAGGATTCCTACGATAACGTAGGAATCCTCGATTCGAGATCGGAACGATTGATGTTCGACACTTCACACATTCAGTCACAATTTCTTGTGATCCTGTATTTATGATTTTTAATGTAATATTCCTATCTGAAGACTTTTAATTTATTTGAATTGTATCGTATATAATGTTTTATTTAATTTCTAATACTGTTAAATTAATAGTGTAGATTTTTGAGTTTCTATGAAATATCTGTAAGACCTGTTATATCACCAAAACTTGCACTAATAAATACTTTGACTTTGACACGGTACGGAAGCGTAATGAGTGGTTGTGAATAGCTATGGAGGTCGGTGTTTCCAATCCAACTGAGGAAAA
This sequence comes from Apamea monoglypha, assembly GCA_911387795.2. Lineage (NCBI taxonomy): Eukaryota > Metazoa > Arthropoda > Insecta > Lepidoptera > Noctuidae > Apamea > Apamea monoglypha. The sequence goes on along the minus strand of OU426930.1, from coordinate 11,785,579 downwards.
AGACCGAAACAAATTCAGAGGTCAGTCTCTTTTAAAGTTCAGACATAGACGACAACCTCTTGGCTACCATCTTACTACGTCTCTGCTATTACCCACCAATCAAGACCACCGCCGAAAAGTTTATTTTACACAACCTATAAAACAATCTGTATTTTCAGCCAAAGTTAGTAGAGCGCCCTGAAGGCACATCAGTCTGGTCCTCCCTGCGGGAAAAGCGCGCATTACTGAACATGCGCCTCCTAGGACTTGGTCCTACCGCCCCGCATAAGAACATTCAGGAAGGCCGACCTACCTACAGGGAACAGTTCGTGCCTCCACACTGCAGTATACTTACTTATCTGCTTACCAAGGTAACTACCATTTAATTAACTGTTGATTTATTCCAATGTCACAAGATTTGGACCCTTTGAACTAGCGGATAAAAACATAGATTGCCCGCCATCAAAATCTTAAAAGTTATTGTACTGTCGCATTTTTGTTGTAATTTAAATATTAAACTTAGTAATAACAGCCGCACAGGTCGATTGATCAGGTTAAAACTACGCTTGCCGCGGTTGGTTCGTGGATGGGTGACCAAGTTTACATGCAAGACGCCCTCCGTGCCTCGGAAAGTACGATAAGCCGTTGGTCCCGGCTGTCATTCGTGGATCTTTGAGAGTTGTTACGGGTCGTCAGTAGCCCGAAAGTCTGACAACCAGTCTTACCAAGGGATATCGTATTACCCAGTTACTGGGCTGTGGAGATCTAATAGGGAATCACTCCCTGTATCATACTGGTACTCAGCTGCATCCGGTAGACTGAAAGCCGACCCCAACATAGTTGGCAAAAGGTAGGCAGGTGATGAATAAAAAGTATTTTATCTTGAACATAGCAAAAACACTAAATAAAACAGAAGGCCAATTCTCGTAATTTAAAACGTTCAAAATCTAGTCTCAGTCTCATCTCGGCGACAAACAAATGTCAAAAACTTGTCAAAATGTAGGGAAATTAGAAGTATTTTTAACAGACTTTTTTATTGATTGAGACTGAGATCAGACTGTGAACGTTCTTAAAATTACGAGAATTGTCCCTCAGATGTTGAAGTAAAAAATATATATTTAATAATTGAATACGCCACAGTCACAGCTAGTTCGTCTTCTCTAATTCTAAGACTTTGGTGATTTATGTACATACATAAACTCACGGCTTCTTCCAATGGAGGGTAGACAGAAACTACGGAATCCTCACATTCTACTTTTGCTTCATCCACTTTGATTGTGATTTTATTAAAATTAATTACTTACATGTTATTTTAGCCCACGCTCGAGCAAGACCCTGAGAACTACGACTACGATTCAGCGGAGTCCGGCGCTGAAGATATCGATGAAGATGATTACAGTGAAAACGACGATGACGATATTTTCGACACCACCACTGCCAAGTAACTTTGAACTTATATGTGCTACTATTAGAGATCAGTTAAAACAGCACTATTAATCACAATCTGCATCATTTTGAAGGATATTGCTAATCCATTACTTCGCATGTTCGAAAAATTTGTCTGTCCAAAAACGTAAATAACGCAATGAATATTGTTGAACTGTCAAAATGAAAGCCTATTCCCACTGACGCAATTACCCCGCAGACTATGAAACTCTGATTACTGTCGATGGATTCACAATACTACTATCTAACGCCCGTCATGCGTTGCGATGCCTTGTTTGTTAAGAACCTTCGCCAGCCACACAACAACTTACCAAAGTTTCATCACAGTCGGCACACGGCAATTGATTTTTATACAAGCTGTTGTTTTGCATCCTCGTCAAATTTCAGGAGGCTGTTATGAAAGACATAAATAATCAAATAAAATTACGATCCCTTGTAAATAATGAATACTTGTTTTTTTAGTTATTTAAATATGACAGTATTTCATAATACACCACTTTCAAAGAACAGAATCGCGTTATGGTATCGTATAAGCGGCCGCGTTCTTATGTGTGTGAAAAAGGGCAGTTACAGTGCGGTCTCACACAGGCCGCGTTTTACTTGTAAATTCTGTAAAATGAAAATACCCTTTTAAAATTATTTTGTTTGGGTTTATGAATAATGGGGTTAATGTCACCTACATGTTCACCTAATATTATTTTATTAGCTCATAACAGCCGCACGGTAGATCAGGTGAAGCTACGCTTGACGCGCTTGGTCCGTGGATGGGTGACCATCTTCACGTACCAAGACCCCCCTCCGTGCCTCGGAAAGTATGTTAAGCCGTTGGTCCCGGATGTCATTCGTGGATCTTTGACAGTCGTTACGAGTCGTCAATAATCCGAAAGTCTGATAACCAGTCTTACCAAGGGGTATCGTATTACCCAGCACCTGGGTTGTGGAGGTCAGATAGGCAGTCGCTCCATATAAAATACTGGTATTCAGCTGCATACGGTTAGAGCGGAAGCCGACCCCAACATAGTTGGGAAAAGGCTAAGCAGATGATGAGCTCTTATACCACCTGATGTAATATTTTTAACTCCACACAAAACTAACAGAAACAAAACATTCCAGAAGAAAAGAGCAACACCGCAAACTAGCGAACACGGAGCATTCGGATCCTGACTCGTACTCGTGGCTCGTGATGCGTATCGCCGTACTGCGGCTCGCGCAGCAGAAGTTGCAGAACTTCCTGCAGCTGTGCGGGATTGAGATGTCAGGTATGTTATCGATGGAGAACCTTTTACTTTGCTAGGGTCGTTAATTAAAACCTTTTCCGTCTCAATACAAAACGAGCTCTAAATTTTGTCCAAAACAAACCTTTGAGCTAGTTATTGTATTGTGAACTTTATTCTGACAAGTGTAAAGTTTTTAATACAAAATTGACTCTGGCTTACGTCAGTTTTTGTAATCACAATTTTAACTTAGTCTAAATAAAGTTCGAATTTCTAAAATGGCTCGATGGTTCACACCTCGGGCTAAAGATAAACCTTGTTTTGTAAGTTATTGTCCGCGTTTATTGTATTTCCAACACAGACTACATTCCAGTAGCTTACATAATCGCATGTGTGTAGGTTGCATGACATTATTATCTATCATAGCATGATGCACCTCTGTCTGAACAATGCATAACTTATGATTGGATAAAGACAATGGCATACAACCTACTTGCATACGCCATTGTGTAAGCTATTGGCATTTTTTCTCATTGAAAGTGTGTGGTTCGCAAGCAGTAAGGGTCTCCCTCACAGCCGCGTTATTATCGGTCGATAATACCGGATGCATCATTGCGATAATGCGTCCCGATTACTTGCCACGCAGATACGTTTTTATTGCCAGATATTTCTAACGTGTACGTGTAACCAACACTACAGGCCCGGGCCTGCACTACACGTTACTACGTCATTAACGCAGGTGTGTGTAAGATCGTATGAGTCCTAATACAAAATGTTCTAAGAACTAATATCGGAATATCGAAGGTAGACGAACGCGCCCTACTTCTATTGCGTCGTTATTATCGCAGCAGTGTGTAACTTCATGACTGTCCTAATACAAAATGTACTGAAAACAGATATTGCTTCAGCGCATCTGATATTATCGACCGTTAATAACGCGCCTGTGGGAACGCCCTTTAATCAGATGTTTATGAGTCGACCTATATTTGATTATGGAGCTTTACAAGTTGATTAACATATATTATTTCCAACAAACAGAACTAGCGACTACGAGTCCGATGGTCCACGGCGCCCTTCGCCGCGTGGACCAATGGCAGCAACAGTTGACGGAAACACTGGAGTCTCGCGCTCCTCCGTCAGACTACATCCCCGGCTGCTTCCCTGAACAACTTCCTACTGGCCCACCTATTAATAAATACAGGTATGTGAAACTGGAGATGAATCTGAACAGAGAGTGCAGATGCTAACAAACACGCATACGAAGACCTATTACTGTTATTTATTTCAAAACTGCAGTAATCAACCAAAAAAAACGTGGGACCTGATTGATAACTTAGGATTCAATAAAATTAAAGACAGCGCTGCTCCTCCCAAACTAATGTCAAACGCTGGACTTCTACAGAAGCGAACTCAATATGTGACTTGTTTAATTCTTTTTTCTCATCTATAGGACCAGACGTAGCAAAAAAAAAAAAAATACCAGACACATAGCACACCCATACGGGCAACATACTAATGTATGATCATAACTATACACATGACATAACACTAAACGAACTAACGCCGTGCACCACAGAGGAAATATTATAATTAGAATCGTTGACGACCTCGACAGTAACACTATTACAGCAGCACTCGTCTGGATGGTAGTCCTAAGGCAAAAAAGTGTCTAAAAATATAATCGTTGAGCAGCTAACAAACTGTATAAACGCCTGTTTACTACATGGTACTTTTCCCGATACCCTCAAGGTGGCTAGGGCCAGTCCCGTTTACAAATCTGAGAATAGAACTCATCCAAGCAACTACAGACCAGTGTCAGTGTTACCTTGTAATGTCCAAAATATTTGAACGCGTATTATATAGTCGCCTAAATAACTATTTGACACATAAAAAAATATAACGAGCTGGGAGATGCGACTCTTCGATAATGCTTAGCATTATTAAGAGATATATATCTCAGAGTAATCTTGTCGCAAAGTAACCTAACATTAAGTTTTAATAACATAGTCATAAGATTTCTGCATAAGTACTAACCCACTATGGATGTTACTTCTCCGAAATAAAGGTTATTTTATTTTATTACTTATTTAAAAAGTTTCTAATAGACAAACAGTATGGCTTTCGCTCTAAATCAAGTACTCTCTCGGCTGCAACGGATCTAGTCACCAAAATCAAAACCTATATAGATCAAGGGAGCCTTAGGCATATTCAGCGATTTAAAAAAAAGCGTTTGGTACCGTGAGTCATCAAAAACTGCTACAGAAGCTAGATAACATAGGTGTTACAGGTACAACACATAAAATGTCAAATCATATTTGGAGAACAGGCGTCAAGTTGTTAAAATAGGAAATAATCACACTAGCTCGGTCCAAATATTTCATACGGCTGCCCTCAAGGTTCGATTATCAGTCCGTTACTTTTTCTAATTTATGTAAACAATATTAATAAAATAGGATTAACAGGACACCTAACACTATATGCAGACGACACCTGTCTCTTTTAGTTTGACAAATGATGTTCTTTTTTGAGAAATAAACTTCTTTAAACCGAAATCAATTCATAACATTATAAAGGACGCTCAACATGACCTTGATCTACTAAACGAATGCTTAAAGTACAACCTTCTTACAATATATGTCGAAAACCTCATTCATGTTTTTTACCACTAAAAATAAGCGTGTACCGGACTTCTCGCCTCATCAAATAAATAACGAAATGATAAAACGATCAACCAACTAAAAATATCTTGGATTAAGGGTAGATGAAAAACTAATTACACATTGACCATCTCAGAAGTAAATTAACATCGTTATTGGGACATTACGTAAAGTAACTAACTGTATTCCAAATAAAGTTCGCACTTTGATTTATAACTCGTTCAAATCACATTTAGAATATTTAATTGAGGTATGGGAGATCCGCAGCAATTTAAATTCACTTCAAAGAGTTCAAAATAAAATAATTAATACTGTGGGAATTAAGTAAATCGAGATAGAAAATTCTAACAACGTTTATTGCGAACGGTAAAGTATTACAATGAGAGAATTGACAATTTTGATAACCACAGACTAGGAAACACACACTCCAATAAGTATTTATGTTTACTATTTCAACATCCTCTCTTAAACAGAAATCAAGCCCATCTTGGAAGCACAATAAGCCAGTTTTGAGTATGATGTTGCTTTGGTAAGGGCATCAGCTACCATCGCATCCGTCTGTATATACTGAACATCAATAGTCCCTTGAATAATTTTATCACGTACAAAATGATGTCTCACGTCTATATGCTTAGTCCTAGAATGATAGCCATCGGAACCTTATTACTGGTGAAAATACTTCTGTATAATCTATCCCCGGTTTTTGTGAACAGCCCTTAATTACAAGGCGAGCCTTATATTTCACTATTTCTCCATTTTCATTCGTCTTCTTCTTAAAAACCCATTTACATGATATGGGACGTTTATTTTCTGGAAGAGTAGTAATTTCCCAAGTATTATTTTCTAATATAGACTGATACTCCTCATCCATTGCTGCTTTCCAATATTCAGCATCAGAGCTCGACAAAGCTTCTTCAACAGTCAGTGGATCTGAGATCTGCTGAACACACATGAAATTATTATGTCTCTGATGAGATCTTAAGGTAATATTTCTTGTGAAACTATCAATGGTTGTATCATCATTTGAACTGGGATGATAAGTTTCATCATCAGACATTCTATTCAACTCACAACTATCAAAAGATGTGTCAGTGCTCGATTTTGAAGACTCATCTTGGATCTCACTCTGTGATCTATCGCCATCAGATATTACCTCAACATTTTCTGCATTTAGAGGAATATTCACAAGCTGTTTGGTAGGTACGGGTTGCTGTATGTCATTATCAACATTATAATTAGAATTTTCAATAAATATGACATCCCTACTAATTATAATCTTTTTATTTAGTGGATCATACAGTCTATAGCCCTTTGAATTGTCACAATATCCCACAAAAATTAATTCTCTTGATTTACGATCCCATTTTAAGCGATTTTGTTTAGGGATATGTACCATGGCCTTGGAACCAAAAATCTTTAAATTTGAAAGGTTTGGCTTCTTACCAGTCCACTTTTCATAGGGAGTTACCTCTTCTAAAACCCGTGAAGGTGATCGGTTGACGACATAGGCAGCAGTAGTGACTGCTTCTGCCCACAACTGTTTATGCAGCTTTGCTTCAAATAACATGCATTTTGCACGTTCCACCAATGTCCGGTTCATCCTCTCCGCTAGCCCGTTTTGCTCAGGCGTATATGGAGTACTGGTCTGATGTTTGATGCCAGAAGCTGCTAGAAAATCAGAAAATTCTTTATTACAGTATTCTTTTCCATTGTCACTTCTTACAATTTTTATTTTCTTTTCTAATTCATTTTCTACTTCTTCTTTAAAGTTTTGAAACACTGATTTAATATCCATTTTGTTCTTGAGCAAATAAACATAAACTTTACGGGAATAGTCATCTATGAAGGTTATGAAGTACTTCGCACCACCAACAGATGGTGTCTCCATCGGACCACACAGATCAGTATGTACTATTTCTAGTAATGTTGTTGCTCTCGAACCAGAATGCGGAAACGGTAATCGTGTTTGTTTCGCTTCACAACATGGTATACACACAGTATCAACATTTTGGTTAGTGATAGATATACCCTCAGCACATGTCTCTAACCTCTTAACATCAGCCAAGTTTAAATGACCCATTCTCTTGTGCCATGTAATAAGATCTGACTTATTTTCAAATGAAGCAGCATAAGCATTTACAGTAATGGTATTCAGTTTATACATGTTGTTGAATAATTTGGCATTTGCTATCAGAATTTTATTGGCATTATATATATTACAGCCAGTGTCAGTGAATTCCACTTTACAACCATTTTTGGTTAATTGACTAACTGATAACAAGTTAACACTGAGCTCAGGAATAAATAAAACATTTCTCACCTGGATCGGAGACTCATCTTTGCAAAAAGTAGTTTGAATGTTTACTTTACCCATATTTTGCACAGAGACAGCATCATTATTAGCCACCTTAATTTGCTGAATCGGAGAAGCTTGTATGTCATACATCCAGTCAGAGCGTCTTGTCATGTGCATTGTGGCACCTGAGTCAATGTACCAATCATCCTTATCCACATTACTGTATGCTGAAAAAACTGCTGAAAAACTATTTTGACTATTAGATTTCTTCACTGTGCACTGATTTTTAAAATGTCCATATTCGTTACAATTGAAACAACGAGGGCCTTTTCCTTTTGGCTTGCCATTTTTATTGTTATTAGAGGTATTCTTGTGCTTTGTAAATAACGCAGAAGACTCGGAAACTTTCACCTCTTGTAAAAGTTTTGTCTTGACAAAATCTGATGAAATTTTTATGCCAGAACTTTCCAGACCCATGATCATCGGTTTATAATTTTCCGGTAAACCTGCCAGCATGAGTGTTCCCAGCCATTCGTCATCAACTTGAAATCCAATGTTTCGTAATTTGTATGCAGTACTCATTAATTTATTCACGTATTCCTCGATACTTGCACAACTATCCAGAGATGTATTTATTAAATCCCGCAATAAGCCGACTCTTCTTGACAGCCCGGAGTCCTCGAACGCATTTTTGAGGTTCGTCCATACTTCCTTCGACGTTTTTGCATTTTCAATATGGACGAAGTTTACAGGTTCGACCAACAAAATTATTTTGGACTTTGCTTTTACATCTTTCTTGGCGTCGACTTGGGTGCCAGGATCGACACATTCCCATAATTCCTCGTGCTGGAGATAGGATTTCACAGCAAATTTCCATGTGGAATAATTCTCCCGACCGGCTAATTTCTCAATTTGTAGATTTGACGTAGCCATTTTTCGGTGTGATGCTCCGATGAAATACTCGCGAATTACTTATGTTTTGAAATGTTTTATTTATTCTTAACGATTGTTCGATACTTTATAACAATAAATATTAGATTTTCTATCCACTTAGGCATACGAGCCTGGGCCCATAACCTGTGGGAATTAAGTAAATCGAGATAGAAAATTCTAACAACGTTTATTGCGAACGGTAAAGTATTACAATGAGAGAATTGACAATTTTGATAACCACAGACTAGGAAACACACACTCCAATAAGTATTTATGTTTACTATTTCAACAAATACTCTGTTCCATTATCATTACCTCTCTCCAACAAAGAGCTTATACGAAAAAACGAAACTATTAAATATTAGACAGCTATACATTTACTACACTTGCATTCTTATTAAAAACATAACTACAAACTCGATACAAACTAACATACGACTAAAGAAAAAAACAATGCCATATAACCTGAGAAATAGATATAAAAACAAAGTTGAAGTCATCAGTATATGCACTAATTACGGTAGAAAGACCATATTGTTTGAAGGAGCACAGCTGTTCAATGGATTGCCGGACGATATAAAAGAGTGTGATAAAAATAAGCTTAAGAAACATGTATGTACATTGTAGCTTCTAATACTCTGGAGGAAATTGAATTGTATTGTACTGTAATATCATACTTACTACTTTGTATCTCATTATAAGCGGACTGTAAGCTCTTATGAGAAATAAATTTTCCCAATTCCCGTCATTAAAAACGTTCAAAATGCAGTGGCAATAAATGTCAAAAATTTATGATATAACTAGAGCTATTTTTGACAAATTGAGACTGAGATTAGAATGCGAAGATTCTTAAAAATACGTGAATTGCTCCTCGTGAGTAGAAAATGTTGTATGTCTTCTGCTGACTAAGTATTGTCTGCGTTTTTTTGCTTTCTAAACCCTTAAATATAAAATCATTCGGGTGTTCTGGTAGGGATCTTTAGATTGCAAATAAAAATACACCCAATAATACATCGGGCGTATAATGTAATATGCCCGATTTAAATTAAAATTTCTCTTCGTGATCAACTGCGCTTAACTTCGCGAAGTTATTCGTTACAAAGTTTAAAAGTCCTTTCGTCTTACAAGCTATTTAAAAGTAATTATTTTGTTACAGATGTTTATTAGAGAAGCGTAATACACCGTTCAGCTCGGTCCTATTTAGTGCCGCGCCCGCACGTAGATTGTGGAGTTTCCTCGTAAGGCAAGAACCGGTCCAGGTAAGTCCTACACTTGGGATTTTGAGGATTTTTTTCTTGCTTCTCTTTCCAACTCCTTGGCAAAGACCTCCCTTCGCTGCTTCCAACTTTCGCGTCGTCCTTCTTCAAGTTTGGACGAAACCTATCCAGTTCGTATCGTCATCTCCCACGTATCACCTCTACAACATTATGGAATGCAAATAAATATATGAATATGAATATCCTATTTTGACCCTTACTGTATTTAAAATTATGTCCCATTTAAACCTTTGTTCTGTATAGGATCTCTTCATCCGAGCCGTATTCTCCCGTCGTCGAACTCAATCAGTAACTGCAGAGACGATGGCAGCCGAAGGGCGGGGCGGGTGTATACCACAAACACAACGCGAGCACGACCTGGAACTGCACAACCCTGTGCGCATCATTCACAAGGAACAGGACTCTATCGCTGCCTTCTGCCTCAACAAGGTAACAAGTAAACTCAATAAGTAAATTTTGCTTTTGACCTTTTGTAAATTTTTTGTCGTAAGCATTTCATCGGCTTTTGTTTTTATGTTATAGTGTTTAATAACTTTCGCACGTCACTTTTGGAATGATGTTCTTTAACACGGCTTGCGGTAGGAGTAAACTGGTAGAAATCATCACGTAACGGAAAAGCGTTATGCCCCCTCCAGACGAGTTTCTTTCTCTCTCAAAGATCATTTTCATGGTTTTTGAGGGTCGTAATAGCCAGTGAGGTCTAAATGGCGACATATGAGGGCTTCTAAAAACGTATACAAAATGGCTCTCTATTAAAAACGCGTATTAAATTCACATTTTCTCTCTTTTCGCGTAAAGAACTTCGTTTCGGACGGGGGTCCCTCGAACGCACAGGTTTTTCATGTGACTCAGGTTGGCTGGACAAATCTTCAAAATAGCTTGCTTTTAACTAGGTCAATAGGTCACTTTATGTGACGGCTAAACACCCTTATTTCAGAATTTGTGACGCTACAGAATCTTAGATAATCGATCGAAAACGTGTCCAGCCATCTTGAAAAACCACTTTTCGCTGGTCTCTCAATCTCGGTAACGAAAGTGATTTTGACGACTTTTTGCATATTAACGGGCGTCACATAAATTTGTGACGGGCACCGAGCTAAAAGTTTTGTGATAAGTACAGTGGTTTAGTAGAAAAATGCAAAAATCTGTGTCCAGCCATCTTGAATTCACGTATAAAACTTATGGCTGGCACTTCCGAATCTCAATAACGGGGGCGTTTTCGAATATGGTTCCTTTACTAATACTTGGTGACGCAATGTGTGACAGTAATAACGTTTGATTTATGGCGTCACATGTAAGGGTTTACGAGAAATCAATAAAAACTTAATGTCCAGCCAACCTGAGTTCAAGATGGCTGGACACATGTATCTCCACTGCCTGATGATCTACGACCTTCGAAATGTGTTCAAAATGTTGTGACGGGGACGATAATGATAACCTGAAATTGTGACGGAGAAACTTTGCGTAGTTTCAAAGATATTGATCATTTAAATTTCCCCATACAAACACTGCAGTAGGGTAACCAATATTGTAGGTTTTATGTAGGACAAGTATATTTTAAGGTGTTTTCATGAAGTTGCAGCTAGGTATTGTTTATTTAATTATAAGAATAATAATTAAATAAACAATATCGATTTCAAAATTTGAAATCAACAAATTGCGTAAAAAATGTATTTAATGTGATTCCTTCGTGGTAGCCCGCGAATTTCGATTTTTCTTGCGTTCGTTCGTTAAAAGAAATCAAAATATGATTCGCGACAATAACAAGTATGTATTTACATAATTATAACCATAAGAATCATCATACATATCTATAAGTTATTTGTTTCCGCGGACGAAAAAAATAACTGCAAAAAACTCAAGAAAAATTGAATTTCGCGGGCTACCACGAAAACGTCGGAGGACAAGACAAACTATACTGCCATGATAGCTGATGTTGGTGTCGCCATCTATTGCTTAAAGTTGGTACTACTAGGACAACTGGTCGAATCTTAACTCTTATTTAGGTTGTCTTACCGCAGATTAATTAATAGTTACTAGTACTCTGATTAGTGATAACACTTCGAAAAGTAAGTACATACACTGCCGGCTGTCGAGTTTAGTTCTCATTTTCAGTTACATAAGATAATGAACTAAACGCGAAATACAAGTGGGCTCTCTCTTGCAGCGCTGGTGGTCAATTATTATTTTGAATTAACACATACTTACTCTTTTCACTGCAGGAAAACCTTTTATTCCCACGGGGAAATCAAATACAAAGCAGGCGTGGATGTTACCTACCGGCCAATTAATCGATTAAAAAGAAATCCTTTATTCATGTAAAATTATGGTCACCTCACAATATTAATGGATGTTTGTATGGAAAAATTTAAATGGTCAATATCTTTGAAACTACGCAAAGTTTCTCCGTCACAATTTCAGGTTATCATTATCGTCCCCGTCACAACATTTTGAACACATTTCGAAGGTCGTAGATCATCAGGCAGTGGAGATACATGTGTCCAGCCATCTTGAACTCAGGTTGGCTGGACATTAAGTTTTTATTGATTTCTCGTAAACCCTTACATGTGACGCCATAAATCAAACGTTATTACTGTCACACATTGCGTCACCAAGTATTAGTAAAGGAACCATATTCGAAAACGCCCCCGTTATTGAGATTCGGAAGTGCCAGCCATAAGTTTTATACGTGAATTCAAGATGGCTGGACACAGATTTTTGCATTTTTCTACTAAACCACTGTACTTATCACAAAACTTTTAGCTCGGTGCCCGTCACAAATTTATGTGACGCCCGTTGATATGCAAAAAGTCGTCAAAATCACTTCCGTTACCGAGATTGAGAGACCAGCGAAAAGTGGTTTTTCAAGATGGCTGGACACGTTTTCGATCGATTATCTAAGATTCTGTAGCGTCACAAATTCTGAAATAAGGGTGTTTAGCCGTCACATAAAGTGACCTATTGACCTAGTTAAATGCAAGCTATTTTGAAGATTTGTCCAGCCAACCTGAGTCACATGGTTTTTCTTTGTAGGTTAATTCGTTTTTTAAAAAAAAACAAACAACAATTCATTTTTAATGATAAAATCTATGTAAAGAAATACATCAGCCTGTACAGTTCGGATCACATTCATCTGAATTTTTTAGAATATTGTTATATAAAAAGTTAAGATTAAATCTCTGGCTCAAAATGAATGTGCACAAACTCGACAATGTGAGAAGTGACCCTTAAAGTAACGGCTGAATCGGTTTACTGCAAACAACATCAGGAAAACAAGGCACCAATATTGGCCAATATTTTGGCAGACCTACTAATTAGTGGCGAAATAAGCGAACAAAACGGTCGTCGGGTTAGCGAAAGAAATGTTCTAATATCGTTAAAATGACAGCAAATGAAGGCTGTCGCGAAGGATAAGGAGGTTGCTCAAGAAACCTCCTGGGTGATGATAATAGATAACAATGTATGTATTCCTATTTGACAGGTCGGTGGCTGTCTGTTAGCCGTAGCAACAGCTCGAGAGGTCCAGGAGATGGATGTGTCACTGCTACTGCGCGCAGGCGCATGGTGGGCCGAAGACGAGTGCGAGCTGGACCTGCTGGCGCTCGCAGCCGACCCCGCCGCGCTACCAGACACCGGCTTCTTGCTGATACAGCATCACGACAAGTGAGTCTACTCTCTCGTATGGAAGGGATGGACGTGTCACTGCCACCCTTAATACGGTTTTTACAAGAATAGGGCACAACGTGGTGAAAAGATGAGCCGACCGTCAATCAGCAACCTCGCTACCAAAACGGAACTGCCCAGAATGTTGACACTTCAGAATCGTCAGATGCGTCAATCATCGTCAGCGTCGAGCAAGGAGTGCACTTTGGTCTACATTCAAACTTCAGAATGCATGATACAATAAGCATGCAAACAGAATTGTTTATGTGAGAAAAGTTACGCCCAGAAGATAAAACATGAATTTATTTACTAGCGATGTCCCATTTCTTGCTTTCAACGTCTCGTATACAATATTTTATTCCCACAGACCAAACAGCGGTTCAGTGCCAGGTACAGGCAACAGCTCGCCACTAAATCCCAACGCCCCACAAGTGCCCGTCGGCATGGCTAGTCAAACTGGACGAGGTGCCAGCGTTGTAAGTACACACCCAATACCAATTATTGTAAATTGTATTGGCCTGAAGGGGCAGAAAACACGGAGTATAATATCCTGTGGATTTCAAGAAGCTTAAACTTAAATAAAGAGTTATCAAGTCCCTAATCACGAAAAAATAAAATTGGCTTGGTGAAAATCCCATCGATAGCAGGAAAGTTTCTTTGTATTTATGCATAATTTCGCTTGCCTATCAGTAGAGAGGTTATTGGCACTAATTCTACCAACCACTCAAGGTTAAGGGCGTGATAATTTCGTGTGTGTTTTGTTTTATTGCCCTACACACGTGACAGTTTAATCTGCAATGTAATGAATATGATCTTCATAAAATATATGATAATAGTTGGATAACATGCTTTTATCACGTATGCCTTGGATTGTAAGTAACGTACGCTAAAATCGTAGTTTATTCCTTGGAAATAATGCACTAAGGGCGGATTTTTCCAACGCCAGATAATTTTATCAGAGGTATAATTTTGAATTTTTGACAGTTCTTCTATACAAAATCTGTCAGACGTCAATTTTATTCCACGAATAAAAATTATCTGTCGATTGAAAAATCAGCCCTAATACAAATAACATACTAATATTACCTTGAAAAAAATTACGAAATAACTACCTACTAAATAACTGAGTTTGAAGTAAACTGTCATCTTGTCTGCTGTTACTACGGATTTGACATTGACATGACAGTTCCCTTGAAGCTCACTAAACTTCATCTTGGTTTTCACGGTGAGATTTTTGCAGAATAGCACTACTGGTTTAAATTGAAATGAGATCAACGACAAACTTGAATTATTTAGCGTGCCTGACTACAAATAAGTGTATCCTTGCCACATCAAATCGTCCATGCATGGAATGGTTTTGGGGGTTACAAGAACTTAACTCTAACATCAAAGTTTGCCACTTAGCTCTAACATCAAAGTTTGCAACTTTGAAAACTAATTTATATTAGTTTTAAGCACTGGCGACCAATGGGCTACTAATAAGGTTATAATCTTTGTGACCTATTGAAGAATTTTCCACTAATATTACCTAACTAATTAAAATAAAAAAATCAGCACTTTTAGAATGTCAAAATTACAAAAACAGTCCCCTAAAAACGCCCGCCCTTCACCACTTCCTAATGCTATCGCTGGGAAGAAAAAGTGGCGCAACAAACTCCTCAGCAGCACAGCTGTCGGTTCAGTTAGAAAAATCTTGTTGTGAATGTTTTACTTAAAGTGGTTAGAATAATCCTTCCAATAATAATACCTAACATAGAAGTATAAACTAACAAGTAACTGTAAATATAACATCCAAACAGGAGCGGCGGTCAAGCAGCGTACCGACCGGCCTAGAAGCGTATATCGCTACAGTACGTGCACGTAATAACTAATGCACTAAACAGACTTACTGGGTGAATCAATGTTGCACCAAAAAAAAATGTAATAGAAAAGTTCCTTTTCATAAAAACAATAGCTTGTTCTGCGTCGTAGTTACTGAAGAAGTGCCATCTTTTAAAAGTTAAAATAATCAAATTAATGTTACAAGGCTCTTTTGGAGCGTGGCCAAAACCGGAGCTAACGCCGCCATCTTGTTTTTTCAATACATTTCACAAAACATTTGCACAAATGATAACCAACAGCGCCGCCCTGTCAGCGTCATGCAAGTGCCAAAAGATCTACAGTGTAACGGCCGAACCCAATTGCCTATCTATCACCAGTTTTAGCATACTGGAGATAGAAAAACCTATCTACCTCTGGTTTTAACGTTCCAATAACCTATATCAGTAGCGATCTGTATGATTATATTATACTTAATTAATCTGGCTACCATCAGTAACTATCTGTCAATAAGTTATTGGGTTCGGCCGTAAGAGGTGTAATTTAAAGTTAGATCATGAATTGACATGGCATTGTTAATTTGAACCTCGGCTTTTAGATTTTCCGTTCGTTCAATTTTGATACAAAGCTTCAAAAATATGTGCACACGCCCAGGGAGGGTCCTCAGGTAACATCATGCCGTTATAATTTCATTTTTTTTTAAATTATTGACCAATATTTTATCAAAAAAACAGAAGTCCCAAAAAAACATTGATTCATCCAGTAGTCTTAAAAGATGCTGGGAAATATTAACGTGGTGTGGTTATTGTGTGCGTGTCTGTACTTGTTACATTGTCTCGTGTCGCCTCGCGCTTCGCCCGCGCTTTCCTTACTAATCTCTTTACACCTATTCTCCGAAACTATACTCAAAGGAGACCCAGAGATTTTGTTATGCGATTATCAACTTTATTTCAACTAAATGACAGTTTAGGGTAACAAAATTAGGTTTTAAGTCTTCTATAAATAACCAGGACAAAAGGGTAGGTAACCGTATACCGATTTGGTTATGGATTCATTCCATTTTTGTAGTGAAAGGTATTGTATTAATTTCAATTATTCAACACTTCGTAGTGAATAGGAAGTGGTCTTCTTGTCTTTAAAACGTGTATGTATGAGTGTACGTTCGGTATAACAGAGTGTTGATCGCAGGTGAAGGGTCTACAGTTCCCGGGTTGCCACGACCCGAAATACTGTCGACTGGTGCTGCATCGTTCGAAGCTTCTCATGAAACCGGTCAGTGACAACCCTAGCCACTCCTCTGCCACCTTCGTTACGTCACATCCCTAGCCAGCGGTCGCACTCCCCAAAATTTATTTCTAGCTCGATGTACATTTTTTTTTTTGTTGGATTATTATTTTATTCTTCTCCCACGACGATTTCTTTTGTTTTATTTTTGGTTTCTCATTCCACGTACAGTTCACTAGGCTGTTCACATAGATGTGCCAGTTTGTTTTCTCATCAGTCCTCATTATGCAGCAGTTCTCAAGAGCAGCGGTTTTTACGTTCAGGCCACCGTTTTTTTTTTTTTTTCGTTGTGGAGGTCCGATTAGTAGATGTTTCTGATCAGTGTTTCCGAATTATTTTTGTTAAGTTTCCACTATCTCTTTTGCTAATGTATGTTGCGTTGTCTATTGCACATTTGTTTTATTAATAATGTGATGCATGATGATGTCTATGTTACTAACCGATCTAATTTTTGGAGATGATTATATTGTCCGTCATTGAATATACATATGTCCGAGTTTATCAATAATTTTTGTAACAAAAATGTTCTATTTAGGTGCTGAAACACAAAATCGACAACATCAAAAGGATGGCAGCGCATCCCTCACAACCATTGTGTAAGTGAATGCTGTATTTTTATGTAAAATACATTATCTCAGGATTATTTCAGCAAGCATACTTATCATCATCTTAGGAACTTGGCCAGGTGTAAAGCCCAGGGTTCACCATGCTTCCTCCGAAATAAACTACTAAATCGAGTTAATATCTATACACGATTACTGAATTTCCTAACAATTTAGTAGCATAGTCTCAGCCTAATAAATCTATTTCATCCTGAAAATTTATCCTGATCACGATTATCAATTTATCAATCGTAACTTTTCGGCATTAGTAGTCTTAACATGATGCCAATATCATATTTCAGACCTCACGGGTGGCGCGGACGGTTCAGTCCAACTCTGGGAGTGGGGCCACCCCTCCTGCGTATGGTCTCCGCGCGCTCCCGGTGCGTTCGCGAAGGTCACGCGCGTAAGGTTCTCCGACTACGGCAACAAGTTTGCCGCGTCGGATGCTGATGGCAACCTGGCGATGTGGCAGCTGCATCCAGCGCCGCATCAAGCGGGACACCCGCATGCATCGCCCAGACCATTCTTTGTAAGTTGTTTATTATTATTATTTTAACCCATTCCCTGTACCACGAAAATCTGAAGATCAATTCCCGTAACCAAAAACCTTCAAAATTTAGTCGCAATCTCGTTGACAGCGGCGGTCAGTGTCTAAATTTATCAAAAATGTAAAGGCATTTTTGACAGATTGAGATTAGAATGCGTCCGTTCTTTTAATTACGGGAATTGCCCCTCTGTTGTTCCTTCAAGAAGTATGGCTGTGTCTTCAGGTTTCTTTAATGGGGATGGAGGGTTTTTACTCCTGATGGGTCCAGAGCGAAGAGAAGAACCCAGAGCAATCTTTGTTGATTATTGACGCGTTTTTGTGGATGGACTTGCAAAATTGCTGGGTCCCTATAATATATTTTCTTTCTTTTACAGACCCATCAATGTCATAGCAAAGGAATTAGTGATTTCGTTTTCCTCGGTTCCTGCAGTTTAGTAGCAACAGGTGAGAAATTATTATAATTATAAGTCCAGAGATAGCTTCTTTTAAATTCATTTATTGGTGAAGACGATCTCAAGATGTATTATAATTAAGGTATTAACTTGTTTTGTTTTTCATTATTTCAGCTGGACATAGCTCCGAGAGTAAAAACGTTGCCATATGGGACACACTGATGCCCACCAAGAAAGCTTTAGTGGTTTGTGAGTATGAATTTTTAGTTGGTCGTACTACTTATTTTTTCTGTAAACTATATTTTTTCGCATTATTTGTGATACTGCATCACTGTAAGTCTGTAAGCCAGCACAAACTTGAGAAATCTCATTTGACGCGAAGCCACTGTGGTTATTATTTGTCAGCTAATATGAAAGAACTGGTAAATCCTAATCCTATTTGATTATCTGTGCAGTAATATCATCTATTTAATGATGATATGTTTATTTGTACAGTTCATTCACAGTTATTTTACCTGACTTTGCATCACTGTCAATATCACAGTGATCTTTAATCTCATGAAGATACGGTTGCTGTTGGGTTGCTGCAACTGTCAAGTCTGTCTAAATCATAGTGATATTTATTGTTGTAATAAGGGCCCATAGTCCCGTTATTAAAAACGTTTAAAATCTAGTCGCAATCTCATCTCGGCGACAAACAAATGTCAAATACTTGTCAAAATGTAGGGAAATTAGACGTATTTTTGACAGATTGAGACAGATCAGACTGTGAACGTTCTTAAAATTAAGAGAATTACCCCTCAGGTTGCTGTTGGGTTGCAGCTGTCAGAAGTAAAATAAAAGATAATCTCTGGTAGTACTGATCTGATTAAAAAAATTCTTTCACTGATAGAAAGCTACACTATTGCCTAGTGCCATAGGATACATTTTATGTTAAAACAAGAAATGTTGAAGTCTCGGTCAGAATCTAGTGACATACGTACAACGCGCGTGTATTTGCCCAAAGCGTGGACGTGTCACGAGGGCGGCGCCGCGTGCGTGGTGTGGGCGGGCTCGCTCGGCGCGCTCGTGTCGTGCGGGCGGCGCGGCGACGTGCTCGTGTGGGACTTGCGCACGCGCGCAGTCCGGCACCGTCTGCACGCGCACCACGCGCCCATCAAGTGCGTCGCGCTGTCGCCGAGGGAAGACTACTATGCTATTGGAGCCGCTGATGGAGACATCAAGGTATAATAATACCATCCTGTTACTTTCCCACTGCAGCCGCACATACAGAGAATTTACAAGAGCATTGTAACCACGCTTGTTCAATACGGGTTGATGATTTCAGCCTTATATTGACTTCAAGATCTATAATGCAATTGCGCGCTTCGTGTGATTCTTATCACTGTACAAGGATCTTTTGGCGCGTGGTAAAATCAGAACTAACGTCGCCGAACATCTGCACTGCTATTCTAGCTCACTGTGAAAACTTAGGTGCAGTGAGCTGTCATTCCAACTAATACTAGGGACTGACACTATTGACTGCTCAATTCACCTAACTTTTTACGGTGAGATTTTGACAGAATCGATCGGCTGGTTTTTTTATTTAAACTTTTACAAATGTTTTGACCTACTCGTAAGTCACAGCCGTTACCACTGGGCCACCACTATAGAAGCGCTTGGGAAAGAACAAAAGGAAGCTAGCAGCATCAGCTGTCACATTTCATGTGACAGCCGATGCTTCTAGCTTTCTTTTGTTTTTCCTGCAGATCTAAATAGGTTTTCCAACTACCTATCTGACGGGACTTGACTACTAAGCTTTCATAGACCCCCTAGAACAGATAATGCAGTAACTTTTATCTTCTACGCTGAAGGGAAAAGTCTGCTGATTTGTTTTGTATCAATGATGCTGCATGAATGTCCTGTCGAAAAAACAATCTTACCTGTAATACTAACTTCATTTACCAGGTGTTCTCGTTGACGACGCATCAGTTGCTGTACACGTTTGCCGGAGAACACGCCAGGAGTTCCTTCTTCAAGCACATCGGCCAGGGTGTCACGCAAATACATATCGGTATGTATCGTTATTTCATTACTTTAATATCGTTTCTTTTTCACATCGCAACGTCGAAGATATAAAAATAATCCACGATTGAGGGGTTTCTTAATCGTGGCTTATTTTGAAGGCTTTATGCGCCCTCATATTATAATTTCTGCATTTTCTTAATAAATTGGTCCTGAATTCGACTCTCAGGACTAACTTTCGGAGCGTTTTTTTTAAATGGTGATTTCCTAGATAGGCAATCCTGGATACTTGTTCAGAAAAGTTATGTGACTACTGTAATGTTTGTCTGCAGACAACGCCGGCCGCCTGTTCTCGTGCGGCGCGGACGGCACGATGAAAGTGCGGAAGTTGCCAGAGCGAGACTCGCCGTTGCCTCATCAGCCGCAGTATTAACACACGCAAGTGACGTAAATATACGGTACGTACGACTTGAACACTGACATAACGGGCGTAAAAAGACGCATAACGAAGGCGAGTCACTTATGCTTCCCTCATTTATTTATATAACAATTGCTCATTGCTCACTGTGATCATTGTTTTGTACTGGATCATACCTGTGAATGTTTTGGTTACAGAAATGTTGAAGGTCAAAATTCCAACTTTTTACTTCACGAAAACAAGTTTTAAAATATTATAACTTAACTTTACCATACGCACAATGTTTTGCTTGCGGTACATTGCTCAATGGGTCTTTTTACACCTTGTACAGTCAACAAAAGAGATAAGTATGCAGGGTCGTCGGATATAGTTGAAGTTTAGTAAGAAACCGATGGATGTTTTCGAATGAAATTTCGTTTGATAAATTAACTGTTTGTTTTCTATTAATTAAATTAAATTTTGTCCGAAAACATCAATCCGTTTCTTACTAAACTTCAACTATATCCGACGACCCTGCATACTTATCTCTTTTGTTGACATCGCGTAACTGTAATTGAAAAAAAAATGTGAATTTATCTGTGTTATAGGCAGGTGAGACGCAGTATAGAGCATAATCTGGTCCAGCGCGCCGCGTCTAGCCTTACGCCCCCTCGTGATGTACCTATTTATCGTTGTTGCTATTCAAATGTTACGAGTATGATGACCATTATACGCCGTTAGACTAGTCACTGAGTAGGCGATGTTGTATCTTATAATGTATTTAAAATGTTAATGAATCTTTAGTTATTTCTAGTGTGAAATATTCGCTATTTTAACTTAATAAAAACATGTCCTAGATAAATATATAATTTATTTATTAGCACTCGCTGTCAGTCGACCGGCTGAAGTCGCGGCAGTGGCCTAAGTCGCGCCGCATACACTGCGCGCGGCGGTAGGGAGTACGTTAGTGTAACAATATTGTATGTAGTGGTGTATTTTTAGTGTAAAGTGCAATAACTAACTCGATGCTAACTTATGAATCCGACTACTGATGACGTCGAAGCCTTTACTAGATAACAGTTTAGCTCTTTTAAACGATTTAGCTTATGATATGAGTGCATATAACTTGTTGGCGCATAATAAAATATTATTTATTACATACATAGGTATTTATCGATCTATCTCTATATAAATCGTCGTTGGCTTACTGTAACATGTTTAAAACTATTTAATCGCGTGGCTCGTACGCAGTGGCAATCGGTCTGCATCGTATTTCATATAACATTATTATACTTAATCCCCCGTTTATGGCACTTCATGTTTCTAGTAGTAAGTATTATATAGTTATCTATGTATTCTATATATTGTGACGTATTCGAGATTATAATGTTCATGTTATTTTGAAGCAATATTTTGTTCCATGAAAGCATTTCTAAACGAAGCAATAAAATTATAAATATCAAATGTTTTGTGCACTTTCCTGTGCTTTATTTTAACAGTATTATACGTTTGTGGTAAGGGAAGTAACAAAATTATTTTAGAATCTTTATAACCTGCAATGTGTTCTATATCTAAACCTCGCTTGTGATACATACAGTGATAAACTAAACAAAATATAGCAATTTTCCAATATATTAACAAAAAAACTGGTAATCTTAAATATTATTTTGTATATGTATATTTTTAAATTTATTTGTTGTTTAATTAGTTAAATCTAGCAACATTACTTACAATCCCGTGTATCGTACTAACACGTTAGTAATAATCAATACCTAATAGCAAATAATTCATAATATTGATGTTAGTCATATTATTAAATCCGTTGACTAAATATAATGTTCGTTTAAATGAAACCCTATTCTGAGTGAAATAAAAGACATTGGTTTCGTTGTTTTTCTTTAGTTAACTATTTGTAATATCGTTTAGGTTAATGACTGAACACCAAAGTTTATTCTATCGAACATAATTCTAGAGCTGCTACATAACATGAAATTCAATATATGTAGTAAGTTACCAAATTTAGGCTTTATTTATGAAATTCGCACAATACACATGGTATTCCAAGGAAAATATATAGAATAGTTCGTTCAAAGGAAAAGATTCGTGCGATCACAGGTTATAATTATAACAGCTGTTCAATAAGTCAATTATTGTCAATCAATGGCTGTAAGATTACATTCTTTAACATCTATGTGTAGTGGCTATGTTTCCTCCAACTATCACATTACGTGTCGTATGTTTATATATGTGATGTGTACGTGTAAATTGAATATATTTCGAATCATGTTGATTACATCGCATCGTATCAAACACGAGTACTGTAAAACGCGCAAACCTACAAGGATTGCTTCAAATCGCTTCGCTTATCATACGTACCTACCTATAGTTTAATGTTGTTGTAACTAGTTACGCCACAACCCTATCTTATTAGGGGAACCACATTTCAAATGAATTTTAATTTACTGCACCTGTTACGATATAATAGTTGAATGAACAATGTTCAATGCTTATTTGTTTTATTTATGAAGGAAACATTTAAAATAAAGTTTAACTAGTACTTATTGTTTTATTTCGGCGCCAAATTCTATGCAATATATTAGAATACATAAGTGGGTGATGATTGATTTCTATAATATTAAAGATTATCGTAGGACGCACAATGAAAGAAGGAAGGGGGTTCAACAATAATTTATTAAAATAAGACAAGTGAGGGGAATCGAAGATAATAAAATACTATATTATAAATATACTATGAAGATGTGTGTGCAATCTACTTATATTAATTTGAAAACTGCCTAAGGCGAATATCACACTGCACCGTGCTGCGTCGCATAGCAGGGGACGGGCATAGCAAACAATCTGCAGATTGTGTTTTCTATACAAACTGATACAATATTAAATTGGCGCCACGACGGAGCGCGGCGCAGTGTGATAATCGCATTACCCTTGGGCAACAATGGCACGGCTCCATACCAATCATACCAACCAGGTCTCGTCCAATGAAGGACGTTGCGGTTATGTACTTAAGACACTTCACCAATTTATTGAAAAATGATTAGGGTCAGATTGTAAAAAGGGCCACAAAGTGAAATGTGGGTAAGCCGGGTTCCTCCGACAGCCTCATATCATAAGAATATATAGATAAATAATAGATATAAGCATCGCCAACACATGAAAGCGCAGCACGCGAATAAAGCCTACCATGGTCACAAGGGCCAAGAATCACATTGCAGTATAGTACAATACTATACTACATAGTTAATATTATTTTAGCATGGAGAACATTATAACGTTAATGTTTTGTTCATTAACGCATCGAGGGATTAGTTAATAATTAATAAGTTATATACGATGTTGGACTAAGTATAATGTCTTTTAACATAAACAATTATTTAAATAACTTCTTGTCGACATCGCTCGCTTTAATTCCCAAGTAGTCTGTGACGAACTTTAATGCATCATCCTGATTTAAAGTACGTTTTCCTATCGGATTTTCTAAGAACAATGTAACTGATCTTATGCCATTCGCGATATTAATAAATTTGCAAAACGGGCTGGTTTTAGATTCGCAATCTTTAGGTTTATTCGGAGAAGCGATCAACGTTTTAGAATTTAAATTTGTAGTGTCTTTTACTTCAACCCCATTACACCATAATGTAAACTTCATACCATAGAGACCAAAGAGAACAGTGACCTCATGGTAAAGGTTCTCTAAAGTTATAAACTTATTCATTTTATCCTTAAGTATAAGACTACCTTGCTTACTCGAGACACCAAACCGAGGCGTTAGATCTTGTAGAACAATATTCGCCCAAGGGTTCGCGGGCAGTTCTACCTCCTTCCTCCAAGTTATAACTAACTTTAGCAAAGAACCTTTCAGTTCTTGCGTCTCTTCAATAACTACAGGCATGGATGGCTTGATCTGTTCAATCGGGATCAGAGGCCCTTTCACTGTACTCTCAATAAACTCACGATGCAAATTTATGATACGCACAATATCGCTGGACTTGTTAACAGAGAAGTAAATGTTCACATCATCCGTCGGTACTAAGTGGGCTTTCTTCCGTAACTTTTGAACTCTATTTATTACCTCTCTAGAAAAACCTTCGTCAAGCATATCCTGATCGGGAGTAACATTGAGAAGAATCAGTACATCATTATCACTATGCGCTTCGAATTGATCGTTGCCTTCAGCCTGGAATATGATTCTCACTTCAGAGACATCAATGCGATGTCCAACTAATTCAATAAATCCATCAGCAATAAGTTTTTCGCATTGCTGGTTGTTAAGGTCCTTCAAACCTTTAGTGACAGCTTTAAAATCGCCTTTCAACCTTGTCCCGAGAAGTTTATGATCTGGCTCTGCTCTCAGTGTAATACCATACTTTTCTTTGTCACTTGTTAAGTGCAATTTCTTAATATTCAATTCTTCTAGGACATATCGCTCCAAGGATTTCACGTCGTCCAAATAAATACGGTCACGGTGAATGACAACCATTTCCGGCAACGGATACTTTATCGGTACTGTTTTCCTGTCTCGAACGACTCTTCCCAATTCGATCACAGCTTGCATTCTTTGAACAGCCCTTTCTATATCGGTGTCTACTAGTTCTATCTTGGGATCTGATATCATGTTGAAGTGAACACTCTCGAGTGATTCACCTGGCAAAAGTTGTCGAAGCGTCTTGTACATCAGTTCTGTAAGGAAAGGGGTGAAGGGTGCCATCACTCTTACCATATCGGATAAAACACCAAACAAGGTATCTAAAGCGACCTGACAGTCTTTAACACCACTCTCTCCCTTCAACCTCTTCCTGTTCATTCTTACATACCAGTTGGTGAGATGATCAATAAACTTGGTCAACCTCGGTACAACAGTATACAATCTATAAGCCGCCATCTCTTTTTTCACAAACTGGATCAAAGATTGCGTAAACGATGTAATCCACTTATCCATTACGTTTTCTCTTACTGCCTTTTCGTTAAACCTATAGTCGATTTTATCCTCTTGGACGATTCTTTCAACATTTTGCATTAGGAATCTAAAAGCATTGTACCACGGAAGAAATACGTCTTTAATGATATCCCTGACACCTTCTTCTTTAAATCGAAGATTTTCTGCTTTAACCACTGGAGAATTGACGAGATAAAGACGTAAAGCATCAGCGCCGTATTTCTTAACTACTTCTAGAGGATCAGGATAGTTCTTCTTTCTCTTTGACATTTTTTGACCATCAGAAGCTAAAACTAAACCATTTGCAATCAAGTTCTTAAACGGTGGTTTTTTGAATAGTGCTGTCGATAAAACAATGAGAGTATAAAACCAGCCTCTTGTTTGATCGATACCCTCAGCAATGAAATTAGCTGGGAACACATCTTCGAACTCCTTTTTGTTTTCGAATGGGTAATGGCATTGCGCGTACGGCATAGAGCCTGACTCAAACCAACAATCAAAGACTTCAGACACCCTTTTTAGTGGCGGATGCCCAGGTCGTGATGATGGGATCTCCAAATGATCAATGCTTTCCCTATGTAAATCTTTTATTTCCTTACCAGTCAAAGCTTCCAACTCCGCAATGCTACCAACACAAACTACCTCCTGTCTGTCGTTCGAAATCCATAAAGGAATTGGTGTACCCCAGTACCTATTACGACTAATAGCCCAATCACGAGCTTCTTTCAGCCAATTTTTAAATCTCTTCTCTTTCACATATTCAGGTACCCAATAGGTTGCTTCACAAGATTTCAAAAGTTCTTGACTCATGTTTTCGACCCGAACAAACCAGGAAGGCACCGCCTTGTAGATGAGTGGAGTTTCGGAACGCCAACAAAATGGATAGCTATGCTTAACTTGACCTAATTGGATAAGTCTGTTGCGAGTCTTCAAATTAGCAATAATATTTTTGTCGGCGTCCTTGACATGCTGTCCCAAGAAATCTTTGACTGGCTCCATAAACCTACCACTGGGATCAACAGGACATATAATATCCTGATCCCGAGTAATGACGCCTGCTGCTAGACAAACCCTAAAATCGTCTTCACCAAAGTATGGTGCTTGATGTACAATGCCAGTACCGGAGTCGTCCGTCACGTAACTATCGACCAGCACTTGAAACGCGTTAGGACATTGGTTTACAAAGTAATTAAATATAGGTGTATACTTTATTCCTCTAAGTTTCTCTCCTGCAAACTTCTCAAGAACATCAAAGTCTTCAACATTTTTGAAAACAGCAGGGAATCTTGATTCTTGGATTACATAACAAGTACCAGTGCTTTTTTCTTTTACTTTTAAATAAATTAGTTTTGGATTGACACAAAGTGCTAAGTTGCTAGGAAGTGTCCATGGAGTGGTGGTCCAAGCGAGCAATGAGAACCCTTCAGCTGTAGGGAATGACACTACAACTGCTGGGTCTACAACATCCTTGTAGTTTTGTCCAGACTCAAAATTGGACAGAGGGGTGGAGCAGGCTGTGGAGTAAGGCATTACTTTCACACCTTGATACACCAAGCCTTTGTTGTACAGCTCTTTGAATACCCACCAAATAGACTCCATAAACCAAGGGTAAAGGGTTTTATAATCATTCTTGAAATCTGAAATAAACAAATGAGATTTACCAATAACATATAGTAGACACAAAATTAAGGCAAAGTAAAACTTTTTGTGTAGCAAACTCACCAATCCAGCGACCCATTCGCGTGATGATCATCTCCCAATCACCAGCATACTTCATAACAATTGAACGGCATTCTGCATTGTATTTATCAATGCCCATTTTCGCAACATCTTCTGGACCTTTGATGCCTAACGCTTTATCAATTTCAAACTCTACGGGAAGTCCATGACAATCCCAACCAAATCTTCTTTCTACATGATACCCCTATAAGTACAATTTAAAAATGTTATAATAATGATCTTTTTCTTACAAAGTTCTAGCAGTAAATTCTTCAGCAAAAGATTGCCTCAAGCCATACATGTTTGTATGTTTTACTAAGCACATTTTAAGGGGGATGAGCTAATGGGCCGTAGGCCGTGAAATTCATTTTTTTTTTTACATTTGTTCAATTTGCAAGTCAGTGCCCGGTTGTATGTTGATTAAAACATGATTCGCGGCCGTAACAAATGTGCCTTTACAGAATTATAATCATTAGAATCAACAATGCAACTCCTTGAGTTTGAATTGTTCTCAAATGTCATGATTTCATGAAATAGTCATTCAATAGGGTACCTATGTTCTATGTTACGGGTTTTGTTTCCACACTTAGTCCTTCAGGTGGACCATTCAATAGGGTAATATGAACTTAGTTATTAATTTTTTTTTTTAATTATAATTCTCTAACTAAATATTAAAAAAAAAAAAAAAAAAAACGTAAGAAAATTTGAATTCCACGGGTTATCCTGACGCTTTCGCCTTATGTACTAGAAGTATTGTTAATGGTATGATACCTGTTGGTGTGCATATCTGGTGACAACGTCCTTGATAGTTCCAGCAAGGATATGGCCATAATGTGGAAGTCCAGTTGCAAAAGGAGGCCCATCATAAAAAGAATACCTGTAAAAAAAAAAAACAAGGATGTATGAATATTAGAAATGTTCTTTTGGAGCTTTTACACTTTTATTTTTCAGTTCAATAAAAAAAAAATTATCATCTCTGTTCTCTCTAGACCCCTCTAGAGACCCCCCCTATAATTTCAAAGATGAATACATTGAAAGGGCTCAGTACTGAAACCCTTGTGGTTATTGCTTCAGAGAATTAAATGAATTTCATTGAAAATCTTGACTAGCATTGGTATTAATAAAAATTGTTTCTGTTTCAGTTTCAGTCGATTGCCCAGCAATCGACTGAAACTGTGGTACTGCGACTCAAGCATACTGTCCAGTACTATGTGACGAGGAAGACTCCTGTTTACGGTTGTTTTTTGGACCTGTCGAAGGCGTTTGACCTGGTGTCTTATGACGTGCTGTGGGATAAGCTCCAGGGGGAAACCAGCACACCCAGAGAGGTAATAAATATATTGAGATATTGGTACGGCAACCAGACCAATAATGTTAGGTGGGCGGGTTTATGTTCGTCGGAGTACAGGATGGAGTGTGGAGTGAGACAGGGAGGCCTAACTTCACCAAGACTCTTCAACCTGTACGTTAATGGACTGATAGGTGGGCTCAGCGGGGCCGGTGTCGGCTGTTCAGTGGATGGTATATGTATGAACAA
Source organism: Apamea monoglypha (assembly GCA_911387795.2). Lineage (NCBI taxonomy): Eukaryota > Metazoa > Arthropoda > Insecta > Lepidoptera > Noctuidae > Apamea > Apamea monoglypha. The sequence goes on along the minus strand of OU426930.1, from coordinate 11,756,857 downwards.
CATTAGTTATGCCAACGACATGGTGCTGCTGAGCCCATCTGTCACAGCCCTTAACTACCTCATAGGGATCTGTGAGAGGTACGTGGGGTCACATGGCCTCAGGTATAACTGTAAGAAGAGTGAACTACTTATTTTCAAGGCGGGTAGTAAGAGTCCGAAAACGGTTCCACCGGTCAGGCTTGGAGGAATGCCGTTAAGTAGGGTCACCAAATTTAAGTACCTGGGGCACTGGGTCACCGAGGACCTCTCAGATGATTTAGATATTGAGCGGGAACGTAGGGTGTTGGCAGTGAGATGCAATATGCTGGCACGCAGGTTTGCATGATGCACAAAAGATGTTAAAATTGCGCTTTTTAAAGCATACTGCCAGACATTTTATACCTGCAGCCTGTGGGTCCGCTATACGAGTAGATCTTTCAATGCCCTGCGGGTCTTGTACAATAATGGTTTTAGGATGCTGATGGGGTTGCCTCGCTTTTGCAGTGCATCAGGTATGTTTGCTAAGGCTAGCACTGACTGCGCATCAGGGAATGCGCCGCGTGCGGGGCAGCACCAGCAGCCTTCTGAATACCATATTGGAAAGGGTTGATTGTCCGGTTGTGAGGCACTGGAATACCATTCACAGATCTGGAGCGGTCTTTTTTAATGTAAAATAGTGTAAGTGTAATAATGTATAATTAATAATGTTGAAATTCAATAATAATATACCTACTAACTTAGTGATAAGTATGATTTACTAACAATGTATGGAATATTTTTTGATTCTGAAAATAAATGAATAATAATAATTACCTACATTTAATTGTGACCTCAATACCTGTGCAGAGTAAAGTCTCTATCTCTAGTTGGTTTATTGGCCTAGGCTAGGCGTCTAACTTACAAGAAAGCCGTTACCAAAAAACGCATGGAACGGTCACCATAAGGAGGGTGGAATGTACTTGTTGGCTCAACTGGGACGTCCATAGCCCATGGCCATGATTCAATAAATAACACACATAAAATTGAAATACCGCATGCCATAATAAAATCAACATTTATCAGACGAAATTTAACTTTTCGTAAAATAAGCGAAACTTACCTGGGTTTATTTTTTGACTGTTTCAAACAACTGTGAAATGCATCGATTTCTTTCCAAAACCCTAAAATTTTCTCCTCTTCCTTAGGGAAGTCAATATTCTCAGGTACTCTGTTCACTTTTAGGGCCATGGTAATTTTTATAACCTTTTCAATTTTACCACGCCATCACACAAATTCCACACACACAGATAAAAGAAAAAGGAACGTCATTTTTTTACACTATTTTTCACACACACGCATTTCGCACAACGAAAAACTACGCAACGACGACGGACCATAACGTCAACATGAATGAGCTGGCAACAACTGCCAAGCTTACAAAATTACAACGGATTGCATCAACCTCAAGAATTTCGCAACATTTCATAATCATAGCCTTAGAAGCCTAGGGTTTCGTAGGTTTCGAACCTAAATATATTACTAAGCCAAAACAACTAAGCTAAAGCTATTACTAAGCCTACGCCGTAAGTCTGTCACATGTTTAAATCTTTGTAACTTCTAATCATCCTCAAAAACCAAGTCGTTTTCACATTTCTACGCTTATGTACGAGTAGGCTTGAGTAGGTAGTACTGAGAAAATTACATCGCCACTAATTGCCATAAAGAAAAAAAGACTAGACCCCGACACTAAGTTTGACAGTGACAGTATCTCATGTGACATTAGAAAAGCAATAAAAAAGTTAATAAACGTCAAAACAAGATATTTGGGAGATTCATTATTTCAGATTTTTTGAACATTACAGTTGGTTTTGGGTTTTAATTTTTTTAATTTTAGTTTGTTATAATGGATTGCCACTGGATGAAAATATCGCCAAGGTGATACCCGTGATACAGATATTATGACAGTATTTTTTGTGTTTAATTCTTGCACTTATAGTTGTATTTGGATTTCTGTTGCAGTTTGAGCAAGGGTATTAGTATTATCAATCAGCTCGATGAAACGAGATTCGAACAATTCCTCCGCCGTATTGCAGCGAAACTGACACTTCAGAGCACAGAAATATTTACAGATGATGAAAGACTGAAGCTGGAAAAAATATTTGGCATTGAACAAGAAAGCTTAATTATGAGCATCAAAGCACTACAATACATATTTAAAAGAATGTTAAAGTATATTTTTATGCCCATCGATTTAAAAAACGATCTAAAAACCATTGGATTGAATAATGAAAAGGCTGATTCCATAGTTAAAGTCTGGTCAGCAGAAACGAGAACCACTCTTGATGAACTTGGTTCTTCAACAAATGAAACAAATGATTCTTTAAATTTCTCATGGAAGTTAAATGCTGAGTTAAGTTCAGACTATCGAAAAAAGTGCAAGATCCCCAAAGCATACTTATCACTTAAAAGAGAAAGGAATGAAACTGAAATAGAATTGACTCATCCCGAGTTGTATTCAATATTTCTTCAATTTGAATCCATTCAGAATGAATTAGATAATTTAATAACATAATTAATATTATTTGTTAAAGTTTTCTTAATTATAAAGACAAAGAAGCATACTTATGGGGATGACTGATCAAATTGAATGTGGTGATCTGTGATGGACCAAGTTACAAAAGCAATACCAGTATAAATATTGTTGTTAGGGTAAAAACCTGCAAGAACTTTAAGTTTTTTTGTTTTTAACTTTTACCTTAGAATCAGGAATCAATGTTGGTTTCAATAAATCTTGTTTGATTGATTTCTGATGTTTATGATATTTAGATAATGAGAAGTTTAAAAAAGGATTTGTGATTTATGATGATAAGTAATATATTGCTCCATAATTATTGTTATTATAATATTTGTTTATCCAGTTGCTTGTAAATAGTAATATCTCTATAAAGTATGTAATTCTTAAATAAAAATATTTTTCTAAAAATACATTCAAACTTTTTCTTTAAATACCACTGCTTATAGTGTTATTTTATATCCAAAAATAACTATTTACCTTTATAATAAAATAATTCTGATAAGAATCATTGCATGAGATATCTATTTAATTATTTTACAATAGACTAGCGGTCCCGGCAGACGTTGTCCTGCCCGAATGCAGCGCCACCTACTGGATCCAATTGTAGAATCTAAACCGTCCAGGACCAACTCAAACACAAAAAAAAATCATCAAAATCGGTCCAACCATTTAGGAGGAGTTCAGTGACATACACACGCACAGAAGAATGATATAATATAAAGATAACATGTCCCATGGGACTAGTGGGACATAATTTAAAAAATATGTTAGTATCAGTTGTCCCATGGACATATAATCCCACTTGTCCCATCATGGGACTGGGTCAATGGGACTAGTGGAACAGACCCCATGACTCACTCAAAAACTGAAACTGATATTAATCAAATAGCAAAGTCAATAGAAACATCATAAATATTTTAATCATGAGATCCAACGGTATCACGACAACCCGAGCCTGTGACAACTCGGTCAAGGTCGGGGTCACAACAAGTTGGTCCCAATAACTAAACTAGGCACCTCAACCAAATTTGGGGCGGGTGGATTCCAAAATCGAAAAATATTCATTCCAAACCCTCAATATTTTTGAGAGACCTATCCAACGGAATAGACGAAAAAAACATCATCCCCACTTTACAGTTAGGTAAGGGATATAAAAGTTTTTGTTAGGCGTGATTTTTATGTATACTTAACTGCCAAATTAAGGGAGTGCGTCCACTCTCAACTGAATTCTTTGTCTCCGCAACTCCGCAATTCGTCTCGCACTTCAAGTCTCTGGTTTGTATGAAAGTGCGTGCATGTATCGACGCGACAGCTGGGAGACATTTTTGTCCGCGGGTTTGGATGCAACGGGCAACCGGGCAACAAAATCCAAGTGCGCGCACGGCGATAAAAAAGTTGCCGGCTAGCCAGTTTCCGCTCAACCGAAAATTTAACAAAAAAAGTAGTGTTGCTGTCGTCCCCGTGTGCACATCATCAAAATCTCGGCGCGGAGACAAGAAAGTAGCTGAGCAGTTAAAATGCTCGTGGGTACTCTCCCTAAAACTTTTTAGTATCATGGGTTCATGGGTCGCTGAGTTAAACCGCGGACAGATAGACAGATGGACTTGGTGAAACTATTAGGGTTCCCAATTTGATTACGGAACCCTAAACAGATGAGTCCGATTGGTCACCACAAATCTCGTCCCGGGTCAAATGGCATGAACAGGGAGGCAGGAGGGGTGAATCGGATTGGGACAAAACTTTGAAATAGTTTAATAGATCGTTGCCAACAAGGGCGCTAAATTATTCAATTTAGACGTGGGTGTCTGTTTTAGTTACAAAATTAAATCTCTTTGAAAGTTTCGTTCGACTCACCCCCGTATCCCTATTCACCCCATTTTATATAGTAGTGAGAGTGGCCATTTACCAATCAGACCAATACAAGCCATTGTGTATACGGCACTGGACGTCAAGACTACCTTGTTTGGAGCATGGTCTTTCAAGATTTACGCTCTCTATTTAATTTTGATGTAAAGGTAAAATCGTAAACATTATTCTTTTCTATGTTGATGGAAAATTTATGAATTTACTTGTATCTTGTTTAAAAATAATTATTAAGGTTTTTCTTTACATAAATTTTATAAACGGTTTCCGTTTGGATGTCGTTAGATGATTGATCTAATTATGGGATTTTTAAATTTTGAACTTGGTAACCCTAGCCTATCCATACGTCAGAGGTTTTGGCAGCCCGCGGGTGAACTATTTTCTTCATTGTTGACCTTTCCTAAATCTTAGGTGTAATTATTTCATCATTAGACGTACTCTGGCTGCACCCTTATTATCTAGTATACATATTTAGTCAAAGTTTCGGCGATGGACTCCGAAGATGACACAAAGGATGATGTGGATTCTGGGAATGAGTCTAGCGGAGACGATGTCGACTTTGCAATGGACGTTGAGACACACAGTACACGGGAACGACAAACGGAGCTTGAGGAATATCGATATGAGGTGTTATCTACGGAGGAAATCGTTCAGCATATGGTTGACTGCATCAAAGAAGTGAACACTGTCGTCGAGGTCAGTATGTTAGTGGTAAACAATGGACTAATCGAATGAGGTTACTCGTACACTGTCGTTCTTCCATAGGTTCTTTTGTGTCGCATTCCAATTTATTTGTGTTCGATATGGTGAAACGTTATGTGTTACCTTGTTAAGGCTACCAACAAAGTTGGGTAATGCTCTCTGCTTGGGTAAAATGCTGTTGTTCCACAAACCTAATTTCCATATAAAGTGTAGCTAAAAATCATTTCACCTTGTTATTTATGTTGCCATATCTACAATGCAATATTGCATGTTCATAGCAATAAATAAAAATTTGAATTGAGGGAATAGTTACATATTGAATGTATGAAAATAAAGTAACAAAGGTTTCCTTGAAGTAGGAGGAATGAGTCATAACGAGATGATGACTGCTTGGATAATTATCTGATGCTAATACAGTTTGTATAAATATGTAGGAGTAGAATACAACAATAATATTGTCAAATATTTTGATTACAAACAAAATGCTGGTTGTTGGCATGTCCCAAATGTATGATAAGGCTAATCATAAATGTTTGTGCCAAGAGTATTATCTATAGCGTTCTTATTTCCTTCTTATTGGTCTGTATTTAGTAAAACATGCATTATTTTTCAGATACCAGCAACAACGACCCGCATACTTTTAAACCATTTCAAATGGGACAAAGAAAAGCTCATGGAAAGATTCTATGATGGGGACCAAGACCAGTTGTTCTCTGAGGCTAGAGTCATTAATCCATTCAGAAAACCAGTCATACAAAGGCCGAAGGTAAGAATTTTATGAATTATTTATTATATCGCATGGTTTTTCCACAAACAAAGTTTAATTTTTTTGGAATTAGTTTTACTACCGCAGGGGTCATTCAAACCTTCTTATTCACAATTGAAGCAAGGAGGTAGAACATATTGGATATGGAATGTTGTGTGAACTTTTTACTTATTAAGTATGTGTAATGATGTCATTTTCATTGTGAAAGCCGACTCCTGGAATTTTAGGCAATACTATCTAGCTCATAAAAACAGGATATTGTTAAGGATAATTCCTTTTCATGTGAGTTATTCCATAAATAATTTGCTAATTGACAATTTTTGAGAACCAACTAGGTAGTAATGTTAACTAGGTAGTCTTAGATAACAAGCTTTTTAAAAATTATATCTAAGCAGAGAAATAATTATTTGTATTAATGTTTACAGTTATTATAATAATTTACAATTTTTATAGTTACCTGAGAATAAGACTGAATACTACTAATTTTGTAGATTAATAAACAAAGCCATATTAACAAGAGGAGTCCCCCTTGCACAATATGGCTACCACCAATTAGTGTTATTCCTTTCAAGACCATTATCGTTATATATGTAATTGGTAATGCAAAAGAAACTTCATGTCTGGCGCATAATTTTGAAAGTACAGTACTTTTATCTCATGATGCGACGCGCGCTTTTCGTGTGGTTACCAAGTGTACAAACATGCTGTGAATGTGTATGTAAGTGCAGAAGCTCTCGGTACAATAGTAGAGTCGGAAGTCGGGGGGTGTGTGTGTGGGGGGTGTGTGTGTGTGGGGGGTGTGCGTGTGTGGGGGGGTGTGCGTGTATGTTACGTGCTGACGCTACTCGTCTTCACGCACACATTCATAGCGAGTTTGTATGCTTGGTTACCACATGAAATACTGTACTAACAGAGTTTGTAAGTAAATTGTTACTAACGCTTTGGGTCCATGTTAGTCGAAAATAAATGTTTTTATTTACAATTTAAAATCAGTCAAATACAAGGAGTGACGTGTCGCCTTCAAATTCGCGTTCAATGCGACGTGACCAATGGCTTTATTTTTTCGCAGTCATTTCTCAAAAATAATACTTTATCTGAAATCATCTATAAAATCAATTTGAGTTTCGATTAGTTAGTAGTATTTTTCTTACTGTCAACTGGCCTATATTCCTCAATACCTTCAATTACAAAATTCCAATTGTAGTGAGAGAATCCCAAGCTGTTTGCCTTATAATACAGCTATTAATTTACTGTTTTTAGCAGAATTCACACCGTTATTCTAAAAGTAGATAGTATTTGATATGGAATTGCAATAATTTTTTTAGCTTAGCTAGTAAAATATGTTTGTTTTCCAGGTCACAACATTTCACAACAATGACTTTATTTATTGTTTTCATTCTTGAAACTGCAAAATCGTTAAAATCATGCGAACTTACAGTAATAATGTCATGACTTGAGCCTCGTGCTGCCATGGCAACCGGTTACTGAAAGTCTGATCATCACAGAATATTACTAACTCTCTCAAACTGCTGTGATTGGCTGACCAAATTAACTACAGCGCACCAAATCACCTAGCATGAGATTTTACAAAAGACTAGCTTCTACCCGCGATCGTCCGCGTGAGATGATCTTGTTTTAAGATAAAATCTGTGTGTGTCACTCGGCAATACTATAGCTTCCCATTAATGAAAGATTTTTCGGAATCTGATCTTAGCCGTACTTACGGGCGGTTCCTACTTCGTATCACGTACGGACATAAGATTAGTTCTAGGCCCGAACTAAGATAGTTGTCCTTACTCCCGATGTGCTTTTACACGTCCGACGAAGTTAATTAATCGGGAGTATGGTTCTATGTTGACAGGCCCGTATATTCATTGATGTAATTAGAGAGGAAACCCCGTTTAGTTCCGAAGAATATCTTTTACATATTTGTATGTAGAACACACACAAATTTTACCTTTTTATAATATTAGTATAGATAATCCTATCCTACTAATATGTAATATTATAAACGCGAAAGTTTGTACAGATGGATGTATGGATGTTTGTTAGTCTTTCACGCCAAAACTACTGAACGGATTTGGATGAAATTCGGCACACAAATAGTTTATAACCAGGATTAATACATAGGATACTTATCCCGATATTCTCACGGGATCGAAACTTATGCGGGTGAAACCGCGGGGCGCAGCTAGTATTAGTATAGATTAAATTAATAGGTCTATAGCATAACAACTGTAAACCTGACCTTCACAATATGGTCCTTCTTATGGCCTATGTCTTATATTGGCTGATTTCCAATGACATAATTTGATGCCTAAACACGACTACAAAGAAAACTGCTTGTTTTGTCAGCAGCTACATATTTCTTATGATCTAATTCTCACATAGAGATAAGACTTTTTACAGTTGAGAATCATGAATGTGCGAGCTCCCGCCCGCGACTTTGTCCGCGCGAAATTTCTTGTTTTTTTCATAAAATACTTTCCATTAGAGAACGAATTTTCGGAATTGGACCAGAAGTTCCGAAGATTATCCCCTACATACAAATTCACAAATTTTTCTTTTTTATGATATTATTACTAGGTGCGCCCCGCGGTTTCACCCGCATAGGTCTCGATCCTATCGAGACCTATGCGAACACTGTTACTTTGGTGCTTTCACGCTAAAACGGCTGAACGGATTTGGATAAAATTTGACCATGAAATGGACCATGACCTGATCCACCCATATGTAACGTAACAAACAAACGTACTCAATCAAATCTTTCTCTTTTTTATATTATTAAGTTTCGATTATTATAGTATAGAAAAAAGAAGGTTTAATACCTAAGACCAGGTAGTTACCTTGTTTTTCTTTTTTGTCATTCTAAAGCTTCCAAGGATAGGTAGAATGAACTTCAAGGTAAACAGTGTTAGTGTGAATCTCTACCTTTCTGCTTATACATTAATAGAGGGAAGAGAAAGGATTATTATAGTTCTGGTACCCAGCACCCTAATTGCATAACACTATCAATCACATTCTTTATCATTTTAAAGCATGTTGCTAATCCATTCCTTCATAAGTTCGAAAAAATTGTCTGCTCAACAACGTAAACAACGCAATGAATGTTGTTGAACTGTCAAAATAAAAAGCCATTCCTACTGTTAATGTGTTACGCAATTACCCCGCTGCTCTTAGCACAGGGCCAGTCATTGTGGCGGCGCAAGGAGGGCGTATGTCCAGCAATGGACATGTATTGGCTGAAATGATCATCCTGCTCTAATCTCTATCCATTTTCCTCTATATGAGAGGAAACCTCGCAGAGTGGGACATTAATAGGCTAATATTATCCTCTGTTTTATTCTAGTTGCCCAGACGGATATCAACATCAGGGACAGAGGAATGTGAAATATGTTTTTCAATCCTTCCAACCTCAGTAAGTGACTTGTTTTTGTTATTAACTTTATCTTGTTATCTTGTGCCCCCAAAGGAAACTGATAAGATACCAATGACTAAAGGTTTCTCACCTTTATCATATACGTTTATATAATAACTACTGTGTTTGGTTAAGGTTAAGCACGCGAAATTACAATTTTCTTACGTTTTTTGCAATTTACAGGTCAGCGACAGGTTGTATGTTAAACCAAATATGATTAGCGAGCGTAACGAGTATGTATTTACAGAGATTTCATGATTATAATTCTCTAAATACATACTTATTACGGTCGCGAATCATATTTACTGGCGCTGGCTACCCCGGCGGTTGATAGATGTCACATGTCTTCGAATTTTTGGTACTAGGACGTGTCGGAAAAAAAAATGTTAAACGGCGGGTTTAACATTTTTTTTTTCCGGCACGTTCACCACTGGTCCGTAACCAGCACTGGGACCGCGTAGTGAATTACGGCCCACTCCCTATGTGTCCCATCATTGTTATGATACTTACGCTCAGAAATACAAATTTTGTCGAGTAACTTGTCAGTGAATCCACATCCAATCCACAGTTTAAAGTTCTTAATTTTTTTTCAACATTTTTGTTAGATTTGGTTAATTAGACGACCAACTTCCGATGTTTACGTTAATTTGGCAGCAAATGCATGTGTAACAATGTTATCAGTAAACTACTTTCCACAAACACTAATGAATACAGTTACAGCCCGATTCAAACTTTCTGGCGGCTCTGAAGTGCGCTACTCTCTGCGCAGTACCTCACCCCTCACCCCCGCTGACAGGTGAATTTGTTTCTGCGCAGCGACTCGCCCCATGTTCCGAGCCGCCATACAGTTTGAATCGGACTGTATCAACAATTTTTGCTGTTATAAACTTCAGCACTGACCTAACCAACACAACGGAAACTTTGGTCATATTAATTATATCAAAGCATGGGATAGAATACAAATTTCAAAGGAGAGGCCCTAGCACGAATCCGCATCGTCAACGTTAACGTAAATTTAAAAATGCAGTTCTAACGTATAACATTTACGTTAAATTTTTTGCAACAAGCACAATAAGTATCACCCATATACATATATGAATAAAGTCTTAAAACTACGTAAATACTATGTTCGAAACGAGATTTACAATATTAAAATTGAAAATTCGTGCTAGGCTCTCAAGATGATTAAGCTCCAGTTCTTTTGGTATTTTATCATTTTAGAGCGGCCGGTATCATAATTATTTTAGAAATAGCTTCTGCCCGCGACTTCATCCGCGTGAAATTTCTTGGTCCCCCGACCCACCCCGTCGCATCGCATCACCTGCCCGTGCTGTCACTTCGCTTCGCTTAGCATTATTTCTGACTTTTTATCTTTTTGCTAAACTACTAAGGGTCATAGCGTCAAATGCAAAAATAATTATTCAAATCCGACTGGTAGTTCCAGAGATTAGCGCGTTCAAACAAACAAACTCTTCAGCTTTATTATTAATATAGATAGATAGATAAGAAAAAGAATTGTACAGACGCCGGCAGGTGAAGCTACCCCAAACTGTCAAATTTTCCCAATCAACCTTGAACCTTAAAAATTTAGCAATAAAGTTGAAAATCTATTAAAGAAATTTGACAGATTGTAGTAGCTTGATGTGCTGGCGTCTGTACTTATATAGTTGCACAGAGTTTGCCCGCGCAAACACGACGCGTCGCTACTTTCTATTCCTATTACCTACATTTTGTATGAAGTTGCGCGCTTGCTTGAGCGCAGCGACCGACGGCTTGTCTCCGCGATCCACATACATTGATGATTCGTAGTGTGGATGCGACATAGCATGATCTAAATAGACTATATAAATAAATAATAAAAACTTTATTGTTCAAGAGAGCATTAAACAGTCAAATAGCACTGGCTTTCACACTAGGATTCCCTGTGTCGTGGAGACTAGTCTCCTTCGTCTTACAAGATTATAATATAGTAGGTAGGCACGTACTTAGCATCGGTCGGTAAGATTTCTGAAGCGACATTAATCGAACCAGACCAGATGTTATGAACACGAGTTATTTATTATGTATTTAACCTTAAAACATAATGCCAATACAATAACTATTTATATTTGTGGGTTCGATTCGCGCATGGAATAAACTTTTATATGGCGTACAAATAGTTCTTGTGGTTTAGTTATTTATATATAAGTATTTGAATCTAATTGTAGGGGAACGTTAACAAATAATGATACAGAAATCAATGATGCATTTTATTTTACAGTTGATGACGGGTCTGGAGTGCGGCCACAGATTTTGCACACAATGTTGGTGTGAATATTTAACTACTAAAATAATGGAGGAGGGCCTAGTAAGTATACCTAAATACTATTTAAATATCAGCTTAGTTTAAGACGTCAATTTCAGGAGGAAACTGTGCATAAAACTTCACAGCAAATACGTATCATGCTCGTTGGTATCGCAGATGTCCTACAAAAATCGACCTGACAAAAGTTGCCGAAAATAGAACATACATGCAATACTTTAACACTGATGTCCTACAGGTCCTTCAAAAATCGAAGTATTAATTCTCAGATCCAATCCGATATTTAAACAAGGACGGAATATACGAGAAAACAGCCCTGACTGGAGGCCTTAATTTTTTTGAGGCATCCACAGGCATCTCGGGTTAAGCAGACGACAACCTCCTAGGTAGAAATGCGAGACGCCGCGAAAAAAAAAAGATGGGATATCACAATCTACCGTAAATGAAAGTTATCAGACGTCTTACGCTTCGGTCGTCTGTACTCGACCTTAATGCAGATACTTCAATGCGTCATAAATATTACAATCAAAAGTTTATTCCGTTTTAGAGGTAACCCCTGCATGAATAACTAAAGACAACACACACATGCTAAGAATACACTCTTTTTGTTACAAAAGTGTAATAAGTACCTGACACTCTTTTGTGTGTGTTCGTCATTGACCCCTTTTAGCGATTGAAATGTCGAGGTTATTCCGTTTTTAATATTATGTATGTAAAGATAACATTGACTGCACGTGTCGTGATACAGTACAGTCGAATAGAATCAAAATAATGTTATTGCTTTTCTTGCATTCTTATGTAGAAAGTTCTGAATGAAATTCAAGATTTATTGCACCGTTAAAAGCCGATAAAAATCGAATCAGAATAATGTTTTTATTATTACATTATGTAGAAAGTACTGATTGACGTACGAGATTTTAAATGCTAACTATTGCTGGGTCACGAATTCACGATATAGCTTTTCTCCAAATAATGATCTCTATATCAATGCTTACAAACTAGACTAGAAAATGAACGAGACGGCTGAAGGCTAATTCTCGTACTTTAAAACGTTCATAATCCATTCGCAGTCTCATCTCGGCAACAAACAAATGTCAGAAATGTAGGGAAATTAGAGTTATTTTTGACAGATTGACACTGACTGTGAACGTTTTTAAAATTACGAGAATTGCCCCACTGATCTATTCTGTGAAAATCTCATCGTGAACACGTAGGTGAAGTGAGCTGACAATAGTGTCAATCCCTAGCATAGGGCGGAATGACAACTCACTTCACGATCACTTCACCTAAGTTTACACGGTGAGTTTTTTTACGGAATCGACGGCTGGTATAGTTTAGTGGAGACTTTTGAACTAGCCATGGCTAAGTCCTAGGCCTAGCTGGTTTGACGCTACACGCTACGTCGCACGTTTTAATATTATTATAGTGTTACTACAACGTATCTATCAATAGTACACTACATTGCATTCACCAATTGTATTCTTTGAAATTTCAATGAATAGAATTAGTGATGAATGCAACAATGCGTCTGTAATGTTTGATTGAACGAAAGTTAGACAGATATTTTTCTATAATCTTCGTTGTTTATTTAAATCGATCTTTATGTTCTAGCGTTAAAACTTTCTGTGTTTATTGTTCTAGGGTCAGACAATAGCGTGCGCGGCCCACGCGTGTGACATCCTCGTGGACGACGCGACCGTCATGCGCTTGGTGCGCGACCCGCGCGTCAAGCTCAAGTACCAACACATCATCACCAATAGTTTTGTTGAGGTAAGTTTACATAACACATAACATAACATCACGCCTGTATCCCCGAAGGGTAAGGCAGAGGAAGTTATACAGGGTGGCCGGAACATTGACGTCCAAAAATAAAATTTAGGTCCCTCGTATCGTGGGGTATCCGAATCACCCCCATGTATGTTCCGCGACTTTTCATAGTTTTCGAGTTACGAATTTTTTTCTGATTTTTTGAGAATGATCGACCTGACCAATCTAAAAAATGGCTTTGTCGAGATTTTTTTTTTGCAACTGAATCTTCGTGAGTAGTACTTTTATGCATAAAATAATCAGCTTCGTAACTGTGTTGAAAGTTATGAAAAAGTTGGTCTAAAGTGAAAAAATTACGTTCGGTAAATTATGGCTTAGCATTTTAACTTTAAATAAAAAATTTAAACAGGAAACTTCATGGTTCCTAAGTAGGCTTCAAGAATGCGCCAGACTCTCAGCTTTCATAATCATAAAAAAATTAGCACTTTAGACCAACTTTTTCATAACTTTCATCACAGTTACGAAGCTGATTATTTTATGCATAAAAGTACTACTCACGAAGATTCAGTTGCAAAAAAAAATCTCGACAAAGCCATTTTTTAGATTGGTCAGGTCGATCATTCTCAAAAAATCAGAAAAAAATTCGTAACTCGAAAACTATGAAAAGTCGCGGAACATACATGGGGGTGATTCGGATACCCCACGATACGAGGGACCTAAATTTTATTTTTGGACGTCAATGTTCCGGCCACCCTGTATATAACATTAGTCAGTCGGTCAGACATTAGCAGACATTGGTTGACTCGTAAGTCGTGGGTTTTGTGTGGTTTATTTCGTCACCACTGTTCTCAAAAACTGTAAACGAAATCCTCATGAGAAAATCGACACGTCCTAGGACCAAAAATTTGAAAACATGTGCTTACGGCCCGTTCCCTCCCACAGAGAGGAAGCCTGTGTCCCAGCAGTGGGAATGTTATAGGCAGATTATGTTATTAGCCGACAATTAATGCGTTGTTGAAACTGGCTGACCTTGGCTACCAATGTTTTCCGTGCATTCATATTTCCGCAAGTGCAATGCTAATTTTAAAGATGCACAAGCGGGATTGACCTAAATATTGTTTCTCCATTGCTACGGCTGTTCTTCGGTATGACTCGGAACAAGTTGCGAAATTTAATGTGCCAATATGCATCCGAGATGAAATGATATACAAATGTATTTGACGCACTGTAATAAATCCTTCTTCAGCCATACACAGTCAAAGTTAAATCATTTATACGTTTACGTTGACGATCAAAATGGCGTTTAAATGGCCAAGTAGGACACTAAAAAAAATCTTTACGAGAACATTCAAAAGGTACTTTTGTATCGAGAAGAATGGGCCAGAAATTCCATAGTTACTCTTTTAAAATGCTTTACAATATTTTGTATACATTCTATGTTCTATGTTACGGGTTCTATGTTCAGATATTTACAAATATTGCAACCGTAGACGATTTTTTCTAACATTTTAACAAATAACACATAAGTTTCCCTAACGCGCTTTGACGGACACTTAAAATACTAGGTGATGTTCGTAAACCGTTTCCATGTGACGTCTGTCACTAAGTTACAATATACTCTATCTATATATGCTTGCACCACGTTCAGTGCAACCGGCTCCTACGCTGGTGCCCGTCTCCGGACTGCAGCAACGCGATAAAGGTGGCGTACGTGGAGTCGGCGCCCGTCACGTGTCGCTGCGGACACACGTTCTGCTTCGCGTGCGGCGAGAACTGGCACGACCCCGTGCGGTGCTGCCTGCTCCGGAAGTGGATCAAGGTAATGTGATACCAGATTATAATATCAATCGTTCTTAAGATTTTTGTAACCTTCTCATCCTAAACTGTCGCCAGGGGGCTTACTCTCTAAGTTTGTTAACGAAGATACGGGCCCGTCAGAAAGTATTTCCAAACTTCGGAGTGAACCCTACACCCGATTAATAAACACTTTCGAACGGGTCGAAATCACATCGGGAGTAGGAACAATTGTCAAATCACAATGATTTCATGTCATGCATTCTTAGATTGGGCCCCAAACTATTCTTAAGTCCGTAGGTGATACGGAGGAGAATCGCCCGTAACTTCGGCCGAAACTACTAAATTATAAACTGTTAATTTCCGTACACATAATTTTTCTAATAAAATGAACAGCTCCGTTAAACAAGTTCATTCTTGAGTTTGTTTCAATATCATCATCTTTCTTCTAGAAGTGCGATGACGATTCGGAGACGTCGAACTGGATCGCTGCGAACACGAAGGAATGCCCGAAGTGCAACGTGACAATCGAGAAGGACGGCGGCTGCAACCACATGGTGTGCAAGAACCAGAACTGCAAGGCGGACTTCTGCTGGGTGTGCCTCGGGCCCTGGGAGCCGCACGGTAGCAGCTGGTACAACTGCAATAGGTATGGTCGGCCATACACTAATTTGGTCATACATAATTTAATAACTATAACAAAACATACAATAACCACCACTGCTACCACAGTATACAGGGGGGCAGGGACATCGACGCGCAACGAAAAATCTCAACGCAGGGGGGCTCAGAATCATGTACTGAATCCATGGTTAAAGTTTGCCCGTTGATGTCACTGCCACCCTGGATAATAACTATGAAGATTGATAACCATATCAAAGCCAAAAAAAAAATTATGAAATATATTGGCTACTGGCCCACTTACACTATGCAGGCTTCTTGTCTGTGGCTTACGATAAAATTGTAGCAACCATTGATTTTTTTAATTGTTGCTTCAACTTGTAATTAAATCGCACCATGTAAATCAGTCTTTACTATCACTTAGATCGAGAAAGAGATATCGATGTCCTTGATCAATATTTAATTGTGGCAAATTAAGTGTTGAAGAGGGGTTTGTGACTAAGCAAGTAACAGTCGCACGGGTCGATCGATCAAGTTAAGCGACTCTTGCCGCGGTTGGTCTGTGGACCATCTTCACATACCAAGACCCCTCCGTGCCTCGGAAAGCACGTTAAGCCGTTGGTGTCCCGGTTGTCATTCGTGAATCTTTGACAGTAGTTACGGGTCGTCAGTAGCCCGAAAGTCTGACAACCAGTCTTACCAAGGGGTATCGTATTATTCAGTAACTAGGTTGTGGAGATCAGATAGGCAGTCGCTCCATGTAAAATACTGGTATTCAGCTGCATGGTTAGACTGGGAGCCGACCCCAACATAGTTGGGAAAAGGCTGGGCAGATGATGATTAAGTCTTGAAAGAAACATGTTAGACTGCTACTGCTTTCTACGGTTTTAAATGTTTGTGAAATATTGTAGTTTCCGTCCCTTTCTCGTTCTATTTTAAATTACAAGTACCACATAATTTAAGTTTAGTCACATCAGAAGCCGCCATTAATGGTTCCACCTGCAGGTACGATGAAGACGAAGCTAAAGCGGCCCGCGACGCTCAAGAGCGGTCGCGTGCAGCGCTGCAGCGCTACTTATTCTACTGCAACCGCTACATGAATCACATGCAATCGCTGCGCTTCGAGTCCAAGCTCTACGCTTCTGTCAAGGAGAAGATGGAGGAAATGCAGCAACACAACATGAGCTGGATTGAAGTATGTGATTGTTACAATTGCTTTTTTTTTTGTTTATGATTTTTGCCGGCAGGTGTCACTTTACCGGTAAGGCATTTTATTAGACGGCGGATATTTGCAGCGGTTTGTTGTTCTTGTTGACTGCGGACGGTAATAATTTTCATATCCTTATGAAGAAAGTTTAAAATGCCGAATCTTCTCATCATTTTGTTATCTTCATCTTTCTTGTTTAATTTGCCAATGCTGCAGAGTATCAATTTTCATTTATTACCTTTAGTTTTCCACCATAGTTATTTTTTTAGATCTAAGCAGCAGACTTAGCGATAACACTTTCCCAACGTAACCGAACACAGACATGTTAAAGTACCCACATCTAAATCAAAAAGTGATTATTAAAACTGGTAACAGGTGCAATTCCTGAAGAAGGCAGTGGACATCCTGTGTCAGTGCCGACAGACGCTGATGTACACCTACGTGTTCGCGTACTACTTGCGCAAGAACAACCAGTCGGTGATCTTTGAAGACAACCAGAGAGATCTGGAGTCGGCCACGGAGACGCTCTCCGAGTATCTGGAGCGTGACATCACTAGCGAGAACCTGGCTGATATCAAACAGAAGGTCCAGGATAAGTATAGGTGGGTTCATGTTTAATAATATAAAACTGTTCTCATTTTCATCCTTGAGTGTTTATTTGAAGCTTATACAGATACCGATGACGGAAGCGATTGGACGTCACGACTCAAGACCCTATTTATTCATAATATTTGACTTTTTACTACCTATATGCTAAGAAGAACTGCTTGTCTTTTGGACCTTATATAGGGTATTGGGCCGCATTAACAATTTAATAAAAGTGCCATCTACAAATTAACCTATGAAGCTGTTAAAAACCTTTGTTTTTAACATGACTCCGTTATTTGTAGATATTGCGACAGCCGGCGCAAGGTGCTGCTGGAGCACGTACACGAGGGCTACGAGAAGGACTGCTGGGACTACACAGAGTAATCTTGCCTCCTCTCCATAACACACACATACAAACAACACTCACACTATGCACTGCCCACACTCACGGCTGTCCCTGTTGGGCGCCATTACGTCTGTACCATATTGGGCGCCACTTGACGACGTACAGTACCCGGTCGTAAGGCTTCTTTTGCACCAAATATGTCCTACGCTGCGTAGCGATGGATGTGTGTAAAATATCGACCAACAGGTTCGCTTGATATTCATAGTTTAGTTTGAAAGAGATGAGGGCTTGGAGAGTTCAAGGTAGCTAAACGGTGAAGCTTAACTATGTGTCAATTTCCACTGGAGCTAAGCAATGTAGCTGAGCTTGTTGTGATCGGTGTGCTATGTATTAAGATGCGTTTTGCGCGTATGTAAGAAACTTAGCTTCGTTGAACCCTCTTCCAGCAGAGCTAGCCCAAATCCCTATGAAAAAACGACCAACATATCGACACACACATATGTGACAAAATCACATATCCATCGCTACGCAGCTCGGCTCATGCCTGGTGGAAGGGCAGCCTAAATATGGCTTATCCAGCTTTAGTGACGGTTTTGTAGAGCATCATCTCCATCTCCGCTCCACTCATACATATGTGACAGTCTCTATCTAACGCTCGATACGTCACATTTACGCCCGGGTACTACCACACGACTGTCCCACGTTGGGCGCCACTTTTAGACGTGGGCGCACCTCACTACTTCCGCGTCACGCTTTTGTTTCTATCGTGTATAGACTAAAAGCTGCGAACAAAATCACATTATATTACCTTTCCTGTCTACTGGGACCGATCTTATAGCAGATAGTGTATGTTTAAGTTAACGACCGAGAGAATTTACTTCGACACTGACATTATTAGATAGAACTAGTGTGGTAATGAATAGTTTGTATACTGTTCTAGGCCTTATCTGGCGCAGGTTCTAGAAGTAATCTCGCTGGTCCAAATTCAGCTTTAGCATGATAAGCTTAACATCTTTCAGATCTAAATATTCATCCCTGTAATAAAGATGCTAGTGATGATTTATGCCAATTTCTGTAATTAATTAAAACGGCTGTCTTCCGATAGACAAGGGATTTTCATACTTTTAAAATAAGGTTTATTAACTCTGATGATTGGCCCCTAAGCAAATTAATGAAAATGTAAAAAAAAATATTTCACAAAAATAAAAAAAATATGTTGGAAAAAAAATGTGTAAATAGGATTATTTAAAATCAATAGAAATTAAATTCATTACGGAATATGCAAATAATTTGATTTTGCAGCTTGGATTAGTCACAATTTATAATATTTAGGTAATGTTTGATCATAAAGAATGGTATGGTCACACCGTAATTTTTGTATTTATCAGTTAAAATGACGATTTAATTTCAGAATATTATAAAGGTTTTATCTTCTTAAAAAGGCTTTTATTGATCCTTCTATTGGTTTGATTATGTTGAGTATATGATATCTGAGATAGCAAGCTTAAAGTTTGCGAAATCATTGGGTGAATATCTGACTAACAAAAACTGAATGAATAAGAATTACTGGTGTGTCTGTAGACTGCTTGTCCATGACACTTGGTGACCTAAAATACAGAAATACACTGCTCGATTTTGCACAGGCCTGCATGTTCAGTACAGTTTGAAAAATAACTGGTATTTACCTCTTCCTTAAGACATTTTGACGACCTTTGGATTTAAAATACAGTTAGTTTTGGACAGAAAATAAAGCAGTGTGTTTGTGAGAAGGAGACGACACAGTTTTGGAAAGGCCGCTCAAGACTTTATTTAATCTATGATAATCTCACGCTCACCACTCAAAGCAAATAAATTAATTTGAATGGCTTTTCTGAAACCAAGGGTTTGATGTGACCGTTGCCTTAAATGTCGATTTGTAAGCAATCTGACTATTTGAGGTTTTCCAATTCTGCATGTGTATGATTGACTAACAAGAAACGTGTAGATCTCATTTCTTTAAAGATTTTGAATGTATGAAACGTAACCACTTCAATTTTATTCTACGCTTTTCATACGTTACATATAATATTGTAACGAGAATGCCCCAAAATGTGTTATGTTAACATTTTGGTCCTATGATACGACACGATTTAGAGATGCATTTACAATGCTCCCTATTGTAATTGCATCTGACTAAATTCCAAGGTTACATAACAATGAACATCAATGCATAACTTACGTCTAGAATACTGTTTTATTTGGATAAGATGAGAAGATATTTCTTCCGTGTCATGTCATAGGATAATAATGATCTAAAAATGGTATATTTTCGTGACAAAAGATTGTTTGCGTGTCAGTTTTGTCATTCATTGTGTTGTCCTGACTTCAAAATTTGTTATCCTAAGTCCTGTAGTTAACAATCGGATTGTTCATTATAAACCATGCTAGTTATCATACCAGGACTTGATATGATTTTTTATTCTAAATTATTATTAATAAAAATGAAATATGTTTGTTATTTTCGACTTTATTTGTACTCATTATTAAAAAAAAAACACTCAACTTGCTCTTAATACTTAGCGGTTCTCAATTCGTAATAAACGGTTGTATGATGCTTTACTTTAATTTTATGCCTTTGGAACTAAATTGACTGATTACACTGTGATCTTAAAATCTGGAATCCAACATGGTTCAGTTGTAGGTATTGAAGTAGAAAAAAAAACGAGATAATAAATTATCATTAACCGTTGAATCGAGGACCGCAGTATTAGAGCGAGCACCAAAGAAGACCGTTATCGAATCGATTATGATGTGATTTCGTGATGGCAGCATTTAGTCACGAGCTAGGTACTCCGGACATAACCGCATACAACTCTGCTACATCTCGTAACATAAGTCTCACATTATAAACGTTCAGATCTCCTGTAATAATTTTAATAGAGTTCATTTTATATTTTTTTTTCGACTGTAAACTAGAGTTTATAATTTTTAATATTAATCATTTTTGATATTTTAAAGTCGTATTAGCGTCGTGTAAATCGCTTAGTGTAGTAAAAGTTTGAATCTTTGTATTATTACGACCTCATTTCATGGTAATGTAAAATACTACGATGTATTATAAGTTTACACAGCGGTGGTTTGTTTCGATTGTCGACTTTATCCTCGATAACGAGTCTTTTAATTAAAAAAAATAGCACAATATGATATAATAACGATTATCGGTTAAGAAGAAACAAAAAATATTTTTACCAAAAAACCTATTTTTTTTATTAGAGGTTACTGTATATCAATATAAAACTGTTAGTTCAGCACTTAGTATTTTTTTTTATTCTGTGATCAAGTTTATAATTTAGCGCCTGGAAGGCGTTCAGTGTGATGTTGAGGCGTGCGCTCGCCGCGGGCGCAGCTCACGTCACGCGCTGCTCACTTATTCAAATAATATTTAAAATGTAATTATAAAATTTTCCAATAAACATTAACGACTGGTACTGTAATGGTGTATTTACTACTTAATGGAGTCGCGAACTATTTGCCCGTAACGTTTACAACACAACATAGTGCTGTGTTCACAAATAACTTTGTCACGAATTAAGCATTTCGGGACTAGATGATAACGGAGCCAAGTCGTACAAATATAAACATAACTATTTTTGAAGGTTTTCGATTCGCGATTGTCCGCTTTTTTGTAAATTAACTCTCGCGCTACATATCTGTCATTAATGAATAATAAATCTGTGAATTGTGGTACGAAACGTGCACAAGTCAGTTGCACTGCCAGTAAATGTCGTAAATTAAATAAATAAGAAGCTTGTTGTACGAGGTTCACATAGTGGACGGTACTAGTGTAGGAGGCGCCGACTTGACACATGTTCTACCTAATAACGGGGCTTCGTCGGTACACACATACTATTGTACATATAGATGCTGTATAGATATTTATATGGTTAATATGCGTATGTATTGACAAGCATCTTGTATGTGTGCCTAAGTTAAGGACACAGTTGTCTTAAGTAAGACTAAGATGGAAATAAAAATAAATAAAAATAGTAACATCGAAAGAAGTTTGTTATTTATCTCATTACCTCTGTCCTATTCTTCCCACAATTCCTGATCCTTGTATTCAAAATAAAATTAATGTTTGGGAAGCGAATGGCACGTTTGTTGGTACATACAATAAAATCCAAGTTTTGGAATAAAAAAAAAATCCGCAAAATCAACAAAATTTAAATAAAGTGTGCTATCTTGAAAATTTCGAGTGCTGGGCTGATACAATTAGATGGCCATGGACACCATAATCAAGATGAAGAATATTGAATGTAACTGTAATCTGTAGTTGCGAACATTCAGTACTATCTACAAAAAAGACCTCGTGGGATCACCAGGGTCTTTCCATATTCTCATCCCAATCTTGAAAATACTATTATAATGTTATACAAAACTATTTCATGGAATGGAACAGTGAACGGCTGAATTCCTGATTGTATAGATAGGCAGTCGCCCTCGTAATAAAATAGTTTTAATGTCACTTCCATGCCATAAAACGACTATTTAAAAAAATGCTGTTTTCATATGGGAATTAACATCTTGAACGTGTTTCATATTACAACGAAAGTCTACAGATAATCCCCTGCTATCTCCTACTGCTATTTCAGTTTGAAAGTAAGAAAAAATCATGTTTTTGTCAACAATATTTTGGAGATTCGTTTAAAGATGCAAACAGTTCCTGTCCATGGTAACAATGGACATGAGCGTTAGGTATATTAAGGTATTAAAAAATAACGACAAAAAGATAAAGGGAATTGTTTTCTTTATCTAATAGCAGGTAGCTAGGTCGGTGGAATACTCGTTCTTAATTACCTTCAGAAGCTGTTTGATTCCGTCACAGTCGACGGTAAAACGCCACAGTTATGGAACAGAGGGCTGGTGATATTCTTATTTAAAAAACCGGTCAAGTGCGAGTCGGACTCGCGCACCGAGGGTTCCGTACAAATTTGGATTTTATCCTTTACTTGTGCTACATAACATTGCTTCTTGCCAAATTTCACGATTCTAGGTCAACGGGATGTACCCTATAGGTTTTGATTCCTTTGCGAGTGTTAAAATATGCGGCATAAACGGAACATAAACGCCCGTATCTTTTGATTGCATTGACTTAAAGTTTGATTTTTTCACTGCTCCAAGGGATTGCAGCCCTGAGTTTTTGATATTCATTTCAACTTTATAACCTTTTTCTCAGGAACGCGTGGAGCGTTCCTGAGAAAAAGGGTCTTGACAGACGAACAGACAGACGGACAACGAAGTGATCTTATAAGGGTTCCGTTTTTCATTTTGTGGTACGCAACCCTAAAAAGGGCGACAATTAATGATTAAGAGTTATAGTCCATAGTTATCTCACTTCTGAGCAGTTCTGACGACTTCCAGCCTCCCAAACAAGCCGGATTCCGACACCGTAGTCCATGTATAAATACGCTGCGGCATGTTATATAAAAGACCGAAGAGTATGACCTGCCACTCTGCTTAGTGTGGACTACGAGGAAGCCTTCGATTTGATCGAGACTTCGACTGTACTGCACGGTATCTCTTTAACGGTGCCAGATTCACTATCGGTAAATCAAGGTGCTGAAGTGTCTGTATGAAAGCAGTATACTATTTTAGTCCCGACTCCAGGACCAGACCTCAAAACCTATCCTTCTGCAGCGATGTGTGAGACGGAGACGTATGGTTCTGGACTGGAAATAGGTAGACGTCAACATCAATGGCGACTACATCACTCGCCTACGGTTTGCCGAAGATATAGTAGTCATGGCTGAGACTACGGAGAACCTCGGTAATGCTCGATGACCTCAGTAGCGCTCCTGAAAGAGGTCTTAAAATGAACATGGACAAAACAAAGGTTATGTCAAATGACCATGGTACACCCACTCTCATGAACATCGGAGACTCTTCACTCGAGGTTGTGGACGCTTATGTTTATCTAGGACAAACTGTCCAGTTAAGTAAGTCCAACTTCGAGTGTTCGGGAAGTTACGCAATATGTTCTTGTGTCACATACCGTAGTCGTGACCAGTGCATGTTGCAATTGATCTATGGAGTGACCTACGGATTTGAAACGTGGTCGCTCATAATTAGGCCTCTTCTCTTCCTAATTAGAAGGTTGAAAGTCACCCAAAGGGCAGTGAATAGGACTTTTCCTGAGGTCATGATCGGATCAGACATGAAGAGATCCGCAGGAGATCCAAGGTAACCGACATAAACCGAAGAATTGCCTAAGTTTGGAAATTCTTCGAATGGCAGTGGGCAGGGCACATTGCTCGCACAACAGACGGCCGATGGAGCCGAAAGGTTCTGGAGTGGCAACCGCGTACCGGAAGATCAAACATTGCAAGGCCTCCCACAAGATGGACCGATGACTTGGTGAAGACCGCAGGAATCCGCTGGATGCGAGATTCCCAGAACCGGTCGAATTTTAAATTAGTGTAATGGTCGAATCATTGAGAATGATGAATGATGATGAATGGTCGAATCATTTTCAGTAAAAGTATGATTTCAAACTTAGATAGCAGCGGAAGGGTTAATTGTATATTCTCGTTGTAATCGATAAAAATGTTGAGGGTGTTATTTTCTATAACAAACCCGTTTTTTTTCTGACTTAAATTTTTTGGCACAAAATGTTCGAAACCTGAACGATGTCCTTTCTGGGAATTGTTGTCTAAACTGTTAAAGCAATTATTTGCTGCAGTTTTTTTATTACCTGTAGGTGACTACAGCCTGGCCTGCACACCGCAACTATAGTCATGGCATCGCACAAAGCAAACTTGACAGTGGATTAACATAGTTCTACCACCTTGCTGACTCGCACATACACATTTTTACTACGGAGTGAGCTATTGTCCTAGCTGTGCCCGTGGCTTCGATCACCTGAATCTAAATTCTATAAGCATTACAATCCGAACGTGTTAATTTAAACTAAATCCTACCGAAAAGGGCCGGGAGTATTCTATCCTATTCTATTCTAACTCCTTGTAGGTATATCGTGATGATATATATTTCAGCGATTCAATCCTAGCGCTACAGTCGACGTAACGCTACGCTTTCTTTAACATCCGCTGCGCCTTGACGCGTAGCGCTACGCTTTCTTTAACATCCGCTACGCCTTGACGAGTAGCGCTACATCGACGTATAGCTACGCTTTCTTTAAAATCCACTACGCCTTGACGCGTAGCGCTACAGTCGACGTAGCGCTACGCTTTCTTTAACATCCGCTACGCCTTGACGCGTAGCGCTACAGTCGACGTAGCGCTACGCTTTCTTTAACATCCGCTACGCCTTGACGCGTAGCGCTACAGTCGACGTAGCGCTACGCTTTCTTTAACATCCGCTACGCCTTGACGCGTAGCGCTACAGTCGACGTAGCGCTACGCTTTCTTTAACATCCGCTACGCCTTGACGCGTAGCGCTACAGTCGACGTAGCGCTACGCTTTCTTTAACATTCGCTACGCCTTGACGCGTAGCGCTACAGTGGACGTAGCACTACGCTTTCTCTAATTTGCCAGTATCCGCTGTTTCAATCCATAGACATCGACGTTCTTGTTCAAAACGTCAAATTGTAAAAATTCTATTAAAATAAAGATTCGTTACTAAACGCTTTCGATTAATTAAGTTTCATAGGATCAGACATTCCATAAAGTAGTTTGTAGTGTTTCGTAAATTATGCAGGAGTACGTACATGCATGTGGTTCGTAGATTACTAGATAGCTACAAGGAGTTGTTTGTTGTCGCAGGGATGCTCTGGCCCCGTCTCCAACGAGACCTAGTAAAGCCTAGCAATAGAAT
Organism: Apamea monoglypha; assembly: GCA_911387795.2. NCBI lineage: Eukaryota > Metazoa > Arthropoda > Insecta > Lepidoptera > Noctuidae > Apamea > Apamea monoglypha. The sequence continues at coordinate 11,731,137 of OU426930.1, read as the reverse complement.
GGTGAGTTGCAATATTTAAACTAAATGTTAGAGAAAAGGGAAATTATGCCTAAGGAGTTACTTTTTGTAAACTTTTAGAAAAGACTGGGCATAGTGCGTATACATGGTCTATGAGCTCGTAGAGATGTGGTTAAATATATTCTTTTAACTAACCCTTCAGTGGTTTGTAATTTAGACCTTTAAAATGTTTGCACAACCCAAGGATTCCGCGACTTTCTTAGATGTCTACTTACGGATATAACAGACTCATGATCTCGTGCAAAAAGTACCTATAAATATTAATTAACGTACGTTTCTGTTTCAGGGCGCAACTCAGTTATTCGGATTGTTTTCTATATCAATGTAAAATCATACAAGTGAATAAAGACTAAATGAATAGTATTATATTTTGCTGCCCTAGTTAGGTTGTTAGGTACATACTAGTATATCCAAAAACTTCATGACATTTTGTAATTTATAAAAATGTATAGGAAAGTTTTGTATTATTAATAAAAAAACATAAATAAAAATAGACAGTGCAGTTTTATTTTGCGGAGTTGCGTAATTACGCAACCGTCATCTGCCTAGACTTTTCCCAACTACGTTGGGGTTGACTTCTAGTCTAACCGGATGCAGCTAAATACAAGTATTTTATATGGAGCGACTTCGTATGTGACCTCCAAAACCCAGTTATTTAATTAAAACGATACCCCTTGGTAAAACTGGTTATCAGAGTGATAGAATTATACACTCGAATACTTGTACAAATCAGTTTATTGGTACTCAACACAGTAAACTAGTCATATTGTAACTCAAGAACACGTTCAACGTCTCTAGCTGAGAATGCGAGACCGCTTTTCCCGCCCTTTTTCTTTAAAAGTCATCTATGGGTTGCCACAACTCAAAAGCATTAAGTATCTAAAAATGGTAATGTTGCCACCCACGAATAATATTAGTTAAATAGTCGATCATTGTGTATGCTAACAAGAGGGGCAATTCTCGTAATTTTAAGAACGTTCACATCTGATCTCAGTCTCAATCTGTTAAAAATGTATTTTCCCTACATTTTTGACGTTGATTGTCGCTGAGATGAGATTGTGATTGGATTTTGAACGTTTTTAATTACGGGAATTGGCCTTCAGAATTTCGGGCTTCTGGCGACCTGTAACGCTGTCTACGAACGACAGCCGGGACCAACGGCTTAACATGCTTTAACTACGTAACCCCTATTTGTAAATCAATTCCCTTATTTTTTTATTGGGGTTGTGATTGGGTATGCCCAATTAATACACTCCCGGACACCATAATCGAGCCATGCATATTTTTGCTTAAAGGTCTTAAATCTTAAATAGTAAATAGTAAATCGTAAATTAAATAGTAAATCTTTTTAATTGATGGTAGAATAATGAAAAAAAAATTGGCTTTGAGACCAGTTGAAGAAGAAACACTTTTATTTCGGTATCACTATTGTTCCGAATTTGAATTCACGAAAGGAAAAAGAAATTTTTTTATGCAGTGTCGAAGCTGGCATACTGGCCAGTATGTAAACTTTCTATCAGTTTAAAAACTTTTTCTCTGAGTTATAATTATTTTGATGTATTTATTAGGCTTATAAATATACAGGCTGGCTTGATTTAGGAACGATATCAACTTTTGTTTTTTATTGCTAGTAATTGTTTTGAGGTATTTGCCCTGCAGTGGGGCATCACAGGTTTTTAATAATAATAATTTTGTCGATAAGTCTGCAGTCTTTCTAATTCACTTCGTGCAGTATCTACTTTTTATTTGACAACCGCGGCATAACTAACATTAAGTTACAATTATTTTCCTTAATTATTAACGTTTGAAAACTAAGTTAAAAACTTCTGAGAATTAGCAGTATGTTTGTGGCTTAATCGAGCAGCCGACTGAGCCTACGATAAGATGTTTTTCATTTAAATAAATAAAACTACGGAACAAAGCAGTCAAGTTCTATATTTTATCGTTTACTTAATTTATTTTGTACAAACTTCAACAATATATATAATAAATACTCAATTAAACCTCTATCATTCAGCAAACTGAACTCACTTTTTTGTCATAAGTATAGTTAAAATAAACAATACAATGATATTATAACTTATTGTCTAAACTTAATTAAACACAACTTCTTTGTGCAAATATGCCTAATAGTACTTATAATCTTTGGTTTCACCAACATAAAGTGACGACATATTGGTAAATCATGTCGTGTAGAGCCGCATGGAACTGGTCAATCTCGATACCTAACGCTATAAGGAGCTTTAAATAAGAAATACTCTTAGATTGTAGTTCTTATCACATAAATGCTTACACATTTTTAATAAATGCATTTTTGTGATAACAAAATTTAAAGAAATCAGAATTGATTACGTTAAACAATTTGTACTACCTATGTTCATTCTCAACTTTCCGTTGATTTCTATACACCTGAAATGGGAAAAAGGATTCCGAATCCTAATTTCAATTATTTTATAGATAAATTCGTATTCGTCTTGATCAAAAGGATTTCGTTAAAATAAATTCTGATTTCTTGACTGAGTGTTTTTGTATTAAGAGCAAATAATTATCTAGCTTGTTTATAACGTTTACTGGCTAACCATAGGTATATATTCACATTCACTAATATTTTGATAAGCGGTAACTTTACCTTAATAGCTAATAAATAACAATTGGTGTACATACGTAAGTGTTTACACGGCACTATCTAGGTGAAAATATCAGTATTGTCGAGTTAAATCATACTTCTAAACTTAAAATACTTACGTGATTTTAAGTTACAGATTTTGATTTTAGATTTTTACAAACACGTCAACTAGGACATTAAAACAAATGTTCAAGATCATCTTATCCGATCAGTCTTCCAAAGCGCAATATAATATTACATATTAGAGGACAGAGCTTGAGTGGCTCCACACGGCTCTTGGAGAACAGTTACCTCGAGTTGAACGTAAAGTAACGTCAGACGTAACGCAGAGAGGAGCGTGCGCCTGCGCCAGCGACGGGGAACCTCGCTCGCGCACTGCCCGCGCGTCTCATTATAAAATTATCTACATAATCATTTTCTTGTAACCATAATTATTGCAAAATATGTGCAAAACTGTAAGCGTCTCATTTAGTTTACGATACACTGACTCTTTAAACCTTGCAACACTTAGAATTGTCTTGCACTTCGGATATTTTTCACATTTTATGTAAACGAATTGAAAACAACCGGCACACAACTATTCGGTGACATGTTCCGTACAAGGTAATGAAAAGCGAAACCTGTCGTCGAGCACACGTTAACGTTATTGCTTCAAGCTTATTACGTATCGCTGATATCAATAGATAGTAGACATAATATAATAAATTACGTGTTGCGACGTGCGGTTTGGGATCTACCCGGCAATAAGCTCTCAATATTTACAGAGTAGTAGAAAATTGACCACTTCCAAAGTTAAATTACAAAAATTTAATGATTCATTAGTCTGTTGTGCTAGAAAAGACAATACTGTCACAGAAGTGAACCGTCGTAAGGTAACGGCAACGTCCGGGCCGCAGCCGCGAGCCGCGGCGCCGTCTATCTAGAGAGATGTCAATCGAAACATAAACAATACTTCAATAATATCTACCTTACTCGGTAAGGGACGTTCGATCTCTTAGGTATATCAATATTATCTTATTGCTAATTATACTGATGTCTTCCAAGTAGCCGAATCGGTTGTACATCGTGAATGAACAATGAACATTATCAACATCGTCAAAATGTAATATGCAAGAGCAACACTCGTCGAAGCAGTACCAGCCCGCTCGCTATGTCAGATATTACAGGTCTATGAGCGCGGCGAGGCACTCGCGGGCGCGAGACACGCACTGCGCCTCTCTCTACCATGCGCAACGCTGTCGGTACAAAAATCAAAAATGTATGGAATTGCTTGAGGCAAGTCCATACATTGCTGGGTGAATAAGCGTTGAGGATTATAGAGAGAGTCGTTGTGTTAGTTTGTTTGTCACGTCGTGTGTGACACTTGTCGCGTGCCCGCATGCGGGCGCCGCACGCGGGGCCGGGCGGCGGGGAAGGCCGCCGGGCCCCGCAGCTAATGTAATCAGGGGAAGGCAATTACATTAACTAGGTATGTGGAAAGTGCGCGTTACATAAAATGGCTCGATTCCTATGATGCGTACTGAATTAGGACGGAAGTGAATTCTGGTACCGATTTCACAGCTGATTTGTTAAGCTTATATAGATAACGTTGCAAAAATTTCTCTAAACTCTCTTAATTCCGAGGACCGGCAGGCGGCCGTCCTCGCATAGATAGACGCGACCTCGCGTCGTTTCGGTACAGTGAGAAGCTTACAAATTGGAACTATTAAAACTATACGGACAAAATTGATATGAATCGGCGTAGCCATTGCTTCTCTTAAGCGTCTATTAAGATACAATAATACTAGCGCCCGTGAGCGCGGGCTCGTGTGACGTCATGCATGTAATGTAACCTTTTGTGGTGACGTGAGGCGGTGCTCCAACATGTTGCCGTGAGGAAGCTGAACAAGCGTGCGCACTCCGCCGCACCACATACACACACACACACACACACGCCGGGACCGGGGACATCTACTTGTGCTATTGCTCGACACCATTTCGGGGAAGAAAAATGATATCTCACAATCGGTAACAAATCATCAACTTCACAATATTTATAAGTACAGTTCTGTTTTAGAATTTTACAGATAGACAGTGATATTCATCGAATACAAAAATAAGCTTTTAGAGTTTCCTCAATTTTATCCAATACCTTACATTACATCACTAGTGACGAATAAAAAAGGGCACGCTCGCGAGAACGATCCTCTCCGATCGACGGCTTCACTCACCGGGAACAGGTCCGCACGCGAACGCAAACGAACGGATACGAATCGGAACGACAGAACGCGGTGAACGCGCGCGAACATCGGTCGCAAATCAAACGGTCACTAAGCTTCGGCCACGCGAATACAAAACACTCCAGTAAACACGTCGAACGTCTCTAAACGCGAAAGAACAACGTCCGGCGCGGCGCGGGCGCACGTCGGCCGGGCGCGCCGCCGCTACACTCCTACGCTACTCGCCGTATGTACACGCGACACTAGCGTAAACAATAATTAAGTGCGCTCGGGTGGGCTCAGGAGCTCGGGCAGCGGTGCGGGCAGCGGCAGCGGCGCGTCGGCGGCCAGCGCGGGCAGCAGCGCCAGCGCCAGCGCGGGTCAGACCGGCGCCGGCGCCGCGCCCGGCGAGCCGGCCCACGCGCCGCCGCCCAGCACCACGCGCGGCGCCGGCCCGTCCAGCAGCACGGCCGTGGGCGCGCGCGCGCCCGGCCCCGGCCCGTCCGGTGCGCCCGGCCCGGGCCCGTCCGGCGCGCCCGGCCCGGGCCCGTCCGGCGCCGGCGAGTGCGCGCGCCGGTGGCGGCGCCAGGCGTGCTGGATGAGGCGCGCGCAGTACTCCTCGCGCTGGCGCCACAGCGTGGAGCTGACGGGCTCGTAGCCCACCTCGTCGGGCCGGCCCACCTCGAGGTCGCCGGGGTCCTCGATTGGATTGCCTTTCCGCGCGAAGAAGTCTTTGGTGAGCGCGTCGAGGATGTCCACGCAGAACATCATGTCGCCGCGACATATGGGAATGTCCATGGATATGATCTTGTACTTGTTGGGCTTGTGGATCTGCAGCGGCGGCTCCAGCACGTCCAGGAAATCCGACAACTGGTCGTAGCGGATGTACTGCGTGCCGTCCGGGTCGAACCGCTGCCAGATCTCGTAGTACATGTCGTAGTCGTCGTCCGTCAGACCTTCCTGCACGTCCTCCGTCGCCTGCACACAATTATATAACCAGGACAATCGTATTGAACAATAGTCACCCAAACGAGTAACAAAGAATAACGGATAGCGCTAAGTTACCTGCGAGTAATTCTCGAGGATGACGGCGATGTACATGTTGATGACGATGAGGAAGGAGATGACGAGGTAGGACAGCAGGTAGGTGATGCCGATAGTGGCGGAGCCGCAGTTGCCCGGATAACCGCGCTCGTTGTCGGGCAGATCGCACTCCTCCTCGTTAATGATACCGTCTAACACGCCGTCCCACCCGGCCGACGTCGACATCTGGGACATAACACGTAATACAAACATTTGATTAATGATAATGACAAATGGAATGGATTTATATAAAGCGCAGAAACATATTTTTTGCAGAAACCACCAGCCCAACTGTCAATATTGTAGCAGTCTATAACAATACTCATATGAAGCAAACATCAGGCTGATATTACAACTGACCTGAAATAGCAGGATCATACTCTGCACGAAAGTCTTGAAGTTGTACACGTCGTCGAGGCCACCTTTGTCCTTGACGTGCATGAAGAACGACATGCCAAAGATGGCGAAGATGAACATGACTAGGAACAGCAATAGACAGATGTTGAACAGGGCTGGTAGGGACATGGCCAGCGCGAACAACAACGTCCGGATACCCTTCGCGCCCTTCACGAGACGCAATACACGACCGACCTTCGCTACTCTCACCACTCTCAATAGAGTCGGTGACACAAAATATTTTTCTATAATATCACTCAATACCAAACCTGGGAACAAAGAAACGTATCATTAGCTAACAGTTCAAAGTGTTAAAAACGAAATCAACACAAAATTCTGAACACTTACTAAGAATTGAGAAATTGACTACTACGAAATCGAACAAGTTCCAAGGCTCAACGAAGTAATGATAGCGTAAGGCGAACATTTTAAGTAGGCACTCTGAACTGAATATCACGATGAATATCATGTTGAGGTAGTCGAGGACAGTGCTGAACGTCTCAGACTGCTGGTAGTGATCCAGCGTCATCGTCAACATGTTCAGGCCGATGAACAACATGATGATCATGTCGAACTTCTTGTCCGTCACTATCTCGAACACGATCGCTTGTGGTCGCCACTGTAACAAAAAGTCACGTATCAGATTTTTTATAAATAGTTAAACAGTCTTATCTGGATGCATCTCTGTTGTAGGTCTGGATTTGTAGAAAGAGCCGCTGTTAAGAAACGCACTGCTCCAAATTTTGAATCTGCTGCACAAAAACAAGGGTTGTGGCAGCTTTACGCTCCGCAGGTTGCTAGGGTCCCAGGACAAGGTATAGAGTAGTGCAGCTGTTTAAAAAAATATAAAAAAAAATGCACGAGGTTATTACTATGTGTATTTCTTAAGAAAGTGTAAGTTGATCTTTATAGGATGTGTCACATCCATAGAGGTCTATGGACGTGACACATCCGCAAACTGTTAAGATTTTACCTTCGGCCTCGGAATAGCTTTCAACGGTTTCTTAGAACCCATTTTCTTCATGGCATTGTAGTATTTCTTCTGATCTTCAGTCATGAACATCTCAAGACTTCCACCGGCTTTCTTTTTCTGTTCGTTAAAGTTGTCGATGATCACTCCGATGAACAGGTTGAGAGTGAAGAATGAGCCGAATATGATGAAGAACACGAAGTACAGGTACATGTAGATGTTCGTCTCTCGGATCGGTTGGCGTCCCACCTAAAATCAACAGTGACAATTTGTTAAATATAGCTTGGCATCAAAATGTTAAGAAAGATTTCCATATTCTGATATTTTAAAATATAGCACGGGTTTAGAGTAGTATAATAGAGCAAAGTAAAACATGATAAACGTACTTCTCTTGAATCAATAGCATCGTTCATGATCTGGATCCATCCCTTGAAGGTGGCAACTTGGAAGAGGCACAGGTACGCCTTGCCGACGTGGTCGAAATTCATCGGCGAGTTCTCCCAAGTGTAGTTCTCTAAGATGCACGCGTTCCTGTCCGGAATGATCTCGTGGCTTAGCGTCGTGTGGTTCAGGTCGACGCACTGGAAATAATAAAAGGTGAATTTATTAGCAACTTTAAAAGAAGACAGTTTTTGCCATCAGACAGATTACAGACTAAATAACTTTTTATTTGTTATTCAAGGTAAGATTATTTCGATTAAATTTCTGCGTAGAGTCATTACCTTGAAGTACTTTCCAGCGAAGAGCTGCACACCCATGATGGCGAAGATGAGCCAGAAGATAAGACACACCAACAACACGTTGAAGATGGACGGGATGGCCTGCACCAGCGCGTTCACCACAACCTGCCATATACACACGTGTTAGTAACACTGCTCATAGGGGACCTAACTAGACTTGCTTGCATTAGTTGCATTCAAGTATCAATGAGTGTACAGTGAAACACATACACTCTCATTTGTTTGGAATGGCGTGCATTTGTTAGTGGGCGCAAAAAATTAGTTCGGAAGCAAGGACGTTAATTTTATTAGTACTGTGCAATTCTATGTAGCATCTCAAATTAATATTGGTTCTGAATTATTCCATACTTTGAGTGATCATGTAAATGGTACTGATTGGTAATGATATTAGTATAAGTATCTAAATAACATGAATTAATTTACATAACACCGAATACATCGAAGCACATCTCAAAGCAACATAGATACTACACTACTCTTACCTTGTCCACTAAGTTAGCCATCCACAATGTATGGAATTAGTAGTAATGCATGCGACTTGCCGCTCGTACGATGAAGATACAAGAAGAAAAAATCTAAGGTGCAGAATATAAATTAGCATTCCAAATAACTAAGTAATTACAAAACTCTAATCTAGCTAATAATAATAAGACCAATAGAAAAAGAGACCAAAACATGGATGAAATCTCTCCTAAAATAAATCCCATTGAACCATTTCTAAAAGAGGTTTATGACGAACAGTGATGATACTAAGCCATTCAGGGGTGCCACCGACCACTTCAAAATGATTCACTAATATTAATTCGATAAAAGACTACTGCCAATGAATTGGTAACAACTGTTCAAATTAACAATTTTAAACAAATTTAGATCTGGTGATTGATGCGGAAATATCGAAATAGGAGCCGTACTCGAATGTTGGAAATTTTATAATGTTTATAATGATCGTAGAAATAGAAATGTGAATGTGAAGTGTGGAGCGAAGTGTGTGGTGGATGGATGAGCGATAGGGTGTGTCGGCAGCACAGGGTGGTACGTACCCTCATGCCCTGCATGCGGCTCATGGCTCTGAGCGGGCGCAGTGCGCGCAGCGTTCGCATCGTTTTGAACGCCTGAATGCCGCCGGCGCCACAAAGCGCCGCTACGAAGTTTATAAGCGAGACCTGATGAAATCAAGGGTTGCATATTGAGAACAATTTATATTTCAACAATTTGCTGTCAAAAAATAAGTTCTGATGTTTACTGCAGCACCTACAAAAAAAGACAGAATTACATAAGACTAGACCACCAAAAATGTCAAACATGAGTATTCCATTATTTGGGTGAAGACACACGACCTGTATTATAAACCTAAGGATAGAAAAATCTTTTGAAGAAGATGAAGACTTGTTAAAGAATACAAAAATAACACCTATTGCAGAATATCGGAAGGGATAGAAATGTGATATATCACTCAAGTTACACACATTTGTACATCGAAGTTAGTTTTAGGACATTAGAGAATTTCTATAAATATTAGATTAAGAATAAACTTTAAATTCACCTTCGTTTGATTCTCTGATATCCCAAGAAAAGCTACATCACATTTTAAGAACATAATCAAGGTATACAGGTAACATAATAATATATGTATATATTTTGCATTTTATGACATCAACAGCAATCAAGACCATGTGCCATTTTCAGTTAAAATGTTTTTCTTCTTTAATTTGGAGTAATTTCCAGAATAACTTTTATTGTACGTGAAAACGGCACTGTCTCGTACGACAGCACAAAGATAGAAGTCGTGTTAATTCATGCACTTGAAAATATCAGGATTTCAAGTCACTCTGTGAAGGCCATTATATATTTGGCCACAGATAAATTTCAGGTAGCAGGGTTCGTGGGTAAGAGAGTCACATAGAAGCGGTATCCATAAACAAACAGTACGACATCGAGAGCTCGAGGCAGCGAGGTGAGGCCGTTCGGAGTTTCCTCTGCCATAGACATCGAACAATCAAAGCTGCACGCTTTGAGTTGCGCTGCACATCGTACACGGTGAACTTACGAAATGTTCTTAGCAAGATTTAATCAGGACAATCGAACTGTATAGAATGGGTATCAGTTTTTAGATTCTCATAAATCGATATGTGTTTTAATGTCTAAACGGTTGAAATTCGACACTTGATTCTTGATTCGATTTAGCAAATCAATGTTGCGCTGACAACAAATTGGTATTGTTGCACTGATTAGCGTGTGTGTGTGGATGTGCAGCGCAACAGTCCCGCCACAGGAGTGCGCGTGCCTGGGCGCGCTACTCACGCGCATGCCCTCCCAGCGCGACACCGCGCGCAGCGGCCGCAGCGCGCGCAACGTGCGCATCGAGCGGAAGGCCGGGATGTCGTCCGCGCCCGCCATCACCGCGCCGTGGTTTACGAGCGACAACTAACGCCACACCATTCGTCATTTACTTTATCATACAACATTTTCTTATATCTAGGTTTATACTTAGTTTATTTTATGATATACTTGGTCTTCCACCTACAGACGTTGGGAAGCTGTAGTGTTAGTTAAGACTTTCACAAAGGATTGTAAGACCAACCTGAACAGACCTTTACTTTGTCTTTTTCATAATTCAATAATGCAAGTCAAACCCTTTGACATGATTTACTTTTTAGAAAACTTATCTGCAAAGAAACTATTAGTACATATTTTATAAAATATCTATTGAAATATCAGTATATTACCATGACAATGATGAAGTCAAGCCAGCACCATGCGTTCGTGAAGTATTTCTGGAAGCCAAGGGCAAGCCATTTGATCAACATCTCGATGAAGAAAATGACAGTGAAGATTCGATCCATATAATACAAGATGTCTTGAAGAATCGGCCGATGTGGTAAATTTACATCTTCTAAAGCCTGTAATGGAAATAATTTATTGTATCATAAATCATTCTATTCAAATAAAGATTTATGGGATGCTTTGAGAAAATGTTTCGAGAGCTTACCAAAGCCAAACTACTGAGCAAAATCATGGTAATCACAGCCGTTTCAAAATATGTGTTTTCAATGAGTTTGAATGTTTTCAATCGGAGCATGCCCCAGCCTTGCCAGAAGGGAGACTCGTCGTCTCCCGCGAGGAATGGAAACTTCGCGTAACATGGCTCTGGACAGCAGTCAGCAGGACTATCGTCTACGACTTCTTCGTCTGCTGCTACTATTATGTCCGTTTTACCCAGACCCCCATCTAGCTTTCCATCTTCTTCTTCTTCAACCATTTCTGTGGACAATGTATAGATTATAAGAACATCATAATAAATTACAAGTTTTAAGTTCAAATGATTAGTCTTCAACTGACCTTCTTCTAAACCTAATTCTTCTTTACTGGCGTCCTTTTTCTCTTCACCATCTATCGTGTCTGCTGAGCCTTTATGACTTTCATCTTTGAATGACCTTAGCTTGTGACTGCCGTATGATTTTTGACTTATTGTATCGTCATCCTGAGAAATAAACGTTGACTTTGAGACGTATTACTTATTAGTATACTAGTTGTACATATAAGATTGTCTTGTACAATATTTACCTGTATAGGATACCCGTGATGATTTAATTCACTATCTAACCGGTTGTCTCTATGATTATCTGTTATTGCGTTAATATTATTTAACAACATTTTCCCTTTCTTGTATTTATTGTCACCTGAAAAATCATGTTTAGTGCAGTAAACTGTATATTTATGTAAACTTAAGTTATTATTTCAATATATGAAGAGATTACCTGGAATAGTGAATTCCATACCGTCACCTATAGCTACTTCTACTTGGTCTTTGAGTTTCTTGTCTTTGTACAGTACGGCGTCGTCGAGGTCTGTGCCGAGCTCCAGTTCGTTGTCCACTCGCTCTGAAGAGACACAGCGGCCACACAAAGCCGCCTTTAAGCCTACATGTCGCGTGATGTGTCCACGGTGCGTTCACGGAGGAGCCACCCGATGACCAAGCATAGAAATCAGACCAGGACGAATTGACTTAGTGAAATTCGTCAAATTCTTTCATAAAATTATGTCATGTTATTTTGTCTTTAAATCCTCTGTACAATATTATAGTGCATACAAAAGTGAAATGATATTTCTCTTGCAAAACTTTAAAATGCATAATAACAAATTATTTGATTTCTTGTTACAAACACAGGTACTTACATTGAATCATGAAATAATATTTACCATTTATCAGATTTTATTACTAAGTAATAATGATTATAATCATCTGAATAGCTTAAACTAATCGTAAGGCAACACCAAAGATGCAATTCACGACAATGAAATAATGATACATGTAATAGATAATATACATATTGAAACGGATAGTATACAATACACAAACAGTAATCATGCATAAACACACACAAAGCCAGGAACACGAACATGTATAGGAATAGTTACATTTAGTGATATTATATCACAAAGCGTGTAAGTAATGATTTATTTAATAATAGAGCAGTGGTGGCCCAGTGCTAACGGCCCCGACTTACGAGTTGTAGGTCGTGGGTTCGAACCCAGGCAGGCGCTTTACTTTGTGTAAATAATTTTCATCACCACTGCTCTCAAAACGGTGAAGGTATAATACATCGTGAGAAAACCGGCATGTCCAAGAACCAAAAATTCGAAGACATGTGATATCTACCAATCCGCACTGGGCCCGCTTGGTAGATTACGGCCCACTCCCTCTCACAAGAGAGGAGGCCTGTTTCCCAGCAGTGGGAACATTATAGGCTGATATGTATGTATGTATTTAATAATCTCCGGGTAAGTCCCAAGGTCGTACATAATACACACCTCCATCATCGTCATGAATTAGATGTAATTATTCAAACAGATATTTTGTTAACAACACGATTTTCCAATCGAGATTATAAGGGCCGTGGAAGGCACGGCCAAGATCCAATCAGAAGCGACACTGATTTGTAAAAGGATTATGGAAGTGGGTGGGTCTACACTCGGTATATCTCATTGCTTGACGCCAGTCTACTGCGTCAAGGAATGCCATATCTTGAGACACATACTAAGCTTAGGCTCACTTACACCACATATCACTAAATGAATTTAGCGCTAAACGAATGAATATTACAGAGACAGAATGTTCTACAAGAATGTTATGTATTAACACATAAACTAGTCGTTTTGATAATGTTTCATTTCTTGTTTTGAATTGTTTTTTTTTAGTTTAGATTTATTGAGATATAGGATTTAGTAAAAGTTTTTGGACGCTATTCTTTTATTAATGTCGAGTAGGTATAGAATAGAGAGTTTTCGGCAAAAAACGCACTAGACTATAAACTAGCGGCTTGCTTATGGAATGCTACAAATGAATGAGTATTGAGGTTACAGTTTAGCTGGGTAAACAGTTTTTCTAGCATTAGAATAAAGTATGCATGTCTAATGCATTATTCGCCAACTGCCACAAGTTTTTTTCAAAAGGACAAAATGTAGTAGAAGAAAGGTGATTATTCCAAATTATGGTAACAGAAATAACAGGGATAGATACAAAATGGAAAAGTAACTGTGTAACGAGGATCAAACACACGACATTTATACATACAGGGTCTGCTTTCTACACTTGGATCGCTAGGGCGCAGGCAACGCACAGTGTTCACAAATATCAACACGCAATCCAAATAGTTTTTATTCGATACAAAAACTCCATGCTATTCAATTTTTTTTCACGTGTCATTCTACAGTTCTAATTAGAATGTTTTACGCAGTTTTAACATGAAAGAGGTATTTTTTGCAACATCTTTGTAGAAGCTTCTGATGACAACATGACAGCGAATCTTGTTGATTATGCAACAATCAACCAATTGTTTTGTTTTTTTTTTCTACTGTATTATGTTTTATGTCATGTTAGCCAATTGATGACTGTTATTTTTTTATCAATTTGTCTAACATTTAGAATCCATTGTTTTCTTTACACAAGCTGGGACAATAAAGACTGTATACATATTTATCTACATAAGTACAAAAATACATAGAGGTACAACGACATGCCACAACATACGGGCGATTAAGACACACATCTTACCGGGTGCGTGGATCGCTATCTGATTGGTCAGCTTGTTTTTCAGTAGTTTCATAATGTCGGCTACGTTTCGTTTGACCCAATCAATGAACCTTGATATTCTGTTGAAGGCCTCTGCTATTTTGTTGGTATCCTGGTCGGCAGTTGGTGTCGACAAACTCGATGAGCCGAAATTGGACAGTAACAGGGCCAAGAAAAGGTTGAGTACCTGGAAAATAGTTTATTTAGACATTTTGTCTTCTCTTTAAGAGTGAAATTAACTAAAGGAAAATCATTCGCAGTTTAGATCGATAAGTTTCTAAGATATACTGACCACAAGATTGCCAATGACGACGGTAGCCAAGAAGAAGGGTATACAAGAGACATCTCCGACCAACATACAGTCCCACATACTCTCAATCCATTCTCCGCAGAGTACTCTGAACACTATCATGAAGCTGTGCATGAAATCCGTAAAATTCCATCGCGGGAGGTCCCCGTCCGGGAAACGGTCTACGTAATCTGTGCATACATACCAACACATTAGTATATACTCAAATGTCTAAAGTTTGCAATTAAAGAGAGTTCACGTCACAAAAATATCTTCTCTTTACTTATTAAAAGCCGCGGGTTTGTGTTTACATCTAGAAATATTAATGTGAAAGACAACCACAACACTCCACGATAAAACAACAATGATAGCAGTAATAAAGTATGGATTTTTATTATATATATTTAAATAGATACAGTGTGGGCCACCTAGTGTTTTAAATTTGAAGTACCGATTACTTTGAGTTTGAAAAGTAGAATGACATTCATTTTTTGACAGGAAGTTAGTTTTATGTTTGACATTTGCAAAATGGGACGCTATATGCTCGAAAAAAATTGGCAAATATTAAAAACTTACTTCCAAAGTAGTGAGTCTTTAACGCAAACTGTAAGAAATTGACGTGGAAAATTTTCGAGAAATGATTTACCTTCAGTTCAGTTTGTGCGTCAATTTGTGAAGCAAGTTCGTGAAAATGGATCGCTATTGGACAAAGCAACCCGAGTACGTTCTCGTCCAGTGCATTCTACCGAAAACATTGCTGTTGTGGCTCAGAATGTGCAAGAACATCCATCAACATAAACTCGTCATCGTAATCAGGAACTGAACATTTCTCGCACTTCTCTGAGAAGAATTTTGCATAAAGACTTCGGTATGAAGGTTTACAAAGTTTAATTGGTCCAAGAAGCCTCATGACCATCCGATGCGTTTTCGCTTCGCTCGCAAAGGAGGAGGCGGAGCGCGTGAGGGAGAGGCAATCTCTGCGCCCTCACGCCCCTAGTCGCCGCAGGAGACGCCCTGGACGTCGGGAGTCACCAGCCGACTGCCGGCTACCGTAGGCGCGGGCTTGCGGGCGGCGAGCAATGGGCAACTCGCCGGCCGGCAAGGACTAGGCCCGAGTCGACGGCGCGTTGTGTTCCACGCGCGCCTCAAAGAGATGTCAAGACGAAGTGACGGGGTCCGTTAGGGCCGATGCCTGCCAGGGCCGCGGGTTGTTCGAAAGAGATACCGTGGCCCCTGCCATAGGCAACTGAAGGAACACGGGTGGGTTTTAGTCAGTAAAAGTCTGACACGCCCTCCTGCTCCGCCCAGAGCGGGAGAAGTCATATGATGATTTCCCACCAAGAAAAAAAAAAAAAAAGATGAAGCTCATTTTCATCTCGGTGGCTATGTCAATAAGCAAAATTGTCGCATATGGGGTTCAGAGAACCCACACGTGACTATTGAGAAGCCAATGCATGAAATCGAAGTTGCCAATGAAGAGATTCAAGCCGAAACAATCGAAAATATACTGAAAAATTGGGTTGATCGGATGGGGTACTGCCGAGCCAGTCGTGGTAGTCATATGAATGATATTGTGTTCCATTCTTAGATGACAAAGTTCATCCTTTCCAATAAAACCAGAAATTTGAAAAAATAATCAGTAGGTTCTTTTTTATAGCCGATTCAAATTTTAGATTTTAAATGGCCCACCCTTTACATATTATAAGTAAAGAGATATATTTTGATTTATTTGCATTTTAAATATAGTAATAGAAAAGCAATTTAAATTTTTAATTAACAAGTTATACAGTCGTCACAGTATGCTAATTAAGTTAAAACAAATGTTTAATTAACCAAAATGGATCATTGTTATTCTTAATCTTAAAGTTATTTTTTTTATTAATCTGAATACTGCGACAATTATAAAAAGCGCCTTCTGTGTAGTTGCTAATATTGTGTTATAGTACGATAATAATTGGTCTAATATTCTGTGACATTCCTAAAGCTAGCTAGAACATGCGGTCCACTACCATGAGCCTACAAAATATAAAGCTTCAAACTCAACAACATACTTACTATAATTACAGCATGCCATTTAATAGTACTATAGAATATTAGATACATAAATATAGCGCTTACGGAAGGCTTAGAAAACGTAAAGATTGAGAATGTCCAAAGAAAAGATGTAAAAGGAAACATGAAAGGTAGCTAGCGTAATGTCTCACAAGTGAGGCGCCTTTTTCATGGGGCTTTTAAAAAGAGGACTGTACATACTTTTAGGGTATCAGGCTAACTTGGAAGGGGACACATCGAATCTTACCAATCGTCTAATGAGCACAACAGTGTGACGCACATAAACACAATATTCACTATTCAAACAGCGACGGCGAGCCCCGATTAAAGTGTGGACTCAGGGAAGTAATTTAGATCAGGGCCGTTTAGGATTTGTTAAGCGCAACGTTGTGTCGTGATCGATTGTAGTGTAAACCTCACATTCTGGACCTGGGTGTAACCAATGTACTGTGTCTCTTTCATTCAGTAGTTCATACATATGCTAAAACTATGTATCAAGCTGGTTGCACACATCCGGACTTCCATTTGGATTTTCGATCCGGTTCCTGTAAGCTCATTGGCTAGCTTCTATATAGTCCAATATATCTGCTCAATGCTAATCCTAAGTGCTAAGTTATGTTTTGAGGTTCCTTGTGTCTCTACAGGCTGATTCCCGTTGTAACGAAAATGTATAAGAAAACTTTACCTTCTCTTATGCTTGATATCTATCGTCATGTCGGGATCGATACCCATAATCGATACTTATTAAAAACGGGATACCAATAAAATGTTCTGAGCAAGTGTTGATGCGTTAACATGATTCTAAACGTCTTAAAATGTCTGTTTCCTGAACAAAGAATTTAGTTTTAAACATTTCATCCACGCTTTAACAGATGTAACACAAAATATACTTCAACAGAAGTGACTGCTTAATTTTGACGTTTCGCTCAATTTGTTGTTGTGCTGAGCTCGAATTTTTAACCAAAACCAGAGTTATAGCATTTGCTGCTGTATTTTTAAATATTACGGTAATTATAAGATTCAAAACAAAATAATACATAAAAAGCGAGATTTGACTCTCAATCGCTCTAAAGTTTGCTTTTAAAAAACTTAATTCAGAGAAAAGCGCGTTTTTAACATATAATCTCCTCGTCAACAGCGATGTAATTATTTCTTCGTACAGTATAAGAATCACAAGTAAATGATGAAGAAATTATAATTTGAGAAAGAAACAAAGAGACAGTGTGATAAATGAATATGTATAAAGAGTAGAACAGAGGTCAGATGAAGAACCTTTAATTTCATTTACACAAAAACTTTCTTCAGAAGGAGATTAAAAAATAACAGATGCGCAAACTCAATTAGAAGGAACAATAACGGAAGCTAAGTGATTCTGCACAACATTAATTGTCCACAACTGGCCAAATAGATTTACAACACGAGATAGAATGAATCGCAAGTCTGTTGAAATATATTTATGCGCTACATCGGGCGCCGCCGCCGCGAACCAACAGTCAACATCTCCAATCAAACACCAATGTACATGCAACACTCCCACCAATTACACTTACCCACGTAATTTTTCCCGAATAGTTGCATACCCATCACCGCAAATATGAAAATAATGATGCACAATACGAAGGTCAGGTTGCCCAAGGCACCCATTGTCCTACCCATTATGGAGATGAGTAAATTAAGTGTCGGCCATGACTTTGCCAATTTGAATACTCGAAGCTGCAATTACAAATTGTGATACAAGGCGTCACACAAGCTCGCTTACCGGCGCTTCACCTATGCTACTACGGAACCCTTCCACGACCCTCAATCAGTCACGTGTCTCAACGAGAGGTTGCAGTGCGTGCTGTGAGTGATTGGGGGCCAAAACATTAGCAAATGTGTGCTTGAGTTACCTATCGATGTGCACAGAGTTATTTCTGTATGAGTGGGATTTATGTTAGTTCTTATCGTGAGAGCTTTTGGATCGATAACATTTTAGATCAACTTTCTTATGTTTTTATAGGTTCTAATTTTCTGTTTGTCTCTTATAACGACATAGATCCCATCAGTAGACGACCTGATGCATCAAATTACCCTTCGGAAGCGAAGCTGCAAGTCAAATCTATGTTACTCGATGCAAAGCTTAAATAATTATGATCTGAAGCTGCGTGGCATAGCTTTATAACGTGTCTCGTTTCAGGCTCGCCTGCGTTTCTGAGCCACATTCCGTGTTATAAAGCCACAGCGAGGACTCATCAGTCCGTCATGAAAATAATGTTGAATCAAGCCCAGTGTAAAAATTTCTGTTGTGTGAAGCTGAATAATTAATAATGAAGCTTAATTCTTTAATTAGAGATGCTAAATTTTCTTTTAAATTAGAACCTGTGTAGTTCTTGCCAAACAACTGCATCCCCATCACCGCAAATATGAATATAATGATGCAAAGTACAAAGGTCAAGTTCCCTAAAGCTCCCACCGTCCTACCCATTATGGATATAATTAGGTTTAGCGCCGGCCAAGACTTGGCCAGTTTAAATACACGTAGCTGAAAATATTTCACCATATTTATACATAAGTTGAATTAATATTAGTATCAGTCTTATCATTACGAGTGATTTATGAAGTGGAAACCAAGACCATGTAAAAAGTGAAGTTAACAATCATAAGAAAGGAAACATATATATTGTTATATCAAGCATGAATGTAACAATAACAGATGTAGGTATAGCAAATAAACTCATTGGGATAATAATAAAAGAAGAGACAGAACAAAGTGTTGATATGAACAGATGAATGATTTTGATTCATGGGGTCTTATTTCAAAATAGTATTAGAACAGTAAGAGCAATACATACCAAACGAAAGGAACGCAACACTGACAAACCCTGAACTCCTTCCAATCCCAACTCCAACAGTGATAAGGCCACAATGATAAAGTCAAATATATTCCAACCCTCTTGGAAGTAAAACTTCGGGCTCATAGCTACTAATTTCAACATGGCTTCTATTCCGAATGTAGCAGTGAAAAACTGAAACAAAACATCATGTCAAATTGGAGTGATATTATTTTTTGACTAACACAAGCGCATCTAATATGTACATGTGTTGGCATAGGCACCTTCCTCATAGATCTTAATACAGGAATGAGCATGCATTTAGCCGTTTGCATCTAACAGTAAGTTAATAGCTTCTGTCGGAACATGAAGGTATGGAATGCCACATGTTTCCAGAACAGACTATGAGCAATCACCAAGTGGATAGTTAAGAAAGTGTGTATACTCACATAGTTGCCACTCTTGAGCGCCCTCTCCATATCTTTGTCCATGTCGTGGTGATCGAGCGCCATGAACAGCGTGTTGACTACGATACACAGAGTGATGAACAATTCCACGAACGGATCGAACACCAGTAGCGCCACGTACTTCTGAAACTCCAGCCACAACCAACAGCAGTCCCACACACAGAAGAAGTCTATCGCCTTCATCAGGCCCTCGAGGAGCCTTTCCTTGAACGTGGGCCCATCCTCGTCGTCGTCCGCTGTTGGGGTTGGGAAGTAGTACACTGACACTGTTGCGTCCCATTTACCAGCAGTGTGCGTGTGTGTGTGTTAGAGAGAGAGAGAGAGAAACAAGGTTTGTTAGTATTCGCTCATTATTTTTTATTAAAATCAGTTTTGTTTCCAATAAAAGATGGAGTTGATTTTTTTCTGAAATGTTTGATTTGGTTTTGCCAATTCATTCTTTTATTGGAACTTTCATAGTCTTAAAATCTAGACACCAATATCCATATTTTTTGTAGTTTTGCTGGCTGTCATTTATCTACAAATGATTGAAGGGTTGCGCAAACTCTTGTGGCACTTGGTGCTGTTGGAGATACTCTACAAGAATATCAATCACACCACGGTGCCAGGTAATCTCGTGCAAATCAAACTCAAACAGTACTAGCGGTGATAATACTCGAATACTCTCAAATGCTTTTAAGCATATTTAGCTTAACTACTTGAAATGCTCATGAATGATGTTGAGCTCATCTCATCAATTTTGACTTCCGCAGATCAAAAAATATGAATATCGTGGCTATCCATAGAGAGTGATATAAGCAAATCTTTGAAGCTTTCTGCATGATACAATATTTTAGATATTAATTATTTTTTACGTTCTTAAGGTTTTTACTGCATGACATAAGATCAGCAATAGTCTTGATTATTAACTAGATTCTAGTATTAACAAAAAACTAGCGAAACACGTGATCTAAACATGCAAAAAGGAATGCAAAAATGTTAAAGCTGCTAAAATACTTTGTCTTCAATATGCTTATTGAAGTTATTGACGAAGGAAAATAGGTGCATATTATGAAAATCAAACTTGTGCAAGAAACGTGGAACAAAAGTACGTTGGAAATGGATACGACTATAGTGTAACACAATATGTTAGTGTAATCAACATTGTAGGATAATGTATGTACGCAAAGTAGGATGTTTAGGCAACTACTTTTCAACACTCGTGTAGGCAGTCGAAGAAAAAATCTCTAATAAAGGCCCTTCTTTATAAAATGAATTTTGATCTGTAGTAAGTAAAACTTTTCCTTTTTTGAGCCTTACAATTGTTTTCATTTCATGTGATTATTCTTCTATGGTTAGGGCTATTAACAGTTTATTTTCGCAATTTTTCAGTTCTTTTTCTTCAACTTGAATGTGCGTGCGTGTGCAATATTCTATTTGCGACGGCTCATCGCCAATAAATGACATCCACAAATGTTCTGTAGTTTTCTTTTGCCAATTATGCTTTTATGTTGCATAATGAGCAAATACCGGTCAAGTGTGATCTGTTAGTGTTCGTGTACAAGATTCTTTGTTTATTTATCGTTATTTAATAAACTGTAGGTTTGTTAGAAAGCGAGATAAACATCGAACGTTGATAAAATAAAGTATAATGCGCAGACAGCGTTGTCTTCGGCATCAATATTATTAAAATTGTGTGGTGTATTGTCGTACCGTTCTGATCGCTTGCTCGACTCTGGCGCCCAGCTTGCTCGATGATTTCGTTCAGTACCATTACATCTGGAACATATTAGATAACACGATAAAGGATTCCAATATACCTCTTTACTGTTATTAAGTTCAAGTCGTCCTTGATTCATATTCATATTTGCACATTGAAACAAAAACCAACAAGCTGTTAATATACTTATGACCCTTTATATGACTCATTCTCATAGAATCTGGTATCGTACCTCTCATATCCACTACATTTGGTTGTTGCGAAGATTCTATGAACGGATTGTCGGTTGACGGTTTTAAAACTTTTCCAGCTTCGTCCGTGCATTCAGTCGTGCTCATTTCCTACAACAATTCAATCGATAAGTTTCCTATACGTCTGGTATATTTGACAAGTTTGTAATGCCAATAGGAATTTCCTTCATGAATTCTTATTGAAGATCTAATTCAGTAACGAGGAAAATCTTGTTAGAAACGCTTTCATTTTCCATGCGATGGTGAATTGTCTTTTGAATCGGATTCACAACTACGTCATAAACATCTAAGGCTAATAAATATATATTAATGTTTTTATACGAACATATTCTCTAAGCGGCCTAGAAGCTAACGAGAAGTCCTGGCCCGGCAGCGGGTAGGGGTGTGGCTGTGACGTCACACTGTGGTTCCTTGACGCCGAGCGGTTCCGAAGCCGAGCTTCTTTTGTTTGTGCTTTGCCGCCGCCCAGCAAGTCTCCATGGGATGTATACGACAGCCTCGATTGGTGAGACGTGTAGGACGAATGACGAGACCCTGGAGCAGACACATTTTGCATGGTTTAGTTACGGTAGTATGGTTGTGAATGTAAAATAGTTTTTGAGAAGCACATTTTCTGAGGTTATCTTAACAATTTTATGTCCTATTAATGAATACTTCAAGCACACAAATGTATTGAGGTAGATTTAATGTCATAGGTATTTTCTACCAGTCAACCCAATCAATTGCGTCCATTTCAGTGGAGTGATGGTGTGTGGAATGGTTTCGTTTCCCAGCCAATTTTAGTGTGCTACACTGCACTTTGGCGGTTGTTGAAGGAATATTGTCTCAGATTTTTACTGTCAAAGTCATGGAATGTCTAAATAATGTTGAACTTCTAAAATAAAATCTAATATTCAATCGTTAGTGGCTTATTCACATTCTTAAGTTAATACTAACCTAAATTAGCGTAGTAAACTGGAATAATGATAGCACCGTTCTCTTCAGACATGGGGGTGACGGCGTTGGAGTCGTCGGCATAAGGCAAGTGTTCCTGAGCGTCCAGGTACGTGGACAGCACCAGCGGCTTCCGGTCCGCGCCGGGCGGGTAGCGCGCGCGACCGTTTGGTCGCAGCGCCATCTGATGCGAGCCGCGGGAACCTCGACGCAAATTGAACGGCGATCCAGGCAGTGATAACGAAGCCTGTGGCCATACCTCTAATTCAAAACACTGGCACATATCCACAATAACATAGGTACAAAATTTAATCCTAATTTACAAGTTTATAATTGACATTCATTTTGAAATCTTAAATCCTGCATTTACATATTTTTCCTCAATTCAGATCGAGTAGCTTTAATTCGCACTTAATTCACACTATTGTCGTCTCTCACTAAGAAAGGATTGATCACTATATTAAAGTCTATTGAACCGGCTGCAGAGGCTTTGACTTAAGCTGTTTTGAAGTAAGTAGTCCTAAATGTTACCGTTATGTTAATGATTTATTTACTTTCATGTGCTGATAAACAATAGCAAGAAAATAAAGACAGAAATTGAGGAATATAGAAAAAGTAAAATATAATGAAGTAAATGATCGGTGCAAGTAATGGTCTACTCAGTTTTATTAAGGGCGAAAATAAATAGAATGTTACCTTAATAAAAATTCAAATAATATGAATCACTGCAAAAGAACGTGGAAGATACAGGTTACCACTAATAGTCAAGTAAGAGGTACAAGAGCTAAACAGAGAAAATAAAAGTGGAGTTAATCCTATTGTAAAGGAAGAGGTAGGGGAGCACAAACACCAATGAGGATTGAAGGACAAACCTGTGAGCCCTCGCGCAGTGGCCCATATGGTAACTGGCTGATTTTATTTATGCGTTCAGGGTGGGGGACCTTCAATACACAAACAAAATTTTGAGTTTATTACATTTAAAGAAACTTATAACGATCAAATATCTAGCATCCAACAAATAGGATAAAAGGACGGAGAATAGGCATTGCCATATATTACACAGATTACAAACAAAACAAACCAAAATGGCATACAATAATAACTGAACATTGCAGCTTAGAAGCGAGACTCGTGATAGAAACAAAATTACTCTTGTGAGAGGTTTAGTTAAGGTCTACGAGTAATGTGTCACTAGCTTTCAATGAGAGTATATTGAAAATGCCTAAGATATTACAAATATTTACAACAAGAATTTTCCTTTCATTGTAGCATCCAAGAGGAAAAATACAAGGTTCAAAATAAAAATGAGGATGCTCTATAAAACTCTTATTGTAGAATGAAATACGGTTAGAAGTAGCAATGATAGTATAATGAGTGAAAGCAACAGTTAGTCAAGTAACTTTGTTTATAAACACATGAAGTATTGTGGGGTTCACATGCATATTTGCATACGACTAATTTAAAGTCCTATCGTAGCTATTTACTTCATTTAATCTACATCTATAGTCATGACGACTGTTCCTTTGTTCGTCCAAATATTGAAGCCTCCGCATGTCGCTAATCGAAATTGAGGAATTAAATGTTACTTCAATATTAATATGGTCAGTTTAATTGATAATATATTTAGACTGAACCTACCTCTTCATCGTCGATACGTTCAGTTTCGGCCCGGCCCGTTCGTAAACACTCACATTGCAAAAGAAACAATCTACCATGACAATAGACTCGTTCGCTCCAATATTATTTCTTACAGGCAAACCCACATTACTCAAATGTGTTTTACCAAAGGACATTGATATCGATCACATATTTTCATGAGTCACGTAACTGGTGAAAGCTACTAATCATTCGCGTACTTTAAAGAAATATTATTGGAGACCAACTGTAGAACTCAAGTGAACTACAGTGCATCATTCAATGAGCAAAAATGCTACTTCTAGAAACCATGCTAACATTAATAATATTGTTTCCACAATAAATTATATTTAACGAAATTAGTAAAGGAGTTTTTCTTGCAATAATGAAATAAAATAACATTTCTAACCAAATATTCGTCGTGCTTGCTAATAAATTTTCTAAAACAGAAAAACTAGATCTAATTGAGGAAATATGTAATGTATCATCTATTTTATAATTTTTTAATGCATCTATCTGTGCTGTACATTGTTCTTGTATACGAGGCCTAATGAGCGGGTTCACGTAAGGTGATGATGAACCGGATCCTTTTTTTTTAAAGTGACAAGAGCACAGATAAATGTTAAAACAGAATGTTACAGAAACACGTAATGGAAGAAATAGCGTTAACAGAGATCATGTAACAAACACGCATGCTTCAAGACAAAAGTAGTTCTGATATGACAGAGGATCACATAGGTTTAGGTACAGATAAAAGAAAAATAATCATAGTCATTGCAAATATTCAGATAGCGATAAACAGAAGTATCTAGAAATCTAATAGGACTAATCTAAGACATTTATTTTCATCTGCATATTTGCACTAGCGTAGAAGAAAAATATTGGACATCACTGGCAAAAACAAAATATTGGAAGCTTGGCGGTAAACACAGAATAATAAAATAGTTCTTTTCAACTTGAGTAAGTTACTGGAAGTGCTAATGATGATGAGAGTGAGACAAGAGTGAATAAAAGCTTCTCTTTGAGAAGATGAATCACTATTTGCATTAAGCAGCGTGTTATTCTTAGGGTCAAGTTGAAAAGATACTGCTCGACTGACAATAATTCGTTTAAATTAAAATATATGCAAACTTAATGCAATATAATTCAAGTAAGAATAGTTTATTCGACATCAAAACAAGTTTCGTTTATAGAACCAGAGATGCGAGATGCAAAGATGCGTATTTAAAGAACCAGACAGAACACGACAGGACTTAATTAATGTACACTCGTGATGTTACATGTCGTTGTTTGTACAAGAGATAACAGCGTCGCGGCCAATGACAAAATGC
Organism: Apamea monoglypha; assembly: GCA_911387795.2. Lineage (NCBI taxonomy): Eukaryota > Metazoa > Arthropoda > Insecta > Lepidoptera > Noctuidae > Apamea > Apamea monoglypha. The sequence continues at coordinate 11,705,566 of OU426930.1, read as the reverse complement.
CAATTAGTGTAGTTATGTAATGTAATGTTAAGAAGAATCATTGTCAGCGAGGTGATGCGTGTAGAGCGTTGCATACTCACCATGCTGACCTTCCTCGCGCGGCGTGCGTCGTGGTGCGGTTCGGTTGGCTTGTGCGCGGGCTGAGTGCTCACCGAGTCCTGGAAGGGGTCGCTACGCAGGGACATGCGCTCGCGCGTATTGTCGTCCTGGTTGCCGCGCTCCTGGTTCACGAACAGCTCGTAGCTCTGACACGAGAAGTCGCTCGGCGACTTGGCGGGGTGCGCCTCGGCGTAGGCCGCCGCCTGCGCCGCCGCCGCCTGCTCGCGCGCGTGCGCCTCCCGGGCTTCTTGCTTGTCTGCTCGCGCCGCCGCTTTCTGCTCAGCTTCCTATGACATACAGACAACATCGTCACATTTTGATCAAGATTTTTTGGTGCTGCAATGTCAAAAATCCACCGACATTTTGATGAAGGTCATTTTAAGACGGCACTTACGGCGGAATAAAGGAGAGCTCTTTCAAATGAGCTCGAAAAAGGGACCAATTTCACTGATTGTATGTTCTAACACGACCAATCTTACCCTAAGAGCCTCCTCCTCGGCCTGTTCCTCTTCTTCGGCTTTCTTCTGCAACTCGTCGTACGACATGGCGACGATGGCCAAGATCAAGTTCACGAGATAGAAAGAACCCAAGAAGATGATCACTACGAAGAACAAGACGTGCCATGACCCCGCTGATCTCAGCACCTTCAAATATTACGTTAATTATCTTTAGTAATTATTTTTACTTCACATGTTTTTTAATGCTGAGTTAGCAGATTCGATAAGTAAATTATAAAATTACAGTATCATATTATATTGCATTAAAATTACCAATTGATAAAGATTTTCCCAATAATCCTGAGTCATAAGCCGGAAAGCTGACAAGAAAGCCCATCCGAATGTGTCAAAACTTGTGTATCCGTAGTTAGGGTTTGGACCGTAGCCTTGCAGACACATATAACCGGGTTCACATTGACTGAAAATAATACCACCATTAGGTATAAGAAAATCATCCATGTAGGCATGAAGTTATGAGATTTCGATTAAATTATCTTACCCTGCTCCTGATGAATTTCCACAAAGTGGATATTCCCCTCCATCCCCATACCAGTTGGCTGAAAAAGAGGTAAGCGTGTCAAAGCAATTCACAATTCCCATAAAAACAAGTTTGAGTTATACTTGATTGAAGTCTTACTCTCATTCTGGCAAAACCTCTCCCAGTTCTCATCGGTGAGATTCCCCCAGGAGCCGTCTTCTGGGAACACTTTTATACATTTCTGCGTTAACACTCCCATGTAGATCTGTAGGCCCATCAGCGCGAACACAGACAGTGAAAACATCGTCAGGATTATCACATCTCTCAGATTCTTCACTGACTCTATGACGGCGCCGACGATCGTTTTTAAACCTGGGGACAGGATTTTGTTTACATATTGTTATAGTTTTCGAGTTTTGCTACGCTACAATATAGTTTCATAAAACACAAGAATTTTCATTGCAAATGGCAGTGCCATTTCTTTCAGTAAAACACGAATAATATTGATTTTACTTGACGTTGTTAAGTTATGACCAATTTTTGTCTAATATCTAAATACATTAAACATCTACATAATTTTGATCAAAATACCTACGTACATTTTACATCTATTTATAATTTAACATCTATTTATTTATTATATTAGTAAAAAAATATAAGGTCTAAAATGGGGTAAAATATTCAAAAAGGTTATTAAATAAGTTGTCCACTAAAGTTTAAATAACAAAGTAAAACATTTTCACGACGATTTACTTTTACAGAGACATCCAATGAATATTTGAATTAAATTTTTTGTTGAAAATTAGTCAAGTAATCCCTTCAAATATTTTACAGGTATTGTTTAGACGTTATAATGTTTACCCGGTATGATGGCCACAGTCTTCAGCGCTCGGAGTACCCTGAATGTTCTGAGAGCGGCCAAATTGCCGAGATCTATGCCCATCGTCACATAACTGGAAACAGACACCCACAACAACAACATCTACGTTAATATACATCACTACAACACTACAAACAATACTCTCTAATTCATTGTTCCTGTGAATCTTTTCAATATCAGGAAACATTGTTTTAGTTGCCTTCAAATTGTTTTCTACAATCAAATTCATAATTATAGTCTTTGATCATTTCTTCAACAGCTCGTCTAAATTAATACAAAGTTCTCTATTAATAACTAGAAATGACACATCAAATATATACTGTTATATAATCTACAATTCAACGATTTTAACTTTCTACATAATTCAATAAAATTGTCTACTACTCACGCTAAAGCTATAACTACGAAGTCAAGCCAATTCCATGCATCTCTAAGGTATGTGAATGGCTGTAGTATGAAACCCCTGGCCATTACTTTCACCGCTGATTCAAACGTGTAGATCCCGGTAAAGATAACTCTGGAAAAATTCACCTCCACTGAGGAACGCCACTCGTAAAATAATAACAAAACATTTCTAGAATATGAGATACAGTATATAGGTTCAGCATCTCAACTTGTAGGAGATGGTAGGTAAATGTATGAACAAAATATTATTTCTAATTAGATGTACGTAAAGTAATATTGTATGTATAATAAATGTAAGTAATAATACGTCTAAATCCAATATAATAATAAAACGGATGTAGATATGTACAGTATGAAAGAATTTGCAGTTTGAGTGTGTCAAAACTGATTAATGAAATCACTGCTGGTACCAAATTATTTTGTTATGAAATCTTGAATGTTATTGCACACACATGTTTTTGATTAGTTGAATGTAAAAATTAAGAATGATATCTAGTAATTTTCTGAACAAATATTAGACAAATATGGACATGAATTTTGGTCGTTACAGCCAGGGAAAATATAGAATTGTCTAAACGCCTGTCTAAAGCGATTCAGGATAACTATGTATTGAATATACATGTTTTATATTATAAATGTTTTCCAATAATTTACTATAAACAATTTCTAATAATTTACGTCCGTTTATCTAAATATTGATTATATCAATTGGAAAACTAGCTGAAACACTAACAATTTTGAAACTAGCGTGCACTCTACTAATATTCTAGAACCTAAGAAAGGATATGTTCTGTCGTCCGGTGGTATTTCAAAATTGCAAATTGAAATTCGTAATCGAATAAATCTAACTTAGATGTTGAAAAAAATGTATCAATAGAATGTATACTCACTCAGTACTTTCGACGGTTGGCGTCGTAGGCATTATCATAAGAATACAGTTGACTAGAATTGTGGTAATGATAAACAACGAGAACAAAGGATGTACTAGAATGTATATCGCCACTCTTCTTATAGGATTGAATGGGTCTAGTAACCATAAGGCGTTGGTGGCCGAAAATCTGAAGATATCTTTACCCTTGCTTATGACTACGAAGGTCTGGAACAAAACACAAACTCATTAGTGTTGGTACTGTATGATCGTTTAGTATTTTAGGGAACGAGGTGAGCGGTACCAGTATTTTTATTGTAGAGAATCTATAAGACGTATATGGGCTGATTTTTCAATCAACAAATAATTTTTATTCGTAGAATAAAATTGACGTCTGACTGAAAAATCAGCCCTAAAACAAAAATCAGAGGAAAACATTCTTAAGTCTAAAACGTTTCGTTGCTTTTATCTGGTTTCGTAAAAATCTGAGGGGCAATCCTCGTAATTTTAAGAACGTTTACAGTCTGATCTCAGTCTCAATCTGTCAAAAAAACCTCTAATTTCCCTACATTTTGACAAGTTTTTGGCATTTGTTTGTCGCTGAGATTAGACTGCGACTAGATTTTGAACGTTTTAAATTACGAGAATTGACCTTCTGATTATTACTATCAAAAGTAATGACTTTTTAAGCTCCAGATTCCTTTAAAGTATATAAGTAATAACAGTATAAATATGATGGCGCATAATTATGTAAAAGGAAAATATATAGCTAGTCACTTCGCAATTCATGCATAATTTGCATAAACGTTCAATTAGAAAACTAATAGTCATGTGGGTAATGAGATATTTAATAATAACATAATAACATGATATGATGGATTTATATTGATTGTGCGTATTATTTATTGTTTTATTGGTTGTATTGTTTATTCTGTGTTTAGCGGTCTTTCATCATCCATATCATTAACTTATCATACCATTCCAAAAATATAATATTGTTTGTAATTTGCTTGCTATCAAGCTATAGTTGATTTGGGGCTGTTCAATTATTACGTAAGACAATTTTAACCAATTTCTGACCCCCCCTCACCCCTACGTAAGAAAAAATAAGACTTGAATGAACCCCCTCCGTAAGATCAGTATCTATCAAAATTGCAAAGAAAATTTAGCAAAATATATAAAATATTTTGCTAAATTTTCTTTGCAACTTATAATTTCTGCTTACTTTTTTTTGGATCTTTTTTAAGAATAATCTAGACCCCTCTCACAAACATGTAAGAAAAAAATAAGTCTTGTTTGGACCCCCTCCCCCTCAATACGTAATAAATGAACAGCCATTAGTACCTTTTGTAGTAACAGTTATTAGAAATGATACTAATTAAGCTGTAGCTTGATCGCAAAAAAGTGATATAGCGGTAGACTGTGGGTTGCAGTCTGTCACTTCTTTTGCGGCCTATCCACATGTCCTTTCTTAGGTATTGTTCGTCGAGTCGTTGAGCTCTTCAATTTGTAAGTTGAGCTGCAAGAGTACTGACAAATGCTTGCCCTGATTGGACCGGTCCACTCAAAACTGTGCTATTTCCCTCAAAAGACCGTTTCAGCCATCAATCTACATGGTCTTCGCATGATCTGACAAAGATTATGTCTGGACTTTAAAAGAGGCTGTGATCTCTGAGTTTGTTTCAGCCTTTCTTCTCAGAGTTAGAGAGAGAGAGAGAGAGAGAGAGAGAGATATATAAGAAATGCTGACCTCATCTGGCTTATATTTTTTTTTACAATATGACTATACGTTTTAGTCTATACTTATAATAAATCTGTAGAAGTGAAAATTCTGTACATTGAAAATATCAAAAAAATAAATGGCAGAGGGTGTTACTAGACCGACACCGAACCCAAAAATGTGATTTAAAAACTTTTTGTCCTGTCTGTATGTCTGTCTGTTTGTTCAGGCATCACGCAAAAACTACCGGTTCGATTACGATGAAACTTGGTATAATTATTTTTTAATATCCTGGGCACCACACTGGGTACTTTTTATCTCGGAACAGTATAAACAATAAAAAACAAACTTAATTTTGCGGTTCGATCCCTAGACCCGATTACTGTACCAACCGCAAATAATAAGTTTGCGTAGGTTACGTCACCCGCAGTGGAGTTCACTAAGGGGCGCTGCACACGGCTAAGATTTTATAATATTTTATCTTAAGATACAATATCGCTCGCCATACAATTCAATGGACTATCACACACGACGAAGATAATAAATAATATTTCATATTTTCGTATCTTAAGATGAATTTGTATGGCAAGCGATATTGTATCTTAAGATAAAATATTAGAGTATCTTAGCCGTGTGCAGCGCCCCTAAGTTATGCTGTAAATGTAGTGCTGAAGGTTGAATTTGGCTTACACCGTTCGCAGCACACGCGTGGCGCGCGGCCGCCACGGATCGCTACCGTATATAAGGACGGAGTCTGAGCGCGCGCATCATACATTTTTTGAACTTTGATTTGAACGGACTTGTCGAGTGGCGAGCGTTCGTTTTTATTAGCATTCTATAAATTGTATGTTTTAACTGCTACTTGCAATTCTAAGCCGTGCTTTTTAGTGCGACCTTTTTATTCCTTTTAGTTTTTATTAAGTACAGTTTAAGGTAGAGTTATTTAGGTTTATTTTTATAAGTCGTAGGTATAGATTTTAATTTTAAAGTACAGGTAGTATATTTGATAGTGTACGTAGTGACCGTAGGTTATTTTATAATACTGTTAGGTAGGATTAGTCATTCGTATAGATATTAGTTTTTAGGGATTTTGCTTATTTATTGAGTTTAGATTAGTTATCTTCAGAAATAGGTTTATTTAGGTAGGTAGGTATTTTATTTTCTGTTATTGAGTTTTTTTTTGTTTTAATTAGGTAGGTACTTAGGTTTACTTTTATAAGGCGTAGATCGTATAGATTATAATTTCAAGTATAGGTAGGGGCCCTACCTATACTTATACTTACGTATTAATACCGATATGCTCGATAGATAACGTTCTACACAAATATCACTTTACAAAAAACTCATTGATAAGTTTCGTCGTCCACGCGAACGAAGTCGCGGGCACAGCTAATACAAAATAAACTGTAAATGATAACGTAATTTTGTGTTTATTTTAATTTGAAGCCGTCACAATATCACTAACTGCTGATAATTTTTGCTGTTAGCCAACAAAATTGTTTACACTTTAAATATTATTTAAACGTTTTCAAACACGAATACTACAAGCAGTCGTCGGGCGCCGCTTGGTGTGTACAGACGCCAGCACATCAAGCTACTACAATCTGTCAAATTTCACTTTGCTGCTTTACTGCTTTATCGCTAAAGCATTAAGGTTCAAGGTTGATTGGGAAAATTTGACAGTTTCCGGTAGCTTGACCTGCTGGCGTCTGTACATTAATAAATAATAATAAATATTAATTATGAAATTCTAATAATGAAATTACTGTATTAAATAAATTGGCATTCTTGAGATGCTTTTCTTTTTTCGTACTACGCCTAGGTTCGCCTGGGCGCGGTTTTCCCGCGGCGCGGCGATTTTATTTTGCGTAACAAATTATCAACGCACTGCTTAGTGTAAAAAGTTGAAAATCCAACAGGGTGCTTGTTTTGAAGCGCTAGGATGCGCTCTGTTGGACTCTCAATGCTCGGCTCAACACCGAGAGTTGAAAATCCCGCCGCGGTTTTTTTTTACGTCCGTAAGGCTAATGCCTAAGGATTCAAGGTCCTGTTAAATGAGATTGGCTTATAATTTCGTCAGTCATGCTTGAGATTGTTTTTTTTAATTTTCCAATAACGTTAATCACTCAAAAACAGTAGTAAGAACAACTATTATGATGTGGCTCTTAGTTAACTGATTTAGATGCGGTTGTTATGTATCCGTGTTGATTCTGTAAGCAGTTTCTTGCGTTAGGCATAAAGTATTATTATATACGGAATTCTTGGTGATACTAAGTATTTCGCAAAATAATTGGCTGATCAAAATATGCTGTTTCAGTATAAGTTGACATAATTAACTTCATTATCACTATCACCAATGTGTTAGCTTTTTATCAACTTTTTAAGTAATTTAGTTTTTATCAAACGCAGTAACCTGTTATCGGGATACCTAAAACATTACATATTTATGTATTAAATATTTTATACACATTATTCTGTAAAATAGTACAAATGAAAAGTCATTATGACTTGTCTAGTAGGTAACTTCATTATCACTATCACCAATGTGTTAGCTTTTTATCAACTTTTTAAGTAATTTAGTTTTTATCAAACGCAGTAACCTGTTATCGGGATACCTAAAACATTACATATCTATGTATTAAATATTTTATTCACATTATTCTGTAAAATAGTACAAATGAAAAGTCATTATGATTTGTCTTGTAGGTACGTGCTCCCATAACAACTGAACATATTTCGGTGCAAATACTTAAAGGCTTAGATAAATTTAGCAGTGTGTGTTCGAGACTTCCACTTGAATGTGGGTGTGTGATGAACACCTCTACTTAAAAACACGACATGAAGTTACTTTCACTACCACTGGTATAGGTAATGTAAAGTACAAAATGGTGGCTAAACTTCGACGTATCAGTCCGTAAGAGAAATCACTAGTGTGATTGATGTAAGATCCTGCTCTTTATGAGATTGCCTGCAAGAATGTCCTGCAATAGGCATGTAATCTTATGGATGGAACTACTTAGTACAAAACTGTACCAATTTTTATCACAATGCTAATGCCCGACGGCGTGCATTGCAATGCCTTTTTTTTAGGAAGTTTCTCCAGCGCGCACGAAACAACTTACCAAAGTTTCATCACAATTGGTCGAGCCCTTTTCGAGTTTTTGCGAGAGTAACGAACGGCAATTGATTTTTACATATATATACATAAAAATCATTTGCCGTAATTGCAGTATTGTATTGTATTTTATGGGTATTGACTCGCCTTATTGGCGAGTCAATTAATACACATAAAATACAATATTTATGCCACGTCGTTTATGAATGCTAATCAAACCACGGAAAACGTGTTTTTTGTTTAGGTAACATATTTTTTGCTGAGTCATTATGAGATCGCAAAATATATAGTGTCGTGTCATCGTTATTATGCTAATGACGTGTTATTTTTTATCTTAGAGAACTTGTTATTAGGACAGATTGCTACTAAACATGACTTGCAAAATTCATGTAAATATCTTTAATCGCTGTTAAGTAAGTGAATATCAGTACATCAGTGGTAATTTTAAGAACGTTCTCAGCCTGATCTCAGTCTCAATCTGTCAAAAATTTCTCTAATTTCCCTACATTTTGACAAGTTTTTGACATTTGTTTGTAGCCGAGATGTGACTGCGACTAGAGTTTGACCGTTTTAAATTACGAGAATTGGCCTTCTGTCAAGATTAGATATTTCATACAGTTTTATCATTTTGCGAGTACTGTTTTGTACTTATAGTCAACAACGAACAACTAATAACAAAATTCCAGCAGCGTGCAAAATACCAAACGCGCCGTCACTGTGTTACCTCAGTTCAAATATTCCACAAAAGTTAGTTGAAATTGGTTCGGTACCGCTCGCGACTCGTCGCAGTGAACATAACATCATGTACTTACTCTCTGGTTATGATAGAAGGGGTCGATGTCCTCGAGGGGTATGGAGGACACCTCCGCCGGAAAGGTGCCCTGCATGCGCACCGGCAGCGGCAGGCCCTGCTCCAGGGTCGCGTCCGGCTGCGGCCCTTCGTCCTCGTCCTCGTCATCGTAACGCACCTATGTCACAACACCAGCGTTACAACCACGTCATACATTACGTGAATAATCTACTAAGAGGCCAACGGCAGATCCAAAGAACACAGTTATGAACGCTCTTGAATTATTAAGGCGCTATTATTACGAATGCTAAAGAAATCTCTTTTGTTTCAAAGTCGACGTAATGGTCCGAGCTTTAGATAATGTCTGTTCTTAAAGAAAATAAAATTACATTCAGTTTCATAGGAATATGAAATGCGGAGCGTTGACCTTAAGATCTGCATTTGACAAATATATGAATATTTTATTGATCACCTAGGTTACCCATTTACCGTCTTCATCCAGTTTTCTTTGAGATTTTACTTACGCTTAGTCATTGTACCCATCCAATGACTGAAACAAGCTAGCCTACTTTAAGCCTAATGTAACAGACCATATCATGAGCTTAGAATGCGCTATGTACTCGTAACAATACTGTTGTCCTCACACGCAACTAGTATTATTACAGAGTCGTTACTGAGTCAGCATGTCTTGTGAAGGCGTTTAAAGCTAATTTTATTTTGTGTAGTGCTGCTGTCTGTGTGACTATGATGCGTATCTGGCGTTACTAAAAGCGGTTGTTTTCAAACATTCCTACTATTATGTTACCATTCCGAATGTACGAAGGAAACTTCCGAATACTTCACCTGTTTATTGTACCAGGGGAATTTTGAATCTAACTGACGTCTATTCGAAAACGGTTCCAGAATAGGAGGCGTGACTAGCGCAAGCCCAAAATGTTACAAAATACGAATCATAACCAACAAAACTTGATATTCATCTGAATTATTGTTATCTGTAAAATATTATGCACTAAACGCTAGCTAGGTGATGCCACCATGCTAGACCTAGATGACGGCAGTCGATGATGATGTGACGAATATGAGCCAGTCCTGTGCAATGCTTGGTAATGGTATGTTATGTGCTGGTGTTCTTTGATCACTAACGCTTATTGTAACTGGAGATCCCACGATTTACATGTTTCCATTATTAAGTAAGAGGATTCTCAAATCGATTGTTTCCTATTGAAAGTTATTTTGGATTAAAGGGGCATTGACTACGTAAACTCTCAATAAATTCTATATCCGGGTTCAAGGTTGGCTAGAGGCTTTGCTATTATCTAATCAAGGATATTACGTGTTTCTGTTAGTAACTATAGGGGAGGACTTTATTTTTAATGAATGTCAGGGTTACTATTCGGTTTATGCATTTCTTTATTAATCTTTTCATCAGTTGGAACTGGATGGGACATTTACTTTGTCGAAATGCAAATAAATATGACAAGCCTTCGTTATAGCTACGATAAGATTAGCTGTTACGATTGCGTTAAATCACGAGTAACAGCTAAACTTGTCAACACAGTTCTTTACAGATACTTTGCCAACAAAGCGATGTGTTTAAGGATAATGCTTTAAATGCGGTCATTATGCATAAATCAGAATGCACTACAAGTTATCGCACTTGAACAAATGTGGCGCCAATGTTTGTGGGAGCTTGCAATATCTTATGTTGAAATAAATTTCGTTTGTGAAAGCGATAACTTGCTGAAAATTTTCTCTAATAAAAACGAGCCGTAAAAAGGTAAAAGGGGCAAGCAAGCATTCTTACTTCTTTTTTCTTTTTCGTCCGCCCCAAATCGTTCTGGAATAATTTAAAAATTATCCGTCAGAGTTTAACTTTGGTTTGTTTCCGTTGCTAATTTGTGTGTGCCACACAATTTGTAGTTACAGTGAAGGCTTTGTGTGCTAGCTAACATTTTATCACTCGTGTCATAGTTGTAATATAAAATGTTGTACCTAATAGTTTTCAGTGTTTTTACTTTTTTAGTTTTAATTTTTTCAGCACTCCACACACGTGTAGTAGATCCGTAGACACCCAGATAATTCGAATAACACTCACCTCGCCTTCCGCTCGTTTTTTCTCGAGTTCCTTTTGCTTGGCATGCTCCTCAGCTATGCGGGCTTCGATAGCGGCCAGTGACTCTCTTGTGAAGGGTCGGAACAAGCTTCGTTCTTCCTCGCTGATCGAGTCCAAGTCCTCGGACATTGTCTATCGAACTCCCCCCGAGTGAACTGCCTACTGTATGAGAAAAGAAGATACATTAAAATCTTACATAACGCGCTGGTTCAACGCTCGCAGCGAGAAGAGCTCTTGCCAAAAAATATTTACTTTTAGATAATCCATACACGGTGCCTTACATAACGTAAATAAGCCAGCAGAATATCTTATCAAAATTATACCCAGTAACGATTTACGATAGTTGGCATTAACCCAAAATGATGAACAAGCAACTTGATGTGGCCTTATTTTCTTTGTAGACTATTTTAGCCTTGATACCATTTTTTTTAAAGTATGGTCTATTAGTCATGTCTTGTAAATCTCAGCAAAATGTATTTATTGAAAGGAGATTTTACTTTGATCGTAGACGAGAGCATGTGTTAGCAGAAATTAGAATCTTGCATTATTTATCATCAATGTTTAGCAAATTAAATAAAGAAAAGAGCTCTTAAATGTTTGGGGAACATAATGTTCCCCAGTTAGCAGAATGTTCCCCAAACATTTAAGAACGCCCCACAATGATGAATTTTGTTGAATCAGCTTAAATAATTAGTTTTTCCGGTATAAAAAATTGGGGCGCGTGTAATAAAAATCAACTTCAAGGCTACTGCCCAGATTAAACTTCGAAAATAAAGAGATGTAAATACTATTAGCTTTATACAAATGACGAGGGCGATGAGATGTGGTTATATTAACAATATGATTTGCCCTACGCCTCCTGGGTTGTATAAGACACTGTTTGTGCCTTACGGAACTGGGCCAAGGCCGGCCTTTATGTTGTGCGTTACTTCTCTTCGGTTATTTTTATTTCTTTTCTTTATCGCTTTGGGATAGCTTATATAAGATTAATATTCGTACAAATAATGATTATTGATTGGCTGCTTTGCTGTTTGCGTAACTAGAATTGTTTGGTAACCATTAAATGTTGATTATCCCTATGCATTCTAAGTAAGCTTTCCTGTTTGAATATAGCGGATACTTAAATGCTCATAGAAATGTTAGTAACATTTCTATGAGCATTTCAATAGATCGTATATCTTTCAAACTAATCCAGTCTTTCCTTCGACAGATTGGTACGCAATGCGGGAGGGGAAATTGTTTTTCCCGCAGTGCGCATTCGTAGTATTACCTCTGCATATTTATTTGTTCTAATCTTGGCGAATCATTTTACGATATGATTGAGATTAAAATATGTCAGCTTCGTTCTTTCCATGAGATCATTTTCTCGTTTGCATTAGTGACATTGCCTGCAGTCGTTAAGTGTTATCGTCCTGATACGCTGAGCTACAAAAGTCATCTCACTGATAAGCGATATAACTAATTTCACTGAAATAAACTTTGAATCTCTCTACAAACATTTTGAAAAGATATGTTTCAGACACGTTTTAGTAATTTATGACGGATGGTTTGGTATGCCATAACTCGGGCTAGGTTCCCCTGTATTTTCCCGTTGAAGTGATATTTTGATGGCGGTGCTTGAATAAACAATATATACCTGCTAACAGTGAATGGGCGGGTGTGTGTGGTGCGGGAAACGCGCGCGGCCGCACGCTCTACGCCCGCGTTCTCCCGCCGACCACCTACGGGCGGACCGCCCTTCTGCGAATCACCACCAATGTTATGGTTAGTCTCCATGAGCTCACTCCACATTTTTAGGCCCGCTTGTACCACAAATCACTAAATGCACTTAGCGCTAAACCCTTTTTAACATCGTTCTGTTTCTGTCCATCGTTTGAAAATGGATGAGACAGATTGATGCTTTAAATAGGTATGTTTGACATTAAATGCATTTAGTGATTTGTGGTGCAAGCGCACCTTGGTAGTTCACATATTCTGCACCCTAATTGCGTAAAACACTAACAATCAAAACCTGAATTATTTTGAAGGATATTCCTAATCCATTGCTTCGTATGTTCGAAAAAACTGTCTGCTCAACAACGAAAATAACGCAATGAATATTGTTGGAATGTCAAAATGAAAGCCATTCTTACTATTAGTGTGTTACTCCGCAGGTTTGCTCGAATGAACAAACATACACTTATCATCATTTACTACACAGATGCAGAACAACACGTGAGTCAGAGGTCCTTGATTACGCACTGCGGAATTTTCACGGTTAAAATGTATACAATAATGGTCTATACTTAGACTAAAGTATATAAATTATTATCTATATACTAGAAACATACCGTTATACACATACTTAAATTTCTATGTGTCCGCGCGCTTGACAATGGATGTGAGTAGTCAAATATCTACACGAGTATTGACCGTTTTTAACATAATGTATTTGTTTGAGACATTTTTCATTACTACTTTTTGTTATTTTGACACGCGATGCCTGCGGTGTAATTGCGTAACACACTAAAATTAGCAATGACTTTTAGTTTGACAGTTCTACAACATTCATTGCGTTATTTACGTTGGTGAGCAGACAATTTTTTCGAGCATATGAAGCAATGGATTAGCAATATCCTTCAAAATGATTTAGATTGTGATTGATAGTAGGTATGTTACGCAGTTACGATGCTGTTTTGACCCATCCTTTACCTTCGAAGGTCGGAATGCCCTTTTGCTCAACCCACAAGGAAGATTACATTCTGTGGGGACACAAGGCTTCTTTGTATGCTTATGTTCGTTGAACCCTGTTTTTTTATATTAACATTTCATTTTTGTGTGCAGATAAAGTTAAACAAACTGAGAGCCTTGCTTACTTGTAAACACACTATGCCTACCGAGTAAAACATCGTCTGTAAATTAATTATCTCGGGTCAAATTAAATTAGCTAGCGAAACGCAGTCATGGTGGCAATCGACATCAAAACGTGAAAAAAAAAATGATTTGATCAAAATTTATTTTGAGGTCAACGACCGTATGTACTGTATTTGCTTGAAATATCAGTTCAAAAATCTGTTCTCAACTAAACTTTATTTAATAACACTACCAGCGGTCGTTGACCCAAATTAAATTATTTTATTTTATCATGTTTTGATATCAATTCCCATCACGTTTCAATTGGGAGTGCTCCGAGCGCATCTGCACACACTTAAGTAGGAGTAGGTACGCTTAAAACTAGCATGCCTTACCACTAACTACTGTATTTATGACTTCAAATGAGTTTGACAAAGTACATTTTTGTAAAAGTTTCTATCTGTGTAAGCTTAAAATTCCGCTAGAATTTCGTATGTACAGAACTTATGTGTGCGTACACCGGGTGGCAAATATATGAAGTAGGTACGAGGATCAGTCTCGTGGAGTTCCCTCACTTCTTTTTAACTAAATTTGAGGTATTACCAATTTTATGTGGTTGTCCGATGAGAATTGTTAATAAAACTTTTGTTTTCGCGCAGATTAGGGATAGCAACGCACTTATTGCTCAAGGTTTCAGAGAATATTTTTAAATCTTATTTATTTAATACGGTTTTCTTAGTATATAGACAGAATTTGTTCATATTTATTTATGAATCTTTAAAAAACTAAGGTTAAAAGGTAGAATAGATATCTATCCAACTTTTTAAACCAACACTGAAATATCGAGCTTTATAAAAACACTGACATTTTGATATCAAGTAAGTTTTTATTAAAGTAACTTCAGTAGAAGTTCCAAACGAATACAATTACTAGGTTTTATTTTGCCTTTTATTGTACAGACTTACAAAGGATTAACAGCATTGTCTCAAGGACGTTAAAATGAGGTCGACAAGACTATAGAGTTTTTAGAGATAAATGAGTTGCTAGGGAAGTAAAAATAAGGTTTCTTATAAAAATACTGTAAATAGCACCTCTTAATAATACAATTCAAGACTTCGCATTTATGCGGTAAAAATAACAGTAGGATGATCCAAATTATTGCGATTTAAAAATATTTAATAGGCCAAGGAAAGGTTTTCTAGGTCAGTTTAGTAACAGTTCCTGAGGATAGTTTTTTATATTGAATTACTGGCATCCAAATTACATGGCCGCTGTTCAACAAAAATCACACTATTTTTAAAAACTTCAGCAGAGCTTAACAAAAACAGACTGCCAACGTGACGTTTGTTTTATAAAAAGTGGCAAGAGTCTATTAATAAACAGCTTTCAAGCTTACTTTTTAACGGTATCAAGCACCCCGTTTTGTCCCCGGCTTTATACAACATTTTTGTTTACATAAGTCTGACAGTCTGCATGTTTCCTTACGTACATTTCACGTGACTTTCGAACATTTTGTATAAACTATGGATCATCAACATAACAACGGCTGTAATGTGCGCTTGGCTTTACAGCCTATGTAAATGGTATTTAGTACTTATATGCACTGACCTGTCGTCCGCGAGAGCAGTGTGACCGCGGCTACTAGAGAGATGAAAGTTACCACGTGATCGCTGATAGGGACAGCCAGCAAATGGGCAAGATTTTTCATGACCGACCTGCAACAAACAATTTTTTATCTATATTTAATATTCTAAACCAGTCAAAGTCAATTAATGCTCCGAAGGAGACTGTTGAACTTTCCAAGTAGAGTACTAATAAAAAGAAATGGTTGTTTGTCATATAATTTCGCTTTATTTGCACTATAAGGCAATACCCAAAGTCCCAAACCAAGACTACAAGCCGTTGTCTTACAAAATTATATACAACATAATTAAAAAACAATTTATTTTACAAGTAATATTATTACAACACAGGAAAAAAAATAACAAAACGTCGAAAAGACAAAATATGCACACTCCCACAAACGCGATCAGCCTCCTCTAAAAGATTTTTCTACTACCAAGACCCGGCTCTCTATAATAAGATAAATAAGTACTGTCCAATATATGGTTTGTCGTATTACAAATGTAAAAAGGTTGTTTGCTCATTCCTACAAGGTAAGAACTACGACGAAACAGAAAAATTCATAATTGATTCAATTGATTCACTTGGTTAACACACAAATATGTTTTAATGCACAATGAATAAAATAAATTAATGCACATCGAAACCTCACTAACATTCGTTACGGTCATACAATTTAATACGCTACAGGTTATGACTTGTAACCTGTAGCGGAAATACTACTTATTCGCACAGCATAACTTCACCTTAACTAGCTTGGTAACAACAAATATTCACCTACCCACTAGCTACATCATTTACTTTAAGTTTATATACTTACTCTATTATTCTATTTTATTTGCTGTTTTAATTTTAAGCTATGATAGGAAAAAAAAATCTTATGGTTATGGTCATCTTGCATGCCATGTGTATGTATACTTGTGTTTTGAACAAATACTTGATCTATTCTATTCTATACACCAGAATGTTTGTAGTAAGCACATCATAATGTCCTATGCTGTATACTGTGTACGATATTATTGTTTCTTTCCTTGGGGACCGGCACTGTACTCCTTAACGCAGGTTATCTTTTAACCTAGCTAGTAATACAGCACCTCACACATCATTTTATTGTAGTCTTTGTACACTGTAAACGATTCTGTAAATTGTCATCATGTACTACAATGTTTTTGATGAATAAATTATATTATTATTACAATGAGATACCTATATTAAAATTGCTTCCACGAATAACGAAAGTAACGGCCGGTAGTCAGCTTCCTAACCAAAGTGTTTATATCGACACTTATAAGAATAGTCCAGTAGTAGGTTCTAATTTATAATGTAGTAGGAACTTAGGTACCTCCAAAACCCAGAAGTAAAAATGGCATATCGAATTTTAGAGAGCGACTGTCACAGAATAAGAATCAGAACTTTATTTGCTTCGAATGTGGAAAACACACAGAAAAAGGGATGAATGTCCGAGACATCGATGCTCCACAAAGCTGATTTTTATAAACCTCGATGTGCCATGTTTATGCAACATAATCAGCCTGTACTGTTCCCACTGCTGGGACACAGGCCCCTCCCTCCCTCTTTGAGAGGGAGTGGGCCATAAACGCGCCCAGGGGGTTAGGTTGTTGGATGTCACATGTATTCGAATTTTTAATTCTAGGACATGCCGGTTACCTCACGATGTTTTCCTTCACCATTTTGAAAGCAGTGGGGATGAAATTAAACACACAAAGTAAAGTGCCCGCCCGGGTTCGAACTCACGACCTTCAACTCGTACGTCGCGGCCGATACCACTGGGCCACCACTGCTTATGCCCATGTTTATGGTTATGTAATAAATAAAGCGTGTACCGTATATAGTGCAGTGCCTAGGGGTGTGTGTAGGTCTAGAGGGCGCGCGGGATGGTGGCCGCGTCGCCCGCTGGCCGCGCGCGCTCCTCTCTCCAGTTTCGGCGCGCGCGCAACATCTGCGTCAGCCCTCAGCCGCGTCTGTCAACAAATACACTTAGTTCAATTATAATAATCGTATGTTTTAAAGGCTATGTCTGCCCTCTTAGGTACCTAAAAAAAAATTTGTGCCTATGTTAAGACTTTTTATATAATTGATGAGATGATTCTGAAATATTAGCTTGATTCGATGTGTACTGCCTGCACCAAACAACAATTATACAGTGATAAGATAAAAATTGCGAATCTTAAACCGCTACTAAGGCCAAGGTTTATTATATTACCTAACTGTGCCCGCGACTTCGTTCGCGTGGATGACGAAACTTATCAATGAGTTTTTTGTGTAAAGTGCTATTTGTGTAGAACGTTATCTATCGAGCATACCGGTATTAATATTTCTGTCCCGGCGCGGGCCCCTACCTATACTAGAAATTAAAATCTATACGGTCTACGCCTTATAAAAGTAAACCTAAGTACCTACTTAATAAAAAAATAAATAAACTCAATAACAGAAAATAAAATACCTACCTACCTAATAATAATAAATATACGATCGGTCGGTCTCGTATTTCTGATGATAACTAATCTAAACTCAATAAATAAGCAAAATCCCTAAAAACTAATATCTATACGAATGACTAATCCTACCTAACAATATTATAAAACTAGCTTCTGCCCGCGGCTTCGCCCGCGTGGATGTCGGAAATTATCCCACGGGAACATGCTACCGAAACAAAAAGTAGCCTATACAGCCTATTAAGGCATTAAGTCAGCCTTTGTACCTTTTTTGTGTGCACAAAGTTTAAATAATTAAATCTATGTTACTCCATAACATCAGCTATCTGCCAGTGAAAGTCCCGTCAGAACCGGTCCAGTCGTTTCAAAGATTAGCCGCAACAAACAGACAAACAAAAATAAAAAAAAAATGTTTTTATATAAGTACTTAGCGTGTATATTTTCATTTTCATATGCATTTAGTCAAATCTGTTATTTTTTAAGACCCCACTTCACTCTTCAAAAGGTAGTTGTTTTTGAAAATAATGATTAAGATCTCATAATTCATTCATTTCTGAATGAATTATGAGATCTTAATCATTCAGTCAAAGTGATCTCTGCGCTGCCACCGACAACGCCGTGTAAGTGGCACAGTTTTGGGAAAACAAGACTTAAAATACAGTCGTGCCAGCGACACGAAGAACAAGAAGAAATTCCTTCAAATGTTGGTCTTTTATCTACCTGTCGCGATAACTATTACTTTACCAGGGCATTCAACTACTGGAAGAGCCGAAATGCTCCCGGATCAGAGCAAGCTGATGTGGGCAACCTGAAGGAATCTACCTTCCGCACAATTAATAAGGGCATTCTCATTCATGCAAGATCTTTATAACGCGTATCCTAGTGAAAAAGTGGTCGGTGTTTATACAGGGTCCAACTAAATTAGCTAGCGAAACTCCGCAGACGTGTTGAGCACAGATATCTAAACATGATAAAAAAAAAAGCTTGATGATTAACTGAAAAACGTGATGATGACCCCAAAAAAAAACTTGATTATTTTTTTTAGGGTCATCAACCGCAGTTAGTTTAGTCACTTGAAATATCTGATGGCCAATTCTCGTAATATAAAACGTTCAAAATCTAGTCGCAGTCTCATCTCAGCGACAAACAAATGTCAAAAACTTGTCAAAATTTAGGGAAATTAGAAGTAATTTTTGACAGATTGAGACAGATCAGACTGTGAACGTTCTTAAAATTACGAGAATTGCCCCTCAGTTTTTCTTCTTTGTAAGCTTTACAGACGTGATCGATCGATATCAAAAAAAGATAAAACAACAAAAAAAATACAAATTTTCATAACTCATACAACAAGTAACAACTAGCAGTCGTTGACCCCAATTTAGTTTTTTTTGTCATATATTGTTTATTTTTATTTAGTCGTATTTTGATATTACATATTATTATGATTAAAGACTTCGAAATATTCAGCGATCGTGGGAGCTCAGTAAACGAGGATTGGGTCAAAACTTGTTCCACGCAGATGGAGAAACATGGAGATTTGGAGATCCTTGAGAAATAGATATACTTCTATTTTTATATCCGGTAAATTGAAAAACATGTTTTATCTGACTGAAGAAGGCGCTGATGCTTTTCTCGACTACGTGAACACGAAATGCGAAAAGAAACAAGATTTTGAAGTTCACTCCCTTATCAGTAACACATTGTCTACGATCTCTGCGTGCGGTTTTGGTGTTAACTGTGATAGTCTCGGTGACAAAAAGCAGATCCTGGAACTTATCGACGAGCTATTGACGGCACCGAGCTACGAGTATGCATTGGAATTAGATATTATTTAACCGGGAATTCTGGAAAATCTTAATCTTTCTTTAATTCTGGCTTTTATAGGTTTTTTTTTTAATAATCTTGTGGTCACAATTGTTTCTCAATGAAATGGCAAGCCATTAGGCTGAAGTGATTTCATGGATCTATTTCTGGAACTCCGTGAAATGGGAGAGGTAAACAGCTCAAAATTCGGAATCAGTGTGGCGTCAGTTGAAATAACAGAAAAAATGATGGCGGCACAAACTTTTGTATTTTATATAGCCGGGTATGAGAGCAGCACCACAACCATGTCTTACATGATGTACCAGCTAGCATTAAACCCAGTCATCTAAAGAAAGTTGATGGCAGAAATTGACAAAGATATTTAGGCGAAAGATGGAAAGTAACATACGAAACAGTATATATAGGAAATGAAATACTTGGATAAAGTATTTGATGAAACCCTTCGAATTTACTCAATAGTGGAACCACTGCAAAGAAAAGCAAGTACCTGGTACAGATCTGGTGGTGAAAAAGATACTATAGTACTAATATCACCGAGAGGGATACATTATGACGAGAAATATTTTCCCAAGCCTGAAGTGTTCAACCCTGATATATTTGATGCGGAGGACGTGGGTCAGCGACACCCGTGCGCTTATTTACCATTTTGACTCGGACAAAGGAACTGCATCGGTAAGTAGTTAACAGCACATAATTAATTAATTAATTAGTAATTTATCTGTCCCATAAACACTAATGCATTTATGAAATAATGCTATAAAACACGTAACCGGAAACGCAATATTTTTAATTGTAATGTTTTTTTTTTTAGATTTGCGGTTTGGCAGGTTTCAGTCCTTTTTAGGTATGGCAAAACTATTATCTAAGTTTAGAGGCATCCAAAAACACAACAAGAATTTAGAGGTTGCACCCAGAAGAATTCTAATTGGACCGAAAGATGGAATACTTGTTAATATTATTCCTAGAACATTAAACTTTTTTATTGAGTTTAGTTATCTTGATGAATTTCAGTGCAGATGCACCAGTCAGCAACAAAAATTAACTATAAACAAACAAAAGTGGTACTTAGTGAGAATAAAAACTTATGCCAACTAATAATGTTTTTTGTATAATGTGGAACATCGAACATTGTACTAGAGTTTTTTTTAAGTGTAAAAACAGACTGTAATAATTAAAATAAAATGTGTTACAAATTCTATGTTTCATCTAAACTAGATGAATATTTTTGATCTAAACCAGTGAATATTTGTTTTCCATTCATGGGGAAGGTGCTTTCATTATATTCAGCCTCGATTCCATTCAGCAGTGGCTGGCGGCGACAAGTCTGCCATTTTCCTTGTCTAGCCGTGGCGCACAATGTCGCCCCTTGACAACTTAACGTGACTACGGCCTTGATATCTCATAAAACATTTTGAGTATTGCCGTCAAACTTTAATTATATTTTTGATCCAGTATTTTTTAATAAAATCTCTGGCTTATGTCAAATATGAAAAATTCTTGTTTTTTTTTTTTTTTGTTAATATGTAGATACATATTAACAAAAAAAAACAAGAATTACATAGGTATTAACAAAAAAAAAAAAAAACAAGAATTTTTCTACTAAGAACTGTGTCTGTGATTGTGAGGACAAATACCGCTACCGCTTTTACATACCTACTGAATAGATTTTATTCAAGGTGAAATTCGTTCGATGACTTGTTAAACACACACTATTAATTGATCATACTCGTATGACAAGTAATTATTTATTTTTATCAATTATTGTAAAACATATTTGTTAGTTTAGGTACAGAGACCAGCACATCAAGCTACTACAATCTGTCAAATTTCTTTAATAGATATTCAACTTTATCGCTAAAGTATTAACGTTTTTTTTTTTTTTAGAATAAACGTTGCCCTACACTAGGAATTTCTCCTGTATCGTGGGTGCGTTTACAAACATTTAAGCTCACATACACAAACAGCCAGACCCGGAACAACTACTGGTAGGTCATACAAATATTTGTTCCGTGCGGGAATCGAGCCCGCGACACGCAGTGCAGCAGTCAATCGCTTAACCACTGCGCCAACCGTGCCGTCGTTCAAGGTTGATTGCGAAAATTTGACAGATTCGGGTAGCTTGACCTGCTGGCGTCTGTACCTACCGAACTACCTCATCATCATCACCTGCCTGCCTAGCCTTTTCCCAACTACATATGTTGGGGTTGGCTTCCAGTCTAACCTACCTACCTATCCTATTCAATTAAACACAGTTTTTTTGAAAAAAAAAATGAACATTAAAAAATACCATAATCGATTCTACTCTCGATCCTGAATCAACTATGTAGTTTCAAGTTTTGAGTGATTTTTTGTAAATATTTACCCTATGCGCGATTGGCGTGGCCGAGGTTAAGTAGGTATGATCGAGTGTCACAGTACCTACCTAATAATTATTACTATATGAAACTAATTACTGTAGGTACTATTAATATTTTTACTAATTATCTATTAACTGAAGGTTATCAGTTAATGTTTATATAATAAAACAAGTACTTAATCGTGTTTGAAATGAAAAATGTAATTAAAAATTATTATATTATTACATATATATTTTATTTTTACAAGTTTATAAAATAATCTTGACTTAAGAACTATTAGCCCGTAGAACGGTTGCGGTCACGGTTTGTCTGTGGGAACGGAACAAACAGTATTATAAATAAGGTTTATTAGAGCGGACACTTAATTTTCCCTTATTTACTTATAAAGTAACAAACAATAATATCTTATCTAACAAATCAAGTATCTTGACTTGGTTCGCAAGGTTTTCGACATTTGGCATGTAGACTCAGCAATCATTGTGCCGATACTCGTGACAGCCAAGAGCATCGACCAACACCTGAGGAGGCTCTCGTTGGGCAGCTGAATCAAGAGCTTGATTCAGAAAGCGGTACTTCTGGACACGGCTCGCATTGTCAGGAGGTTCCTCTCTCTGAAGCCCTGACAGCCGCCGCGCCGGTAGCTTGGGCCCTGTTCCCGATACCGGTAGTATTTTTTGTATTTTTAATTGTTTTTTTTTTATCTTTTTGTTTATAAAAATATTTAAAAACGTAATTTACAAGTACTTAAACGAAATAAAGATATCTTATCTTATATACGAATGGAAAGAAAATAAAGGAAATGTGTTATCTTGTATCAAATGCCTTATATCTCTTGTTCTCCCTCAACAATGTGCAAACTACATTCCTAAGAACATTGCCTACAAACTCTTGAAAAAGAACAGCTTAAGTAATTTGGCAAATTTACCTTTTATTTCCTGACATCTTATACCAGCATGCAATTAGTTGAGAAGGTATGGTACTCTTATATCAAGCGTTCGGTCGCCAAAATAATTCCTTATTTTAGGTACAGATGCCAGCAGGTCAAGCTACCCGAATCTATCAAATTTTCTCAATCAATCTTGAACCTAATGCTTTAGCGATAAAGTTGAAAATCTATAAAATAAATTTAACAGATTGTAGTAGCTTGATGTGTGGCGTCTGTACCTCAAATTTACCTGATGATACCTTCCTAGTTGCGTGGTTATGAGTAACTAGCGAGTGACGCTCCCAGCTAACATGACTGTTAACCAGAAGTAGGTAATTATGTGTTTATATTATTTATTAATAATCATCTTTACATTTGTTTTTAGTTTTCTTACTTACGTATGTATATAAACACAGCAAATTAGATTTTTAAAACTATTATTACTAATAGTTTTTGCTGTGTTTATATACATACAGCCGTTGGATGCGAGAAACACGGAACCGGTCGAAGTAGAGGTGCTTGGAGGAGGCCTATGTCCAGCAGTGGACGTCTTTCGGCTGAAATGAATAATGATGATGATGATATACAGCCGTTGTTTTTTGTTTATTATCCTTCAAGCACAATTCCTAACATTAAATAAAGAGTATACGACGACACGGTTGGCGCAGTGGCTGAGCGATCGACTGCTTCGATTCGATTCCCGCACGGAACAAATATTTGTATTGCCTACAGGTAGTTGTTCCGGGTCTGGCTGTTTGTGTATGTGAGTTTAAATGTTTGTAAACGCACCCACGATATAGGAGTAATTCCTAGTGTGGGGCAACGATTAAAAAAAAAGAAGAAAAAATAAACGAAAAAGTATCAAGTAGGTACACGGACGCCAGCAAATCAAGTTACTACAATCTGTCAAATTTCTTTAATAGATTTTCAACTTTATCGCTAAAGTATTAAGGTTCAAGGTTGATTGGGAAAATTTGACAGTTTCGGGTAGCTTGACCTGCTGGCGTCTGTACACTTGGTAACCTAGCTCCATTTGTAATCTCGCAATAATGATTTATCTGTAGAGCGCGCAATACTGGCTAATTTTAGAAATGATATCAGTAATTTCTTAACCTTCAGATTTAGATTCGTTATCGCTAATACCTAGTGTAGGCTATACAGGGTCAAACTAAATAAGCTAGCGTAACTCCGCAGACATGGTGCGTATCGATATCTTAACACGATAAAATAAAATAAAAAAAGATTTGAAGTTTTTTTTTAGGTGTCAATACTGCTGCCGCTGATACTGTTGTTAGTTTAAGTGTGAGTTTATATTGCCTACTTCCTTATTGAAATCGCATGCGCAATTGCGCATAGGAGTGCGTTATTTATTAGCTTTGATTAAAAGTAAATAAAACATATATTACCACTATTTTAATGCATTCTAAGGTAATCACTTAAACTACCTTCTACGATTACAATGCATTCACACACACGGCTACATTTCAAACTAATAATTTCCAGTATAAGCTGACCTCGCATTGGTTTGACTTGCCGTGCAGATGATGAGGAGATGTCAGCTCGTACTGGAATAGTATAGCTTGACATTAGGTAGCCGCGTGTTAGGTACACGTAATATCAAACTACATATATTGTATCAGTTAGTACAGATACAAAATAGTAGTTATTACTAAAATCTTATTTAAAATTAACTATGAATGTGTTAATTATTCATTACAAAACATGTATAGAGGGTCATATTAAATTAGCTAGCGAAACTCCGCAGACGTGATGGGTATCGATATATAGGTAAACATGATAAAACAAATGAGAAATTAATTTGATGTTTTTTTTGTGGAGTCTATCTATTTTGTGGGATATAAATTTAGTTGATTATCGCATAAACATAGGGCCCCTTGTAGTTCAATTTAGTTAATAAACCTTAGAGTACCTTACAAGAAATTGTTTGTAGGTCAGATATCCTTTAGCAAAAATGAGCAAATGACGCTGCTCCCCGAATAGTAAATTGTGTCTATTAAGGTTTCAGTGTTTCTAGCTAGTATAAATTCCAAAAACGTGATGACTATCATCTTAAGTTCGTGTGTTCGCTGTGGTCACAGTCTGCTTGTAGGATACAAAGCCAGCTTATCCAACAGCTATTGGAGAAAAACGGTCCCGGCATATATGGCTAGGAATCTTATTATAGATTATCAAGATGAATATCTATAAAGTGATAAAACATATTAATAATATGCATGATTGCAAAATCAAGTTTCTGCTCGCGTCTTATATAAACATTGCAAGCCATAATACTATTCATTACATAAAGTTCGGTAATTGTGTTAAGAGCTCCTTAAAGATGGTGTTAATTTATTTGCCGATAGTGTTAACGGTGCTAGTTTACGCTTTGTATTATTATTTTACAAGGACATTTAACTACTGGAAAAGCCGAAATGTGCCCGGACCAGAACCAACTGTATTTTTCGGCAACATGAAGGAATCCGCACTTCGCAGAAAGAATAAAGGTGTGGAAATGCAAGAAATTTACGATATGTTTCCAAACGAAAAAGTGGTCGGTGTATATAGAATGACAACGCCTTGTCTTCTTATACGCGACCTGGAAATCTTGAAACATATCTTCATTAAGGACTTTGACGTATTCACTGATCGTGGCGTTGAATTCAGCAAGAAAGGATTGGGACAAAATTTATTTCACGCTGATGGAGAAACATGGACAGCCTTAAGAAATCGGTTTACGCCCATTTTTACATCTGGTAAATTAAAAAACATGTATTATTTAATGCAAGAGGGTGCTAATCAATTTGTGGACTACGTCGGCAAAGAATGTCAAAGTAAGCAAGAGTTTGAAATACACTCTTTGCTTCAGACATACACGTTGTCTACCATCGCTGCCTGCGCTTTCGGTGTTAACTATGATAATCTCAGCGACAAACTGGAGACCTTGAAATGTGTAGACAAATTCGTTTCGGAACCTTCTTACGCGAATGAATTGGATATGATGTATCCTGGACTTCTGAAAACACTTAACCTTTCTCTTATACCGACTCCAATACAAAAATTCTTTAAAAGTCTTGTCGATAACATTCTCGCTCAAAGAAATGGCAAGTCATCAGGCCGACACGATTTCATGGATCTCATACTGGAACTTCGTGAAATGGGAGAAGTCAATTTCACAAAACACGGAAATAATGTAGCGACTGTTGAAATAACAGACGATGTGATGGCGGCGCAAGCTTTTGTTTTCTATATAGCTGGCTACGAGACCAGTGCAACCACTATGGCCTATTTGTTTTACCAGCTAGCATTAAACCCTGACATTCAAAGTAAGGTGACAGCAGAAATCGACGAAGTTATTCGAGCACATAATGGACAAGTAACATACGATACCGTAAAAGATATGAAATACTTGAATAAAGTATTTGATGAAACTCTTCGCATGTACTCAATAGTAGAACCACTGCAAAGAAAAGCTGCAATAGATTACAAAGTTCCCGGTACAGATCTGGTAATTGAAAAAAACACTACAATACTAATATCACCGAGGGGTATACAATATGACGAGAAATATTATCCCGAGCCTGAAGTATTCAACCCTGATAGATTCAATGCTGAGGAGGTGGGTCAGCGACACCCGTGCGCTTATTTACCATTTGGACTCGGTCGAAGGAACTGCATAGGTAAGTTGACCATAGCAATTTATTTTATTTATTAACATCTTCAAAATGATCACCGACTAGTAATATATAAACATGTTTTTAAATGGTCTATCTGAATTAGCAGACATTTGACATTCGAGATGCGATAACAGTACGGAAATATTATGACTTATTAGCGTTAGGTCACAGGGCTGTGGAGGTCAGATAGGCAGTCGCTCCATGTAAAATACTGGTACTCAGCTGCATCTGGTTAGACCGGTGGAGCTGACCCCAACATAGTTGGGAAAAGGCTAGGCAGATGATGGTGTCGATGATAGCGTTAGTTCACTTTGAATACCGAATCATTTGTGAAAACTGAATATTTTAGGTATTGTTCATGTCAAGTTTACTCGTTTAATTTTATAATATTATCTTTTTTAACAAGTTTGTGTTTATTTTCAGGTATGCGGTTTGCAAGGCTTCAGTCTCAATTATGTATAGTGATGATGTTGTCTAAGTTCAGAGTGGAAGCATCGAAAAATACCGACAGGAATTTAAAGGTTGCTCCAGACAGGTTTATTATCGGACCGGAGGGAGGAATACATATTAATGTTATTCCTAGAAAGTTAAAAGCTTAAAAAGTCTTCACGAAAAATCTAAAAAGTATGCATCTAATTCATACTAACGTCATTGCCATAAGAATTTATTTTTTAACCCGGAGGTTATTGTAAGTGTTTTGTTTGTTTTAAATTACATGAATATTTGTTTTCCAATAATGGTGTGGCTGCTTTTGTTTACAGCAGTGCCTTCTATTCCTAGGCTTGTAAAAATTAATTTTATAATAATTGTGAAAAACTTAGCTTCTCCAAATAGGTATGCCACTGTTAAAATAAGATTGTTATAATATGCATAAAGATTTTCTAGATAGGATTTGAAAGATGTGGAATTACTTATAATTGTTACTTTATTAAAAAAAAACCAAGTTATGATACTGTAACAGCACTGATAAAAATTAATATAATGTAAGGTTTTTATATTATTATTATGGATGGATTTGAATCCTTAATATTTGGAATTGTTAGATTTAAGGGGTATGTTTTGTTGAAATAAAAATTAATTGATTTAGGTAATCTGAGTGTATACGTTTAATTTCCAGAATAAGCTTTGTGTGAAATATAACAATTGTAAAGTAAATATTTTCATATCAGCGGAACACTTGGCTGACTCCGAATGAATTATCTAATTTCATTAGTGGAACTCTACGTAAAAGTGCAAAAAAAAACAACCATGAGCTGGATTTTAAACAAAATAAAAACAGCAAAAGAAAAAATACTAGAAAGAGTTGATCAAAGAAAATTATAATTTCTTTCGATTCTCTATGATGAATCAACACAGTTTTGTCAAAAAATATTTTACATTGGACAACATAACCTCACGCCTATTTCCTAGAAGGGTTGGGCAAAGGTGAATCTAATAGTATACCGCACTTCGCCAGTGTTTAAGTCCGATGTAATAGGGGGCGACCTATTGCCATCAGCCGGGCATATCAAGGCTGCTACTGAGAAATGCCTGATGGGAAAACCGAATAACAATTTGCCCGACCTTGGAATCGAACCCAGACCTCATGCTCAGCAGTAGCATTTGCGACCACTTGACCAACGGGGCAATTAAGGGGGTCATTACATCTTAATCGTTTATGTACATGGAATCACGTACTTATTAGGTGCTGTTAGGTTAGTTACACATCTACCAACCCGCACTGGGCCCGCGTGGTGGATTACGGCCCATTTCCTCTCACTGAGAGGAGGCCTGTGTCCCAGCAGTGGGAACAGTATAGGCTGATTATGTTAAGTTAGTTTGCAAGTTTTACTAACATGGGTTTCAAGTCGTTGTTACTAATACTAGTTGGATCGTACTTGTATGTGTTGTCCACAATAAAGACGCCACGCACCAACCGACGATTATCCCTGTACTCACTATGCCACTGCACTGAAGGATAACCCCCGGTTGGTGCACGAGTTTTGCAGAACATGTAAACAAAACATATTAGTTTATGGGTTTTGGTGGCTATAGTGGATTGGTTACCTAGAACTATGGAAGGACTATGTCCCCTGCCTGACCAATGAAGTCAAAAGTCAAAGTCAAATCATTTATTTGAAATAGGCACATTTTTTTTTTTTTTTTTTTGGGATGGGAAATCATCAAATGACTCCTCCCGCTCTGGGTGGAGCGGAAGGGAGTGTCAGACTCTTACTGACTAAAACCCACCCATGTTCCTTCCTTCGCCCTTTATGTTCCGGGGTAGCGGTGACCCTTTCGGACAATCCCGCTGCCCCGGCAGGCTTCGGCCCTGAGGGGCCCCTCGTTATGCTGACATCTCTTTGAGGCGCGCGTGGAACACTTACGCGCCGTCCGGCACGGGCCTGGTCCTGATCGGGCGGTGAGCTACCCATTGCTCTCCGCCCGCAGGCCCGCGCCTACGGTGGCCGGTAGTCGTCTCTCGACTCCCGACGCCCGGGGCGTCTCCCGCGGCGGCTGGGACGGGAGGCTCTCTCCCTCATGAAATAGGCACATAAAAGGCACTTTTGAACGTCAAAAATTACATTAAAATAGAATGATATATTTATTTCGTTCAGTTTTTTTCCCAAATAAAATTCATAAAAAATCACATATACAACGTGCCGCTACAATGACGACATTAATTTAACACACGGGTAGGGCTAGTGGTCGGTAATCATAAAAGATATAACAACATAAAAAAAAACCTAACTTTAAAATTTCCACCTGCACCGTTCGCCGCCATAGGGCTCTCTCTCTTTCCTTCAATTCGCCTTCTCTTTGCACGTTATTTGTTTTATTTACATTGATGCGATTTTATGATCCGTGACCCCGGCAAATGACCCTTGCGCTACAGTTCTTTAAGTCAGGTTGCTCTAAGATGCTATTTTAGAAAATTGTTAATAAATAAATAAATTTTAATGTTTAATTGAATTAAAATATATTCATAAAACTAAGACACGAAACCGTATACGTGTGTTAAATTAATGTCGCCATTAAAGCGCCACGCTGTATAAAATCCAAATTTTTGACTGACTGACTGATACATCAACGCACAGGCTAAACAGCTGGTCCTAGAGACTTGAAATTTGGAGGGGGTGTTCTTCGTGAAGAGTTGGCATCCACTAAGAAAGGATTTTTCGAAATTCACCTCTAAGAGGTTGAAATGGGGGGATTTCGTTTAAATGAAAAATCTTATTCCTTTCGTTAATGAACTTGAAACTTGGCACGAATACTTATCTAAATAAATTATGAAGATTGACAGTGTTTTTTTTCTAAACTACCCCCTAACAAGGGATTGGGGGTTTTAAAGTTTGTATGGAAGAATTTTAGCTCGCGGTTCGATTTAATCGAAACTCAGTATTTAATGTATCTATACCTAAGATTGAAAGTAAAGAATAATGTGTGTGTGTTTTTCGAAAATCTACCCCTAACTGGCTAAAAAGGAGTGGTCAATTTTACAGGATTAGGATTTTACTGCGTAGCTTGGTTTACTTGAAAATTGGTATAAATAACGTATTAAGACAAATAATGGAAAGGTCACAAAATACTACAAAAAATATCGCCTTTCGAGGTGAAAAGGGGGGGGATACAGTTAATATGAAAAATCTCATTTCATTTATCTAAAAACTTGAAACTTGGCCCAAATGCTTGCCAAATGCTAAATTAATCATAAATTTTCAAAAACTACTCTTTGTAGGGGTAGTAAATAATAAAGTTTATACATATAAGATTTTTTAAACTACCCCTCAAGAATGGTTTAGGGGTGTCAAAATTTCTATGCAAATATTAAACTTAATACAAAAGATAAAGATTCATGTGTTTTAGGGTTTTTCAAAAATCAACCCCTGGCGAGGTGGAAAGGGTTCGGGCCAGATTTCACTGTGAAAATGGGTATAAATAACGTTTTAGTCAAACAATTGAAACGTACCAAACGATTTTTAAAAAACATTGAAAAGGGAGGATGTAGTTTATTATAAATATTATTTATGAACAATCTTATTCCTTGAATTTATAAACTAGAAGCTCTGAATAAATTATACTACCCTTTGAAGGAGAAGGTCTTAAAAAAATTAGAAGAAAGTACGAACACGCCGAAGTGCTATAAAAAAAAATAGAATAGGACAGAATACTTCTGCCTAGCCTTTTCCCAACTATGTTGAGGTCGGTTTCCAGTTCAACTAGATGCAAATTTTTAAATAGGTACCCTATCTATACAAATAAATAAAATTTAAGTGTGTGTTTGTAATATCAAAATAACAGATTTTACAAAATGCGTATGAAAATATATACGCTACCTACTTATAAAAAAAGACATTTTGTTTTTAATTTTTGCCTGTCCGTCTGTTTGTTCCGGCTAAGCTTCGAAACGGCTGGACCGGTTTTAACGGGACTTTCACTAGTTGATTTTAAGGAGTAACATAATTACGAGTACATTTAATTATTTCTTATAACTTTTCGCACACAAAGAAGGTACAGACGCCAGCAGGTCAAGCTACCCGAAACTGTCAAATTTTCCCAAACAACCTTGAACCTTAATACTTCAGCGATAAAGTTGAAAATCTATTAAAGAAATTTGACAGATTGTAGTAGCTTGATGTGCTGGCGTCTGTACAAAGGCTGCCATTTAGGCTTTATAGGCTACTTTTTGTGGGATAATTTCCGACATCCACGCGGGCGAAGCCGCGGGCAGAAGCTAGTATATAATAAAAAACATTTTAAAATATAAAAATAGTGGTCTACCGGTGTCGGGAGCAGGGTCTGAATGCCCCTTGAGGCAACCGCCTAACGAGAGCCTCGAGAGATGTTGGTCGAGGCTTTCGGCCATCAGGCCATTGACCATTACGACAATCGGCACAATGACAGCTGAGTTTACATTCCACAGGTCAACAACCTCATGTGCTAAGTCGAGATGTTTGATTTGTTTCTCTTTTTCAGCTTTCACGAGGTTCCCATCATGTGGAATCATGTGGAATGGTAACATCAAAAATAATTACACGGCGCACTAATCGATTTATCACCACTATATCGGGTATATTGGCACCAACAGCCCTGTCAGTAATGATATTTATTAAGTAATTGTAACAATAAACGAATTATGTCTTTAAAGTGGCGCAGAATTTAATTAAAAGGAGGGTCTTTAAGTAGATTCCTTACTTTACATGAAAAACATGAAAATTGCAAAACATGGCATTTAGGTTTCTTTGTACCTACCTATTAGAGCCATGCAAGTCATGCAACACTACCGCTGGGTACAATAATAAAAGTTGCCGATTAAAAAATATATCTGGTTCAATTCCCGTTTAAACAAAAAACGAAACGATACGAAATAGTTCATTTTGGTTAATTTATCCCCATAATTCAAGATACAGGCTGAATTTGCTTTGGGTATTTTCAGTTATGTTTACTGGCGTGCATATCTCGTGCACCCAGTTTCGAATCCAATGGAAGCCCTCATTTATAAGGTACCTGTCCCACCGCCGACGAGGAAGCGACTAGCTATCAACGATTTTCTCGCTAAAGAAACGTACAGAAGATTGTAGGTCTCGTGTAAGTAAAAGAGATACCTATATTAATGGTTAATCATTGATTATTATCACCGGTAAGTACTCGTTTGTCGCAGCCACAAACCCTGTCAAAGAGAGTACTCGCTAAGCGATGCCCGCTTGGCTCACAGAACAATCATTGAGAGACTCACGCTTGGTAGGTACATAATCATGCATACCAGCAAGTAATCCCTCGTCGCCTTCGCGCATTCGCTAATCGCGTTTCGGAGATTCTTGCCCGTTTTACTCCATAAGTACCAACTACACTTTGGAACGGGCAACTAGCTTTATCTTTCTGACTGACCAACCGTTTGACAATTCAAAAGTGCCTGTATTTGGATTATTTGACATAAATGCTTTGAGTTTTGAGTTTCGCTTCTCGTTAATCGCCGGTAGTAGGACAAGTGTCTAAGCAAGCACCACGCCACATGGGGTCTTGGGTTAAATCCCCAAGACTGGAAAATGTTACTTGTTCTTGTTTACTGGGAAATTCTCAGTAGCAGCCTGGGGACCTGTATAACATAGATACTTAAACGGGACTGGCGAAATGTCAGAATAACACATCACAAGTAGGTCTACAGGGGTGATGTTATGAAATTAAAAAACTGGAACTCTAACAAAATGTAACCTACCGTAACCCAAAGACTGTATACTTAAGCTATAAATGCAAAGTCATCATAGCCATGCATGATGATTGATGATAAATCAAAATCGTTTGAACTTGCATAGTGACCCGAAAAACATTTTGGTTTCGACAAGGCTGGGAAAAAGGTTATTTTCACTGTCTTTATTTAATCCGAGACACTTGATATGTTATTCTGAACCTTCACAATGCGTCTAAAAATACGGGTTGCAAGAATTATTTCAAAATACTTTGCATGCACTTGCGTAATGATAACAAGAGTAACGATAACACACAAATGACAGAGAAGAAAACGTATTTATGACAGTAATTGTTTATCGCTTTGTATATAACATTGTGTTAAGCCATAATGCTGTTCATAATCCATCGTTCAGTGAATTTGTTAAGAGCTCCTAAAAATGTTGGTATTGTATTTGCCGCTAGTGCTAATAGTATTAGTTTACGCTCTATACTATTATTTTACCCGGACATTTAACTACTGGAAGAGCCGAAATGTTCCTGGACCGGAACCAACTATATTTTTCGGCAACTTGAAGGAATCGGCACTCCGCAAAAAAAATGCAGGCGTAGTGATACAAGAAATCTACAATAGTTTTCCGGAAGAAAAAGTAGTCGGTGTTTACAGAATGACAACACCTTGTCTCCTTATTCGTGACTTGGAAATCTTGAAACATGTCTTCATTAAGGACTTCGAAATATTCACTGATCGCGGCGTTGAATTCAGCAAAGAAGGATTGGGACAAAATTTGTTCCACGCGGATGGAGAAACATGGAGAGCCTTGAGAAATCGGTTTAGTCCTATTTTTACATCTGGTAAACTAAAAAACATGTTTTACTTAATGCGTGAAGGTGCTAATACATTTGTGGACTATGTGAGTGCAGAATGCCAAAGTAAGCAAGAGTTTGAAATACACTCCCTACTTCAGACATACACGTTGTCTACGATTTCTGCTTGCGCTTTCGGTGTTAACTATGATAGTCTCGGCGACCAATTGAAGGCCCTGGAACTTGTAGATAAGATCATTTCGGCACCGACTTACGCAAATGAATTGGATATGATGTATCCTGGACTTCTGAAAACACTTAACCTTTCTCTTATACCGACTCCAATACAAAATTTTTTCAAAAATCTTGTGGAGACAATTGTTTCCCAAAGAAATGGCAAACCAACAGGCCGAAATGATTTCATGGATCTAATTCTGGAACTCCGTGAAATGGGAGAGGTAACCAGCTCTAAATTTGGAAACAGCGTGGCGTCAGTTGAAATAACAGAAGATGTGATGGCAGCGCAAGCTTTTGTTTTTTACGTAGCTGGGTATGAAACTAGTGCAACCACTATGGCCTATTTATTTTACCAGCTAGCATTAAACCCTGACATTCAAAACAAGTTGACGGCAGAAATTGACGAAGTTATTCAAGCACATAATGGAGAAGTAACATACGACACTATAAAAGAAATGAAATACTTGAATAAAGTATTTGATGAAACTCTTCGCATGTACTCAATAGTAGAACCACTGCAAAGAAAAGCTGCAATAGATTACAAAGTTCCCGGTACAGATCTGGTAATTGAAAAAGACACTACAGTACTAATATCACCAAGAGGGATACATTATGACGAGAAATATTATCCCGAGCCTGAAGTATTCAACCCTGATAGATTTGATGCGGAGGAGGTGGGTAAGCGACACCCGTGCGCTTATTTACCATTTGGACTCGGACAAAGGAACTGCATCGGTAAGTTGACTGTTGGAAATTATACATGCATTAATAATAACTATTGAATTCACCAAGTCGCACTAGATCTGTGATGACTTACGAACACGTGTAAATATGGCGTACTGTCACAGATGACGTAATAGGCCAATTATATGTGATGAATACTTCTCATCTTTGTGGTGTAAGGGGGAGCGCACAATAACCAGACTCCCCAAACGTCAACCTCACCTGCACGCGGTGCACCCTGCTGCTCACCAACGAGGCTCTGACGACCGATCAATGGAGGGATATCCATTTAATTCCGCGCGGTGGCGGATAAACTACCAACAAAAGCATTCCCAAGGAGTGTTGGTGTCAAGCTGGCGGCCGAATATTAAACTTTGCCAAAACCTATAACAACATGACTAGAAAAGATATGGGGCGCGTTAGGGCTAGGGCGTACCTCACAGGCGACGCGCAGGGGCAGCATCCGGCTTCTGTGGGAAATGGACAAGGGTAGTCGCACCAGAGCGGGCGGGTGCGACGTAAGACGCAAGCTCGGAGTGTGAGAGAAGTTAGATTGAGGTGTGCGAGCTGGAATGTAGGTATTATGACTGGAAGAGGAAGGGAACTAGCAGATGTTTTAAAAAGGCGACGACTGAACAATGCGTATTTGCAAGAGACGAAGTGGAAGGGTGCGAAGGCTAGAGAGATAGGAGAAGAATATTGACAAGAACGTTTCCGGGTTGATTCATTTCGAGAAACGGTGACATTGATTGGCCCCCAAGATCGCCAGATTTAACAGCTCCTGACTTTTTTTTTGTGGGGCTATCTAAAGGGGTCTATGCTAATAGGCCAATGAACCTTCAAGAATTAAAACAAAATATCTGAGACACAGTCACTGAAATAACGCAGGAAATGTGTGAAAATGTCATGAAAAACGCAGTGAAAAGGGTTCACATCTGCCATGCTGCTAGAGATGGACATTTGTCTGAGATTATTTTTCATGCTGAATTGCCGGCCCTAAATACTATATTTAAATAAAAATACTTAATATTTTTTATATTTCATGGATTTTTTTTTTTTTTTTAATAAGATGTTAAAGTTAAAGTCCTCTTATTTGCCCAACCTGTACGCAATAGGTACCTACCTACTTTACAATTTTAACATGTTTGTGTATTTTTTGTAGGTATGCGGTTTGGCAGACTTCAGTCGCAATTATGTATAGCGAAGATGTTGTCTAAGTTCATAGTGGAAGCATCGAAAAACACCGAGAGAAATTTAGAGGTTTCTCCACACAGAGCTATAATCGGACCCAAAGGAGGAATACACCTCAACGTTATTCCCAGAAAACTCAAAGCATAAGAAAACCGATAGAAATAAATCGATTGAATACCCACCACGCAAGCAGTTACTTAATACAGTCTGCCGTTCTTAGAAAACAATTGCAAAATTATTAAAGGAATCGGACACGAGATTATTGCTGTTAGCGTGTTATTTATGCTTTTTTTTTAAACAAGTAAATATTTATCTTTCTGCCCATTCGTGATGAAGCTGCTTTAATTTCCAGGACTGATGTGGGCTAGTGAAGATGACTACTGTGTCAAATAATTTATTTATCCATTCACCTATCTATCTATCATATAATTGTAAAATGAGATTGTTAGACCCGTTCATAGCATGGCGGCCGGAAGGTCTACAGAAGCCAATGTGAGGGGAACTTAGTCAAATAACTATCTACATTTCGGCAGCGCCTCTATTTCATAGCAGTCACCAAGTTTTGTAGTTCATGTGTTATTGCATTTTAACTGGTATAGCATTCAAATGTTTATAGTTTTGTCAGTAAAGCTAATTTTAATTCTGTTATATTTATGGTGCACATAATAAAGAATATTCTATTATATTCTAATTTAAACCGTAAAATAATATTGATAAAAAACATAATGGTTTTTTTTCAATGCTGATACTGTAAGAGCACTTCTACGAACTACGCTGTACACGTACCTTTATGGTAGTTTATACGTCACACAAATGTATGCGCATCAATAGTGTAATTATATTCAGTAGTAATAAATCCATCATGGGTATTCATTTACATTTTCATTTTCGTTCGTCTATTCATTTACATAACATACCTTACAAGTTCACATAGCAAGTACCTACATAACATTTTCACTGTTGGCATGAACGGATTAGATATCCGTTCTATATACTAGGTGTATACTACTACTACTACTATATGTACATACACACACAAAAAGAACACTCCAAGTAAAAAATGAACATCTATACTAATAATTTAAAGGGCCAAATAAATTAAAGAGGTATACAAAAAACGTGAATTTTCGGCGTTATTAGTCTTGTGGTACGGAACCCCGCGTGTGCGAGTCCGACTCGCACTTTGCCGGTATTTACGCCTAAACCACTGTATGGATTTCGATAAACGACGATTTCGACGAGGAGGTAGTTGGAATCCTAGGGAAGGGTATACTTAGGCATTTTTTTTTACTAAAGTTGGTGACAGAGGGGTTGAAAATTTGTATAGGAAACCTAGCAATTCTTCAAATGAATATTCAAATCTATGCTGTTGGTAAGATATAAGAATTATGTGTTACAACGTTTTTTGTATAAGACCCCAAGAGGTAAACTAGAGAATGATTTTAAAATTCAAATGTAATTAGTACCTATAGAAATATTTATGTAGTACTTACTTCTTTTGAAGAGATTTAAGGGATGGGAAATATAGTCATAGTCCGTATCTTGAGACAACATTTAGTCTTTGTTGCACTCCTTAACGGCTGACCGGATTTAGATGATAGGTATACGGATAGGCCAGGATACTTTTATCCCGGTAGCACGTCCGAACATCCCCGTGAGACGATACCCGACATACACGCAGGAGAAGCCACGGGCATAAGCTAGTTATTAATATGTAAGGTAATTTAAAAAAACACGTAACACGCTGTGAGTGTGTGGGTGAAGTCGAGTAGCGTCAGCACATAACACACACATGCATAAATATTATACCATTTAACAAACAAATCTTACGATAACACGCACAAAAGTGATAGACAAGAAAAAGGGGGGCTTTATCGAGATTGAGCTTCGCGGTAAGAATATAAAATCATGACAAGCGATTTTACTAGTCATATCATAGAATTCGGTGAACGTGTTAAGAGTTCCTTAAAAATGGCGGTATTTTATGTGTCAGCAGTGTTAATAGTGTTAGTTTCCTCTCTATATTATTATCTTACAAGAACATTTAACTACTGGAAAAGCCGAAATGTTCCCGGACCGGAACCAACTATATTATTTGGAAACATAAAGGAATCAGCACTCCGCAAAAAAAATGCGGGCTTAGTGATACAGGAAATCTACAATAGTTTTCCCAAAGAAAAAGTGGTCGGTATTTACAGAATGACAACACCTTGTCTCCTTATTCGTGACTTGGAAATCTTGAAACATGTCTTCATTAAGGACTTCGAAGTATTCACTGATCGCGGCATTGAATTCAGCAAAGAAGGATTGGGACAAAATTTGTTCCACGCGGATGGAGAAACATGGAGAGCCTTGAGAAATCGGTTTAGTCCTATTTTTACATCTGGTAAACTAAAAAACATGTTTTACTTAATTCATGAAGGTGCTAATACATTTGTGGACTATGTGAGTGCAGAATGCCAAAGTAAGAAAGAGTTTGAAATACACTCCCTACTTCAGACATACACGTTGTCTACGATTTCTGCTTGCGCTTTCGGTGTTAACTATAATAGTCTCGGCGACAAATTGAAGGCCCTGGAAGTTGTAGATAAGACCATTTCGTCACCGTCTTACGCAAACGAATTGGATATGATGTATCCTGGACTTCTGAAAACACTTAACCTTTCTCTTATACCGACTCCAATACAAAAATTTTTCAAAAATCTTGTGGAGACAATTGTTTCCCAAAGAAATGGCAAACCAACAGGCCGAAATGATTTCATGGATCTAATTCTGGAACTCCGTGAAATGGGAGAGGTAACCAGCTCTAAATTTGGAAACAGTGTGGCGTCAGTTGAAATAACAGAAGATGTGATGGCAGCGCAAGCTTTTGTTTTTTACGTAGCTGGGTATGAAACTAGTGCAACCACTATGGCCTATTTATTTTACCAGCTAGCATTAAACCCTGACATTCAAAACAAGTTGACGGCAGAAATTGACGAAGTTATTCAAGCACATAATGGAGAAGTAACATACGACACTATAAAAGAAATGAAATACTTGAATAAAGTATTTGATGAAACTCTTCGCATGTACTCAATAGTAGAACCACTGCAAAGAAAAGCTGCAATAGATTACAAAGTTCCCGGTACAGATCTGGTAATTGAAAAAGACACTACAGTACTAATATCACCAAGAGGGATACATTATGACGAGAAATATTATCCCGAGCCTGAAGTATTCAACCCTGATAGGTTTGATGCGGAGGAGGTGGGTAAGCGACACCCATGCGCTTATTTA
Organism: Apamea monoglypha; assembly: GCA_911387795.2. Classification (NCBI taxonomy): domain Eukaryota; kingdom Metazoa; phylum Arthropoda; class Insecta; order Lepidoptera; family Noctuidae; genus Apamea; species Apamea monoglypha. The sequence goes on along the minus strand of OU426930.1, from coordinate 11,666,508 downwards.
CCATTTGGATTAGGACAAAGGAATTGCATTGGTGAGTAATTTAGACATATCAGAACCTGAAATTTTCGATTTATTATATAAATATATATCAATTATGATGTCTTTCTCGCACGTTTTTACTAGTAGCTTATAAATGATATATGTTTTTAAATAATAATATATGTGTTTAATCAATGATTTATTCAAGTATTCATTATGATCCCGAGAGTCCCAAAAGAAGGGGCATATTTCTATCTGGGTTATTCTGTACTATAACTTTAATTTTATTTGTTTGAAGTCTTAATTTAGCGTAATTAACATTTTAGAAGAGACTGCAACTGTGTTTAAATGTGTTTTGTATTATTGTACAGTTTTTGTGTTAAAGATTTATAACGTTCAAAATATTAAAGTTATACCATTATCTATATCATTTTACATTACCATTATTCTAGTTGCATTAGTTTGAAAAGACAAAATAACGCCTGTATTTTTTAATGAATTTTACATTTTTTTTTTTGTTTATTTTCAGGAATGCGGTTTGGCAGGCTTCAGTCTCAATTATGCATAGCGAAGATTTTGTCCTACTTTAGAGTGGAGCCATCAAAGAACACCAAAAGGAATTTAGGAGTTGCTCCAAAAAGAGTTATTATCGGACCTGAAGGAGGAATTCATTTAAATATTGTGCCTAGGAAGTTGAAAGCCTAAGAAAACTAAGTTATCCGCAGAAATTGAAGAAGTTGTAAAAGTGACCTACGATGCCGTTGAGGAAATTAAATACTTGAATGAATCCCTTCGTTTGCACTCAATAGTAGAACCACTGCAAAGGAAAGCCAGTGTTGGTTTTGCAGGCGTCCGTACATTGATAGTTATTACAATATTTGTGGACCATTATTATTTTGTTGAGTTCCTGTATAAAAGTTTTCCGAATGTATCAGTTAGTCAGACTTATATACATTCTATTATTGCATGAGTGATTCTGTAATTAAGAGAATTGGTTTATATACACATAGACATGGAAGAGAGAGTTCTTCTCCATACTTAAAAGTAGGCCTTTAAAATATAATTGTTAAAACTTGTTGATTACGAAATAAATAAACTTAAAGTTTTATTACACAGGAAAAAAAATGTAACCAGTGCGCAAACTGTAACAATGAATTTAGTATATGATTCTAGACTCCCTAGTGAAGAAAGTTTTTATCAGTTATAATAAAAACTGCTTTTTCATAGAAAAGTGCGCGGCCTACGCGGTCAAAATGTATGGAACAACAAATATTTTATTTTTTATTTTACGCTAAGTTTAGATTCATAGCTTGAATTCATAGTTATAGTTTGCGCATTGGTTAATTTTTTTTTTCTGTATGTTAAGTCCGCAGCTATACATTTTTGTGCTTTAAAAATATATCTGCATGTAAATAATTAAAATAATTTCAAATACGTATATGTACGAGTATATGATAACGTAATGTGACAACAGCACTGAAATTATTTATAAGATATGGTTATGGTTATGGTTTATTAGTTGGTATTGTATTTTCATTAATATTTTAAAAAATATTGGTATATTTTTATTAAATAAAATTATGTTAATTGATACAAACACGTTCTATTCTATCTTTTCATTCTCTTAAGAAGTCTTTTTAATATCTGTTGATTTCTTACGAGCTACTTACTGATTGATGGTGAAAAATCTAAGAAACATACGAATGGACTGTAATATATAGATATTATATACGTAAACCTACTCAAAAGATAGAATAGTATTATAGCTAAGTCAAAAAAAAGCTAAGTTTTTAACTTGGTTGAGTTATATTTAACTTTGTTTACCCTAAAAATAAGATTTTGGTTGCTATTTAAGTATTTGCGTTCTTTCGTGGTATTTATAACTTTCACTTTGGCAAGTTTAGTAGACACAGTTATTTTTTTCACATAACAACTTAACATCAAGCCTGTAATCCAGACAGAGGTGTACCATAGTACACCCACATTTCGCCAGTTATGTTTAAGTCCCATGTAATACGGGGCGAGCCTATTCCTAATATTGTATTTTCTTCAATTTAGGTAATATTAGATTTGAAATATCATGTCATCACTTTGACTTAAGTACCTTCCTATAGTTACTTGGTACGTCTTTCACTTTCACTTTCACTTTTATTGTTAACTAGCTGTTTGCCGCGACTTGGTTCCCATGGAAGTCGCAAGACAGCACAGTATGTATACAGTATAATGTTACTAAAGTAACAGCCACATTTATACAAAATTTCCCTGTATACTACGTTTGTAGTTTTGGTGTAAGTAGTCAAAATATGTCAGGACTGGTGACAGCAAGCGACGCACAGTTGACCCTGTGAGAAGCAGCTCGTCCTGAGTTGTCCTGTTCGACTCGCAGCCTTCAGTAACAATTTCATATTGCTTGCGAAAGTGAAAACTAATCTAAACATTAAATGACGAAACACATGACAGAAGTTTTTTTTTTTTTAATCAATTCCCTTCTTGGTGAAAAGCGGGGGACAGTTTAGACGAAAAGTATTATTCCTTTGATCAATAAAATCGAAAATTAAACCGAATACTTGTCTTAATAAGTAAAAATATCGTAATCATTAAGTTTCTAAAACTACCGGTTAAGGAGGGGGTGTTAAATTACCTAAGACAAAATACGAAGCCCACGCGGATGAAGTCGTGGGCAATGTGCTACACAATATGTTGTTCTCTGCCGAAACAGTCGCCAATACAGCTAATTCAAAAACGATAACAAACACAAATACATTTATAAAAACCAGGGAATATAACAGTATTATCGTAATCCACTTGCTTGGTTGGTATAAAAATTATGTCACCGATATTGCTATTCATCTCATAGCATTCGGTGAAGGTGTTAAGAGCTCCTTTAAAATGTTGATCTATTATCTTCCGGTAGTGTTGACAGTGTTACTATATTATTATTTGACAAGAACGTTTAACTACAGAAAAAGCCGAAATGTTCCCGGACCGGAACCAACAGTTTTATTCGGCAGCCAGAAGGAATCAGCACTTCGCAAAAAAAATCTGGGAGTAGTGATACAAGAAATCTATAACATGTTTCCAACAGAAAAGTTGTCGGTATGTATAGAATGACGTCACCTTATATCCTTATACGAGACTTGGATATTTTAAAACATATCATGATTAAAGACTTCGGAGTATTCAGTGATCGTGGCATTGAATTCAGCAAAGAAGGATTGGGATAAAATTTGTTTACCGCTGATGGAGAAACATGGGCGGCCTTAAGGAATCACTTTACTCCTATTTTTACATCTGGTAAATTAAAAAACATGTTTTATTTAATGAATGAGGGTGCTAATACAATTGTGGATCATGTGAGCACCGAATGCCAAAAGAAGCAAGAGTTTGAAATTCACTCCCTTATTCAGACATACACGGTGTCTACGATTTCTGCCTGTGCTTTCGGTGTTAACTATGAAAGTCTCAGCGACAAATTGCAGGCACTAAAACTAGTAGACAGCATAATTACAAATCCTAGTTATGGAAATGAAATAATTATGAAGTATCCAGGAATTCTGAAATCACTCAACGTTTCTCTAATTCCGAAACCTATTATTAATTTCTTCAAAAGTCTTGTGAACAACGTTATGACTCAAAGGAGTGGCAAACCATCAAGCAGACAACATTTTATGGATTTAATACTGGAACTCCGTGAAATGGGAGAGATCAACAGCTCAAAATTCGGAAACAGTATGGCATCAGTTGAAATAACGGAAGATATAATGGCGGCGCAAGCTTTTGTATTTTATATAGCTCGTAGCTGGGTATGAGACCAGCGTCATAACCATGGCCTACATGCTGTACCAACTAGATCTATACAAATCAAGTTGACAGCAGAAATTGAGGAAGTTATTCAAGCACATAATGGAGAAGCAACTTACTAAACTATACTAAGGACATGAAATACTTAAATAAAGTATTTGATGAAACACTTCGTATGTACTCAATAGTAGAACCACTGCAAAGAGAAGCTGCAATAGATTACAAAGTACTCGGTACCGATCTGGTAATTGACAAAGACACTACAGTGCTAATATCTCCGAGGGGTATACATTATGACGAGAAATATTATCCCGAGCCTGAAGTATTCAACCCTGATAGATTTGATGCGGAGGAGGTGGGTAAGCGACACCCGTGCGCTTATTTACCATTTGGACTCGGACAAAGGAACTGCATCGGTAAGTTAACTATTGGAAATTATACATGCATTAATAATAACTATTGAATTCACCAAGTCGCACTAGATTGTGATGACTTACGAACACGTATAAATATGGCGTACTGTCACAGATGACGTAATAGGCCAATTATATGTGATGAATACTTCTCATCTTTGTGGTGTAAGGGGGAGCGCACAACAACCAGACTCCCCAAACGTCAACCTCACCTGCACGCGGTGCACCCTGCTGCTCACCAACGAGGCTCTGACAACCGACCAATGGAGGGATATCCATTTAATTCCGCGCGGTGGCGGATAAACTACCAACAAAAGCATTCCCAAGGAGTGTTGGTGTCAAGCTGGCGGCCGAATATTAAACTTTGCCAAAACCTATAACAACATGACTAGAAAAGATATGAGGCGCGTTAGGGCTAGGGCGTACCTCACAGGCGACGCGCAGGGGCAGCATCCGGCTTCTGTGGGAAATGGACAAGGGTAGTCGCACCAGAGCGGTCGGGTGCGACGTAATACGCAAACTCGGAGTGTGAGAGAAGTTAGATTGAGGTGTGCGAGCTGGAATGTAGGTATTATGACTGGAAGAGGAAGGGAACTAGCAGATGTTTTAAAAAGGCGACGACTGAACAATGCGTATTTGCAAGAGACGAAGTGGAAGGGTGCGAAGGCTAGAGAGATAGGAGAAGAATATTGACAAGAACGTTTCCGGGTTGATTCATTTCGAGGAACGGTGACATTGATTGGCCCCCAAGATCGCCAGATTTAACAGCTCCTGACTTTTTTTGTGTGGGGCTATCTAAAGGGGTCTATGCTAATAGGCCAATGAACCTTCAAGAATTAAAACAAAATATCTGAGACACAGTCACTGAAATAATGCAGGAAATGTGTAAAAATGTCATGAAAAACGCAGTGAAAAGGGTTCACATCTGCCATGCTGCTAGAGATGGACATTTGTCTGAGATTATTTTTCATGCTGAATTGCCGGCCCTAAATACTATATTTAAATAAAAATACTTAATATTTTATATATTTCATAGATTTTTTTTTTTTAAATAAAATGTTACCTCTTATTTGCCCAACCTGTACGCAATAGGTACCTACCTACTTTACAATTTTAACATGTTTGTGTACTTTTTGTAGGTATGCGGTTTGGCAGACTTCAGTCGCAATTATGTATAGCGAAGATGTTGTCTAAGTTCATAGTGGAAGCATCGGAAAAAAACACCGACAGGAATTTAGAGGTTTCTCCACACAGAGCTATAATCGGACCCAAAGGAGGAATACACCTCAACGTTATTCCCAGAAAACTCAAAGCATAAGAAAATCGATAGAAATAAATCGATTGAATACCCACCACGCATCCAACGGATCTGTTACTTAATACAGGCTGCCGTTCTTAGAAAACAATTGCAAAATTATTATAGGAATCGGACACGAGATTATTGCTGTTAGCGTGTTATTTATGCTTTTTTTTTAAACAAGTAAATATTTATCTTTCTGCCCATTCGTGATGAAGCTGCTTTAATTTCCAGGACTGATGTGGGCTAGTGAAGATGACTACTGTGTCAAATAAATTATTTATCCATTCACCTATGTATCTATCATATAATTGTAAAATGAGATTGTTAGACCCGTTCATAGCATGGCTGGCCGGAAGGTCTACAGAAGCCAATGTGAGGGGAACTTAGTCAAATAACTATCTAGATTTCGGCAGCGCCTCTATTTCATAGCAGTCACCAAGTTTTGTATTTCATGTGTTATCGTGCATTTTAACTGGTATAGCATTCAAATGTTTATAGTTTTGTCAGTAAAGCTAATTTTAATTCTGTTATATTTATGGTGCACATAATAAAGAATATTCTATTATATTCTAATTTAAACCGTAAAATAATATTGATAAAAAACATAATGGTTTTTTTTCAATGCTGATACTGTAAGAGCACTTCTACGAACTACGCTGTACACGTACCTTTATGGTAGTTTATACGTCACACAAATGTATGCGCATCAATAGTGTAATTATATTCAGTAGTAATAAATCCATCAAGGGTATTCATTTACATTTTCATTTTCGTTCGTCTATTCATTTACATAACATACCTTACAAGTTCACATAGCAAGTACCTACATAACATTTTCACTGTTGGCATGAACGGATTAGATATCCGTTCTATATACTAGGTGTATACTACTACTACTACTATATGTACATACACACACAAAAAGAACACTCCAAGTAAAAAATGAACATCTATACTAATAATTTAAAGGGCCAAAAAATTAAAGAGGGATACAAAAAACGTGATTTTTCGGCGTTATTAGTCTTGTGGTACGGAATCCCGCGTGTGCGAGTCCGACTCGCACTTGGCCGGTATTTACGCCTAAACCACTGTATGGATTTCGATAAACGACGATTTCGACGAGGAGGTAGTTGGAATCCTAGGGAAGGGTATAATTGGGCTTTTTTTTTTCTAAATCTGGTGACAGAGGGGTTGAAAATTTGTATAGGAAACCTAGCAATTCTTCAAATGAACATTCAAATCTATGCTGTTGGTAAGATATAAGAATTACGTGTTACAACGTTTTTTGTATAAGACCCCAAGAGGTAAACTAGAGAATGATTTTAAAATTCAAATGTAATTAGTACCTATAGAAATATTTGTGTAGTACTTACTTCTTTTTAAGAGATTTAAGGGATGGGAAGTATAGTCATAGTCCGTATCTTAATTTTTTTTTTCTGGTGGGAGTGTCAGACTTTTACGACTAAAACCCACCCATGTTCCTTCCTTCGCCCTTTATGTTCCGGGGTAGCGGTAACCCTTTCGGACAATCCCGCTGATTTCAGATAGTCCGTATCTTGAGACAACATTTAGTCTTTATTGCACTCCTTAACGGCTGACCGGATTTAGATGATAGGTATACGGATAGGCCAGGATACTTTTATCCCGGTAGCACGTCCGAACATCCCCGTGAGACGACATACACGCAGGAGAAGCCACGGGCATAAGCTAGTTATTAATATGTAAGGTAATTAAAAAAACACGCAACACGCTGTGAGTGTGTGGGTGAAGTCGAGTAGCGTCAGCACATAACACACACATGCATAAATATTATACCATTTAACAAACAAATCTTACGATAACACGCACAAAAGTGATAGACAAAAAAAAGAGGGGCTTTATCGAGATTAAGCTTCGCGGTAAGAATATAAAATCATGACAAGCGATTTTACTAGTCATATCATAGAATTCGGTGAACGTGTTAAGAGTTCCTTAAAAATGGCGGTTTTTTATGTGTCAGCGGTGTTAATAGTGTTAGTTTCCTCTCTATATTATTATCTTACAAGAACATTTAACTACTGGAAAAGCCGAAATGTTACCGGACCGGAACCAACTATATTATTTGGAAACATAAAGGAATCCGCACTCCGCAAAAAAAATGCGGGCTTAGTGATACAGGAAATCTACAATAGTTTTCCCAAAGAAAAAGTGGTCGGTGTTTACAGAATGACAACACCTTGTCTCCTTATTCGTGACTTGGAAATCTTGAAACATGTCTTCATTAAGGACTTCGAAGTATTCACTGATCGCGGCATTGAATTCAGCAAAGAAGGATTGGGACAAAATTTGTTCCACGCGGATGGAGAAACATGGAGAGCCTTGAGAAATCGGTTTACTCCTATTTTTACATCTGGTAAACTAAAAAACATGTTTTACTTAATGCATGAAGGTGCTAATACATTTGTGGACTATGTGAGTGCAGAATGCCAAAGTAAGCAAGAGTTTGAAATACACTCCCTACTTCAGACATACACGTTGTCTACGATTTCTGCTTGCGCTTTCGGTGTTAACTATAATAGTCTCGGCGACAAATTGAAGGCCCTGGAACTTGTAGATAAGATCGTTTCGACATCGACTTACGCAAATGAATTGGATATGATGTATCCTGGACTTCTGAAATCACTTAACCTTTCTCTTATACCGACTCCAATACAAAAATTCTTTAAAAATCTTGTGGAGACAATTGTTTCCCAAAGAAATGGCAAACCAACAGGCCGAAATGATTTCATGGATCTAATTCTGGAACTCCGTGAAATGGGAGAGGTAAACAGCTCTAAATTTGGAAACAGTGTGGCGTCAGTTGAAATAACAGAAGATGTGATGGCGGCGCAAGCTTTTGTTTTTTACGTGGCTGGGTATGAAACTAGTGCAACCACTATGGCCTATTTATTTTACCAGCTAGCATTAAACCCTGACATTCAAAACAAGTTGACGGCAGAAATTGACGAAGTTATTCAAGCACATAATGGAGAAGTAACATACGACACTATAAAAGAAATGAAATACTTAAATAAAGTATTTGATGAAACCCTTCGTATGTATTCAATAGCAGAACCACTGCAAAGAAAAGCTACAACGGATTATAAAATACCCGGTACAGATGTAGTAATTGAAAAAGATACGATAGTCCTAATATCCCCTCGGGGTATACACCACGACGAGAAATATTATCCCAAGCCTGAAGTATTTAACCCTGATAGATTTGATCCAGAAGAGGTTGGTAAGCGTCACCCATGCGCTTATTTACCATTTGGATTAGGACAAAGGAATTGCATTGGTGAGTAATTTAGACATATCAGAACCTGAAATTTTCGATTTATTATATAAATATATCTCAATTAGGATGTCTTTCTCGCACGTTTTTACTAATAGCTTATCAATGATGTATGTTTTTAAATATATGTGTTTAATCAATGATTTATTCAAGTATTCATTATGATCCCGAGAGTCCCAAAAGAAGGGGCATATTTCTATCTGGGTTATTCTGTAATATAACTTTAACTTTATTTGTTTGAAGTCTTAATTCAGAGTAATTAACATTTTAGAAGAGACTACAACTGTGTTTAAATGTGTTTTGTATTATTGTACAGTTTTTGTGTTAAAGATTTATAACGTTCAAAATATAAAAGTTATACCATTATCTATATCATTTTACATTACCATTATTCTAGTTGCATTAGTTTGAAAAGACAAAATAACGCCTGTATTTTTTAATGAATTTTACATTTTTTTTTTTGTTTATTTTCAGGAATGCGGTTTGGCAGGCTGCAGTCTCAATTATGCATAGCGAAGATTTTGTCCAATTTTAGAGTGGAGCCATCAAAGAACACCAACAGGAATTTAGGAGTTGCTCCAAAAAGAGCTATTATCGGACCTGAAGGAGGAATTCATCTAAATATTGTGCCTAGGAAGTTGAAAGCCTAAGAAAACTAAGTTATCCGCAGAAATTAAAGAAGTTGTAAAAGTGACCTACGATGCCGTAGAGGAAATTAAATACTTGAATGAATCCCTTCGTACGCACTCAATAGTAGAACCGCTGCAAAGGAAAGCCAGTGTTGGTTTTGCAGGCGTCCGTACATTGATAGTTATTACAATATTTGTGGACCATTATTATTTTGTTGAGTTCCTGTATAAAAGTTTACCGAATGTATCAGTTAGTCAGACTTATATACATTCTATTATTGCACGAGTGGTTCTGTCATTAAGAGACTTTGTTTATGTACACATAGACATGGAAGAGGGAGTTCTTCTATGACAAGTATCTCCATACTTAAAAGTAGGCCTTTAAAATGTAGTTGTTAAAACTTGTTGATTACGAAATAAATAAACCTATAGTTTTATTATACAGAAAAAAAACTTAACCAGTGCGGAAACTGTAACCATGAATTCAGCATATAATTCTAGACTCCCTAGTGAAGAAAGTTTTTATCAGTTATAATAAAAACTGCTTTTTCATAGAAAAGTGCGCGGCCTACGCGGTCAAAATGTATGAAACAACAAATATTTTATTTTTTATTTTACGCTAAGTTTAGATTCATAGCTTGAATTCATAGTTATAGTTTGTGCATTAGTTAATTTTTTTTTCCCGTATATTAAGTCCGCACCTATACATTTTTGTGCTTTAAAAATATATCTGCATGTAAATAATTAAAATAATTTCAAATACGTATATGTACGAGTATATGATAACGTAATGTGACAACAGCACTGAAATTATTTGTAAGATATGGTTATGGTTATGGTTTATAAGTTGGTATTGTATTTTCATTAATATTTAAAAAAATATTGGTATATTTTTATTAAATAAAATTATGTTAATTGATACAAACACGTTCTATTCTATCTTTTCATTCTCTTAAGAAGTATTTTTAATATCTGTTGATTTCTTACGGGCTACTTACTGATTGATGGTGAAAAATCTAAGAAACATGCGAATGGACTGTAATATATATATTATATACGTAAACCTACTCAAAAGATACAATAGCATTATAGCTAAGTCAGAAAAAAGCTAAGTTTTTAACTTGGTTGAGTTATATTTAACTTTGTTTAACCTAAAAATAAGAGTTTGGTTGCTATTTAAGTATTTGCGTTCTTTCGTGGTATTTATAACTTTCACTTTGGCAAGTTTAGTAGAGACAGTTATTTTTTTCACATAACAACTTAACATCAAGCCTGTAATCCAGACAGAGGTGTACCATAGTACACCCACATTTCGCCAGTTATGTATAAGTCCCATGTAATAGGGGGCGAGCCTATTCCTAATATTGTATTTTCTTCAATTTAGGTAATATTAGATTTGAAATATCATGTCATCACTTTGACTTAAGTACCTTCCTATAGTTACTTGGTACGTCTTTCACTTTCACTTTCACTTTTATTGTTAACTAGCTGTTTGCCGCGACTTGTTTCCCATGGAAGTCGCAAGACAGCACAGTATGTATACAGTATAATGTTACTAAAGTAACAGCCACGTTTATATAAAATTTCCCTGTATACTACGTTTGTAGTTTTGGTGTAAGTAGTCAAAATATGTCAGGACTGGTGACAGCAAGCGACGCACAGTTGTCCCTGTGAGAAGCAGCTCGTCCTGAGTTGTCCTGTTCGACTCGCAGCCTTCAGTAACAATTTCATATTGCTTGCGAAAGTGAAAACTAATCTAAACATTAAATGACGAAACACATGACAGAAGTTTTTTTTTTTAATCAATTCCTTTCTTAGTGAAAAGGGGGGAACAGTTTAGACGAAAAGTATTATTCCTTTGATCAATAAAATCGAAAATTAAACCGAATACTTTTCTTAATAAGTAAAAATATCGCAATCATTAATTTTCTAAAACTACCGGTTATGGAGGGGGTGTTAAATTACCTAAGACAAAATACGAAGCCCACGCGGTTGAAGTCGTGGTCGATGTGCTACACAATATATTGTTCTCTGCTGAAACAGTCGCCAATACAGCTGATTCAGAAACGATAACAAACACAAATACATTTATAAAAACCAGGGAATATAACAGTATTATCGTAATCCACTTGCTTGGTTGGTATAAAAATTATGTCACCGATATTGCTATTCATCTCATAGCATTCGGTGAAGGTGTTAAGAGCTCCTTTAAAATGTTGATCTATTATCTTCCGGTAGTGTTGACAGTGTTACTATATTATTATTTTACAAGAACATTTAACTACAGAAAAAGCCGAAATGTTCCCGGACCGGAACCAACAGTTTTATTCGGCAGCCAGAAGGAATCGGCACTTCGCAAAAAAAATCTGGGAGTAGTGATACAAGAAATCTATAACATGTTTCCAACAGAAAAGTTGTCGGTATGTATAGAATGACGTCACCTTATATCCTTATACGAGACTTGGATATTTTAAAACATATCAAGATTAAAGACTTCGGAGTATTCAGTGATCGTGGCATTGAATTCAGCAAAGAAGGATTGGGATAAAATTTGTTTACCGCTGATGGAGAAACATGGGCGGCCTTAAGGAATCACTTTACTCCTATTTTTACATCTGGTAAATTAAAAAACATGTTTTATTTAATGAATGAGGGTGCTAATACAATTGTGGATCATGTGAGCACCGAATGCCAAAAGAAGCAAGAGTTTGAAATTCACTCCCTTCTTCAGACATACACGGTGTCTACGATTTCTGCCTGCGCTTTCGGTGTTAACTATGATAGTCTCAGCGACAAATTGCAGGCACTAAAACTAGTAGACAGCATAATTACAAATCCTAGTTATGGAAATGAAATAATTATGAAGTATCCAGGAATTCTAAAATCACTCAACGTTTCTCTAATTCCGAAACCTATTATTAATTTCTTCAAAAGTCTTGTGAACAACGTTATGACTCAAAGGAGTGGCAAACCATCAAGCAGACAACATTTTATGGATTTAATACTGGAACTCCGTGAAATGGGAGAGATCAACAGCTCAAAATTCGGAAACAGTATGGCATCAGTTGAAATAACGGAAGATATAATGGCGGCGCAAGCTTTTGTATTTTATATAGCTCGTAGCGACAGCAGAAATTGAGGAAGTTATTCAAGCACATAATGGAGAAGTAACTTACGAAACTATACTAAGGACATAAAATACTTGAATAAAGTATTTGATGAAACACTTCGTATGTACTCAATAGTAGAACCACTGCAAAGAGAAGCTGCAATAGATTACAAGTACTCGGTACCGATCTGGTAATTGAAAAAGACACTATACAGTGCTAATATCTCCGAGGGGTATACATTATGACGAGAAATATTATCCCGAGCCTGAAGTATTCAACCCTGACAGATTTGATGCGGAGGAGGTGGGTAAGCGACACCCGTGGGCTTATTTACCATTTGGACTCGGACAAAGGAACTGCATCGGTAAGTTAACTGTTGGAAATTATACATGCATTAATAATAACTATTGAATTCACCAAGTCGCACTAGATTGTGATGACTTACGAACACGTACGTATAAATATGGCGTACTATCACAGATGACGTAACAGGCCAATTATATGTGATGAATACTTCTCATCTTTGTGGTGTAAGGGGGAGCGCACAACAACCAGACTCCCCAAACGTCAACCTCACCTGCACGCGGTGCACCCTGCTGCTCACCAACGAGGCTCTGACAACCGACCAATGGAGGGATATCCATTTAATTCCGCGCGGTGGCGGATAAACTACCAACAAAAGCATTCCCAAGGAGTGTTGGTGTCAAGCTGGCGGCCGAATATTACTATGACTGGAAGAGGAAGGGAACTAGCAAGAGTTGTCAGCATAATTTGAGGGGCCCCTTAGGGCCGAAGCCTGCCGGGTCAGCATTGTCCGAAAGGGTTACCGCTACCCCGGAACATAAAGGGCAAAGGAAGGAACATGGGTGGGTTTTAGTCAGTAAGAGTCTGACACTCCCTTGCGCTCCACCCAGAGCGGGAGGGGTCATTTGACGATTTCCCATCCGGAAAAAAAAAGGGGGGAGCGCACAACAACCAGACTCCCCAAACGTCAACCTCACCTGCACGTGGTGCACCCTGCTGCTTACCAACGAGGCTCTGACGACCGACCAATGGAGGGATATCCATTTAATTCCGCGTGTTGGCGGATAAACTACCAACAAAAGCATTCCCAAGGAGTGTTGGTGTCAAGCTGGCGGCCGAATATTACTATGACTGGAAGAGGAAGGGAACTAGCAAGAGTTGTCAGCATAATTTGAGGGGCCCCTTAGGGCCGAAGCCTCGGCGGTCAGCGGGATCGTCCGAAAGGGTTACCGCTACCCCGGAACATAAAGGGCAAAGGAAGGTCCATGGGTGGGTTTTAGTCAGTAAGAGTCTGAAACTCCCTTCCGCTCCACCCAGAGCGGGAGGGGTCATTTAATGATTTCCCATCCGGAAAAAAAAAGGGAACTAGCAGATGTTTTAAAAAGGCGACGACTGAACAATGCGTATTTGCAAGAGACGAAGTGGAAGGGTGCGAAGGCTAGAGAGATAGGAGAAGAATATTGACAAGAACGTTTCCGGGTCGATTCATTTCGAGAAACGACATTGATTGGCCCCCAAGATCGCCAGATTTAACAGCTCCTGACTTTTTTTTGTGGGGCTATCTAAAGGGGTCTATGCTAATAGGCCAATGAACCTTCAAGAATTAAAACAAAATATCTGAGACACAGTCACTGAAATAATGCAGGAAATGTGTGAAACTGTCATGAAAAACGCAGTGAAAAGGGTTCACATCTGCCATGCTGCTAGAGATGGACATTTGTCTGAGATTATTTTTCATGCTGAATTGCCGGCCCGAAATACTATATTTAAATATAAATATTTAATATTTTTTATATTTCATATTTTTTTTTTTTTTTAATAAAATGTTACCTCTTATTTGCCCATTCTGTACGCAATAGGTACCTACCTACTTTACAATTTTAACATGTTTGTGTATTTTTTGTAGGTATGCGGTTTGGCAGACTTCAGTCGCAATTATGTATAGCGAAGATGTTGTCTAAGTTCATAGTGGAAGCATCGAAAAACACCGACAGAAATTTAGAGGTTTCTCCACACAGAGCTACAATCGGACCCAAAGGAGGAATACACCTCAACGTTATTCCCAGAAAACTCAAAGCATAAGAAAACCGATAGAAATAAATCGATTGAATACCCACCACGCATCCAACGAAGCAGTTCTCGTAATACAGACTGCCGTTCTTAGAAAACAATTGCAAAAGTATTATAGGAATCGGACACGAGATTATTGCTGTTAGCGTGTTATTTATGCTTTTTTTTAAACAAGTAAATATTTATCTTTCTGCCCATTCGTGATGAAGCTGCTTTAATTTTCAGGACTGATGTGGGCTAGTGAAGATGACTACTGTGTCAAATAAATTATTTATCCATTCACCTATGTATCTATCATATAATTGTAAAATGAGATTGTTAGACCCGTTCATAGCATGGCTGGCCGGAAGGTCTACAGAAGCCAATGTGAGGGGAACTTAGTCAAATAACTATCTAGATTTCGGCAGCGCCTCTATTTCATAGCAGTCACCAAGTTTTGTATTTCATGTGTTATCGTGCATTTTAACTGGTATAGCATTCAAATGTTTATAGTTTCGTCAGTAAAGCTAATTTTAATTCTGTTATATTTATGGTGCACATAATAAAGAATATTCTATTATATTCTAATTTAAACCGTAAAATAATATTGATAAAAAACATAATTGTTTTTTTTCAATGCTGATACTGTAAGAGCACTTCTACGAACTACGCTGTACACGTACCTTTATGGTAGTTTATACGTCACACAAATGTATGCGCATCAAAAGTGTAATTATATTCAGTAGTAATAAATCCATCAAGGGAATTCAAATGAATTGTAAATACATTTTCATTTTCGTTCGTCTATTCATTTACATATCATACCTTACAAGTTCACATAGCAAGTACCTACATAACATTTTCACTGTTGGCATGAACGGATTAGATATCCGTTCTATATACTAGGTGTATACTACTACTACTACTATATGTACATACACACACAAAAAGAACACTCCAAGTAAAAAATGAACATCTATACTAATAATTTAAAGGGCCAAAAAATTAAAGAGGGATACAAAAAACGTGATTTTTCGGCGTTATTAGTCTTGTGGTACGGAATCCCGCGTGTGCGAGTCCGACTCGCACTTGGCCGGTATTTACGCCTAAACCACTGTATGGATTTCGATAAACGACGATTTCGACGAGGAGGTAGTTGGAATCCTAGGGAAGGGTATAATTGGGCTTTTTTTTTTCTAAATCTGGTGACAGAGGGGTTGAAAATTTGTATAGGAAACCTAGCAATTCTTCAAATGAACATTCAAATCTATGCTGTTGGTAAGATATAAGAATTACGTGTTACAACGTTTTTTGTATAAGACCCCAAGAGGTAAACTAGAGAATGATTTTAAAATTCAAATGTAATTAGTACCTATAGAAATATTTATGTAGTACTTACTTCTTTTTAAGAGATTTAAGGGATGGGAAGTATAGTCATAGTCCATATCTTGAGACAACATTTAGTCTTTATTGCACTCCTTAACGGTTGACCGGATTTAGATGATAGGTATACGGATAGGCCAGGATACTTTTATCCCGGTAGCACGTCCGAACATCCCCGTGAGACGATACCCGACATACACGCAGGAGAAGCCACGGGCATAAGCTAGTTATTAATATGTAAGGTAATTTAAAAAAACACGCAACACGCTGTGAGTGTGTGCCACATGCATAAATATTATACCATTTAACAAACAAATCTTACGATAACATGCACAAAAGTGAAAGACAAATAAAAAGAGGGGCTTTATCGAGATTAAGTTTCACGGTAAGAATATAAAATCATGACAAGCGATGTCACTAGTCATATCATAAAATTCGGTGAACGTGTTAAGAATTCCTTAAAAATGGCGGTATTTTATGTGTCAGCAGTGTTAATAGTGTTAGTTTCCTCTCTATATTATTATCTTACAAGAACATTTAACTACTGGAAAAGCCGAAATGTTCCCGGACCGGAACCAACTATATTATTTGGAAACATAAAGGAATCCGCACTCCGCAAAAAAAATGCGGGCTTAGTGATACAAGAAATCTACAATAGTTTTCCCAAAGAAAAAGTGGTTGGTGTTTACAGAATGACAACACCTTGTCTCCTTATAAGGGACTTGGATATCTTAAAACATATCATGATTAAAGACTTTGAATTGTTCACTGATCGTGGAGTGGAATTTAGCAAAGAAGGATTGGGACAAAATTTGTTCCACGCTGATGGAGATACATGGAAAGCCTTGAGAAATCGGTTCAGCCCCATTTTTACTTCTGGTAAATTGAAAAACATGTTTTATCTAATGGATGAGGGTGCTAATAATTTTGTGGACTATGTGAGCACAGAATGCCAAAAGAAACAAGAGTTTGAAATTCACTCCCTTCTTCAGACATACGCGATGTCTACGATCTCTGCCTGCGCTTTCGGTGTTAACTATGATAGTCTTAGTGATCAATTGGAGGTGCTGAAACTTATAGACCAGATAATTTCGTCACCTAGTTTTGCAGTTGAATTAGATATGATGTTTCCAAAACTTTTGAAAGCACTCAACCTTTCTATTTTTCCAATTGCTGTGAAAAATTTCTTCAAACATCTTGTGGACAACATTATTACCCAAAGAAATGGCAAACCTTCAGGCCGTAACGATTTCATGGATCTAATATTGGAACTCCGTAGAATAGGAGAAGTTAATAGTACAAAATTCGGAAGAAATGCAGCCTCTGTTGAAATAACAGACGATGTGATAGCAGCGCAAGCTTTTGTATTTTATATAGCTGGGTATGAGACCAGTGCCACCACCATGGCCTACATGATGTACCAACTAGCATTAAATCCTGAAATCCAAAACAAGTTAACGTCAGAAATTGATGAAGTTATTCAGGCAAATGATGGAAAAGTGTCATACGATACTGTAAAGGAAATGAAATACTTAAATAAAGTATTTGATGAAACCCTTCGTATGTATTCAATAGTAGAACCACTGCAAAGAAAAGCTACAACGGATTATAAAATACCCGGTACAGATGTAGTAGTTGAAAAAGATATGATAGTCCTAATATCCCCTCGGGGTATACACCACGACGAGAAATATTATCCCAAGCCTGAAGTATTTAACCCTGATAGATTTGATCCAGAAGAGGTTGGTAAGCGTCACCCATGCGCTTATTTACCATTTGGATTAGGACAAAGGAATTGCATTGGTGAGTAATTTAGACATATCAGAACCTGAAATTTTCTATTTATTATATAAATATATATCAATTATGATGTCTTTCTCGCACGTTTTTACTAGTAGCTTATCAATGATGTATGTTTTTAAATATTTGTGTTTAATCAATGATTTATTCAAGTATTCATTATGATCCCGAGAGTCCCAAAGAAGGGGCATATTTCTATCTGGGTTATTCTGTACTATAACTTTAACTTTATTTGTTTGAAGTCTTAATTTAGCTTAATTATTATTTTAGAAGAGACTGCAACTGTGTTTAAAAGTGTTTTGTATTATTGTACAGTTTTTGTGTTAAAGATTTATAACGTTCAAATTATTAAAGTTATACCATTATCTATATCATTTTACATTACCATTATTCTAGTTGCATTAGTTTGAAAAGACAAAATAACATTTTTTTTGTTTATTTTCAGGAATGCGGTTTGGCAGGCTTCAGTCTCTATTATGCATGGCGAAGATTTTGTCCAACTTTAGAGTGGAGCCATCAAAGAACACCGACAGGAATTTAGGAGTTGCTCCAAAAAGAGCTTTTATCGGACCTGAAGGAGGAATTCATCTAAATATTGTGCCTAGGAAGTTGAAATTGAAGAAGTTATTCGTGGAAATGATGTAAAAGTGACCTACGATGCCGTTGAGGGAATTTAATACTTGAGTGAATCCCTTCGTATGCACTCAATAGTAGAATCGCTGCAAAGGAAAGCCAGTGTTGGTTTTGCAGGCGTCCGTACATTGATAGTTATTACAATATTTGTGGACCATTATTATTTTGTTGAGTTCCTGTATAAAAGTTTACCGAATGTATCAGTTAGTCAGACTTATATACATTCTATTATTGCACGAGTGGTTCTGTCATTAAGAGACTTTGTTTATGTACACATAGACATGGAAGAGGGAGTTCTTCTATTACAAGTATCTCCATACTTAAAAGTAGGCCTTTAAAATGTAATTGTTAAAACTTGTTTTGGCGATTTAAACCTATACTTGTTGAAGATTTTAACCAATAAACTAACTTTAAAAAATTTAACAGAATTAATCTTAAATATTGTACCTGCTCGAGAAACTACCTCAACCAAAACCATGCTAGATCATGTCTCGTCCAACCTACAGGAAAATGACTTTGATTGACTTTGAATTTGCGATGTCCCAGCAAATATTTTTAGAAAATAAACAGTATGCTTCTCCCTCCTTACGAAAGTGGGATACATGGCATTCAATCATCCAAAACTGTATAAGTGTTCTGAAAACATCATAAACAATGCAAACAATGGAGAACCCATTTTTGAGACTTGACTGACAAAATACATTCCTGTTTATCTAAGAGCAAAATTTATAAAATAAAAGTTTTAATCCTTCGATTTAAACGACAAGATTAGAACATGATAAGTATTCACAATCGGAACATATTATGACAAAAATGTAAATAAAAAATTAAACTACTACTTACTTACGAAAACTTGTTTTGAAAAACAACTAATAATAATATAAAAATTCGTACTACTAGTAATAGCGAGGGTTCATGCAAACATATCACCGTCAAATCTTTGGTTCTGTGTTTTCGTTTTTTTTCCACCGACTTCCGAAATTAATGTTATTTTTCACATAAGTACAACATACACCAAGTGCATTAAATACATATTATTGAAGCTTACTCAAAATCAAACCCGAGCAAAGTTATTAACCTTTTGAACGCCATTGTCACATATATGTGACAAACGAAATCTTACCCTGAACGCCAACGTCACAAATATATGACAAAATACACGTCGCACCATATTATGAAATAAACAATTTAATCATTACTTTTGCGTGTCTTTATTTATATAATTTGAAAGTTTAAGCTTCCGTCTATATTGTATTGCATGAAACTAATATAAATAAACCACCAATATCGAGAAATTTGTTGTTTTAAAAGTAGATGTGAAACGTGTATAAAAGGAGTGTCTCACACGCCGTAATCTGCTATATGTGACAGCTAGTGTTGTGACGTATGATTGTAAAATCAATAAAAACTTAAGAAGATGAATATGAAATTTTAGTCCAGAGTATATTATTTGTGTATAAGTTGGTATCAGGAGAAATAAAATGTAATTTTAAAACAACTCAGCCTTATACAACCATGCCTCTAGCTACACAATCAAAAATAAAATGTGCAAATGTCTAATATCGACACTTGTTAAACATATCTCTTGCGCATGCCTAGCGCAAACCAATATTATCAGTCCCTTGTACACCATAGTCATAAATCTATGACACAACGGTGACGTCGTAAGCGCAGGCGATTAAGTTTAGTGAAGTGCTTTAATTTTTTTTATTACTGCATTAAAATCCTTGCGTATTTTAGATATGGATAGGTATTATATTAGATAAGAATACTTATTAGAATCGATAACCAACGTGTACACTGCTACATCCCTAATTCAGATGCGAGAATGTCATGAAATTGACTGGCAAGCAACGCCATTGTCACAATACCAAGACAAGTCATGTTGAATAGTGTTGTAACCATATTGTAATAAATATATTTTTTTAGTTTTCTAATATCTGCTTTTTCATTGATAGTCTCTGTTAAATGCTGTGTAAAGATTACTATATTGGAATATAGTGGCAGGTTAAATAAAATTTCAGTGTCGTGAGTACGGTTTATTAGAAAATTAAAGACGAAAATAAAAACTCAGTTGTATATCGATATAAGTTTTGGAATCCCTATTTTTTATGAAGGTCATTTGACAGAAAAAGTGGCCTGGCGTCAGGGGTACGGCGATACGTTTATACTCTGGCGTTCAAAAGGTTAAAATTTATATTGGACCACCACGGAAGCTTTCTCTACCAAAAAAGAAATGATAAAAGAGTTGTCAAAATCGGTCCTCATTTGATCAATTTATCGATGATTTTTTTTTAATACATTCAGACGAGCATAATAAACCTCCTCCTTTTTTGAAGTAGGTTAAAAATAAAAATCTTTATTAATCAGTACGCTGTCGTGTATGCCACATCGAATTATACTTTAGACCCGTGTTTACTCGGTTGGTAAATAGCTAATATTTACTTTTTGATTACCTTCGAATTTATTATTATAAATGTACTTTTAACTTCGTTTTTGTACGTGCATGAACCTTTTATGTAAAGAACCCCGCAGTCGCAAGACAGCACAGTATGTATACAGTATAATGTTACTAAAGTAACAGCCACATTTATATAAAATTTCCCTGTATACTACGTTTGTAGTTTTGGTGTCAGTAGTCAAAATATGTCAGGACTGGTGACAGCAAGCGAAGCACAATTATCCCTGTGAGAAGCAGCTCGTCCTGAGTTGTCCTGTTCGATTCGCAGCCTTCAGTAACAATTTCATATTGCTTGTGAAAGTGAAAACTAATCTAAACATTAAATGACGAAACACATGACAGAAGTTTTTTTTTTTAATCATTTAACATGGGCGGCCTTAAGGAATCGCTTTACTCCTATTTTTACATCTGGTAAATTAAAAACCATGTTTTATTTAATGAATGAGGGTGCTAATACAATTGTGGATCATGTGAGCACCGAATGCCAAAAGAAGCAAGAGTTTGAAATTCACTCCCTTCTTCAGACATACGCGGTGTCTACGATTTCTACCTGCGCTTTCGGTGTTAACTATACCTAATAGTCTCAACGACAAATTGCAGGCACTAAAACTAGTAGACAGCATAATTACAAATCCTAGTTATGGAAATGAAATAATTATGAAGTATCCAGGAATTCTGAAATCACTCAACGTTTCTCTAATTCCGAAACCTATTATTAATTTCTTCAAAAGTCTTGTGAACAACGTTATGACTCAAAGGAATGGCAAACCATCAAGCAGACAACATTTTATGGATTTAATACTGGAACTCCGTGAAATGGAAGAGATCAACAGCTCAAAATTCGGAAACAGTATGGCATCAGTTGAAATAACGAAAGATATAATGGCGGCGCAAGCTTTTGTATTTTATATAGCTCGTAGCTGGGTATGAGACCAGTGTCACAACCATGGCCTCCAACGTGCCAACTAGCTACTGAGGCCTTTTGGGTGAGACTCGGACAAAGGAACTGCATAGGTTAGTCGACTATTCCATATTATTTTATTTATCACAGTGATCATCACTGAATTAATAAAATAGGAAAGTCATCAAAAAACAAAAACCAGCTACTGAGGCCTTTTGGGTGAGAATTACTGTGAGGTGGGTACAAGCAATTTCGGATGATGATAGTTATGAGTCATCCAATGATACAATTATAATAATTCACGTACAAATGTTTAATATACTCGCATTTCAATGTTGAAAATATCAAGGTTATTAGTATTTTTTAACAAAAACTTATTATTTTTTACTTTTAGGAATGCGGTTTCGCGGGCTTCAGTCGCAATTATGCATATCTAGTGAAGTTTTTGTCCAAGTTTAGAGTGGAAATGGCCATCAAAGGACACTAACAGGAATTTGAAGGTCGCTCCGGCAAGAGCTATTATCGGATCTGAAGGAGGAATACGAGGAGTAGGTACATCTAAATATTGTGCCTAGGAAGTTGAAATCCTAAGAAAACGAAGTAATCCGCAGAAATTGAAAAAGTTATTCATGCAAATGATGCAGGAATACGTGTCAATATTATTCCTAGAAAGTTAAAGGCTTAAAAAACATAGGGCTGACTTTTCAATCATCTGATAACTTTATTCGAGGAATAATTTTGAAATTTTGACAGTTATTTCATACAAAAACTGTCAAACGTCAATTTTCTTCCTCGAATAAAAGTTATCTGTTAATGCAAAACTTTTGAACTGTTATCTGGGGATATTATATTGAATTAAAAACATAGGTATAATTCGACGTTTTAGCTTTTGATTCCCTATGAGGCATACCTACCCCCATGGGCGTCGGGAATTGATAGCCGATTCCTGGCCCCCGTAGGCGCGGGCGTGCGGACGGCGAGCGATGGGTAGCTCGCCGTCCGGTAAGCGACGGCGCGTTGTGTTTCACGTGCGCCTCAAAGAGATGTCAGCACTAAGTGATGGAGTCCGCTAGGGCTGATGCCTGGCAGGGTTGCGGGTTGTTCGAAAGAGTTAGACCGGCGGGTTAGGTAGACCGTGGCCCCTGGCACAGGCAACTGAAGGAACGCGGGTGGGTTTTAGTCAGTAAAAGTCTGACATACCTCTCCCCTCCCGCTCCGCCCAGGGTGGGAGAAAATATTTGATGATTAACCATCAAAAAAAAAAAGCCTACATACCCACTATACCTATGCCTAACTATACTTATTAGAAATATTGTTTAAGAAATCGATGTTTTCGCGGTTATGGCAACACACACATTCAGTTCTGGCAAGCATAATGTTGAACATTTATTATGGTAGGTAAGGTCAAGGAAATTAATTGTTTAGCAAATTGGCTACCAACTTAAATTGACAGTTTTATGAACTCGCTATAGTTGTAGTGTGTCAATTTGATAAACAATTAATTTCCCTAACTGTAAATACGTAGTTTTCACGACCGATGACCAGCGGTGTAATTGCTTATCACACTAACAGTACGAATGGCTTTAATTTTGACAGTTCAACCACATTCATTGCGTTATTCACATGGTTTAGTATCAAATTTTTCGAACATAAGAAGCAATGGATTAGTCATATCCATCAAAATGATTCAGATTGTGATTGATACCTAGTGTTTTACGCAATCAGGGTGCAGATCAGTGAGTATCTTACGCGGTGATTAAAAATATAATACTGAATACGTGTGACTATAGTCCATGTTAAACTTAAGAGTTGGCAATCTTTCTAAGGGTCTATCTAATAGTCCATTGGCTCTCTGAAGCTGCGGTTCACTTGTGAGAACTCAAGACCTTTTTCTTTGATGTAACAAGAAGATACCCAATGTTCTAATGTGTTTTAACTACCTTCCTGGGCTAGGACAGTTCTAGGTTCATCAAATAAGAACCCAAACTTACGCACCAAACTTTTGTGTCCCTTACAACGTCATTTAGCTAACAGCTTTTTAATGTAGTTACTTATACACAATCATAAAAACCTCTTTAAATAACATAATAATACACCAACACCACGTACCATGGTTATTAGAATATAATAAGAGTAATATAACCAACACTGTTAGCAATTTGAATACGAAAATTCCCTGTACCTATAGTTACATCCCCTACAAAATGTTCAGTAATCACGAGCGTTATACCCAAAGTGGCACATGTAACGTACTCGTATCTAAAGATGGCAGGGTGTGAGAGAAAGTAATAAACATCGGGTTCTCGGTGTCTGTAACTCAATGAGTGGTGGTAGATATGTCTGGGTAGGGCGGGCGAGTTGAACAAACCCAGTGCCGCATAGATCGATACCTGGCGTCCGGCTCAGGCGAAACGCCCCGTACATTGCAGCACTTTATGAAAGAAACACTATCTTTTTTGTATGTATCATTAGGTAGATGGCGCCGATTCCCTTGTTCACAAACTAAACTAAATTTAAGTTCAGTGCATCTTTTTCTTTCTATTTCATTAAGAAAAGGGCAGAAGATAAATATTATTTAGTCCTGTCAAATAAGTGCGAGTCCACACGGCGCGTTGCGTCAGCGTTGCGTCGACGCAGCGCTGCCGTTGCGTTGTTTTACATACAAAAAACCAAGGTGTTCACACGGCGCGCTGCGTCGTCGCAACGCACACATGACGGACAGCAGCCCCCGAGACGAAGCGGGAGGGGCTGTACTCATTGCGGCGACGGAGAGGCAGCGCTCAGTTGCTTGTGCGTTGATAGGGAGGATACACGCAAGCTCATTTCATTTTTTACCTACGTACTTTTGTATTCAGTTTTATTTGCAGGTTTTACATTCGAAGCTGGATACACTCATTCTAAAAAACTTAAAAAACTTCTTTTCGTCTAATAGCAACTCCCGATATTCTAACAAAAAAAACTGTCCATCAGTATTTCTTAATGAAATGAAGGGACAGATCCAATACCGTCTTGTGATTTTGCGTCGATTTCGGCGGTGACGTAGTAATAGGAGCAATGCTAGACGTCTTTTCCGATCCATGCTTTCCTATAGACTGACTGCGATGTTTTTACAAAAATGCTTGCCGCAACTGTGCGTCACCGCTGCGTCGACCGAACGTTAAGACTGCGTCGTAGTAACGCTGCGACGACGCAGCGCCTGTGTGGCCGGCTATGCGTCAAAATATTTGCGTTGCGACGACGCAACGCGCCGTGTGGACGTTCGCTTAGTCAGCGCCTGTCGTAAATTGACGTATTTTTAGTAGCCATGTTTTTAATCACGTTTAATTTGTCTATGGAGTATCTTAATTTGACAGGACTAAACTAATATTTATCTTCTGTCCTTTTCTTAATTAAATAGAAAGAAAAAGTTGCACTGAACTTAAATTGAGTTTAGTTTGTGAACAAGGGAATCGGCGCCATTGTTAAGATTTTGAAACAAAATGAGAATCAAGATATGTATAGGTAATAATTATGTATAATAATCAAGATATCTTTTTTTTTATTCTAAACATTTAGGAGCGAAACGAACGGGAAATAACTTTACATAGTTGTTAATTAAATTATAACTTAAGAGATCTAGTCTATTAATAGCAAAAATACTTGAAATTTCTTACTAAAGCTTCCGCCTTGTATACATATAAATAGTATCTAAGTATCAGAAAAACAAACTAACGAGACGGTTTGCGCCGCCGGTTCCGCGACACGGATTGGCTTTTGAAGCCATCTAGTTGTGAACAATGCCACACTTAAAAGGAAAATTACTGTGAAAATTGTTCTTTTTAAGACTTATTGCAATGTATCGCAATAAAATCTATCTATATCAAAGTGTTAGTCGAAACTTTATTTCAGGGAATGTTACTTTTCTAGGAACTTTTTATGCAGGTAGTTAAAATATACGCTTTTAAATACCTACCGTTCTATTGTTTAATCTTCTGTGAAAAACAAATGTCGTCCCAAAACTATGAATCAGTGGGTAGCAAATGGCAGTCGAAATTAGTCATATTTTTCTTAGAACAACAACCCCTACAATCGATATTATTCTGTTAGCAGACGTAGTCATACCTAAGTATATAGGAGTATATCGATAAATCATGTCATCCAACTATAATATACTACGTATAAAACATACAAAAAGATTCTTAGGAATCTCGTTACAATTGGTAAGAAAATGATCCGTTTCTGATTTTGTTAACCTTTAAATGTCCTCGTTCCTTAAAGGTAATAAATAAAATATAGTGCCAGTAACTATGGGAGAAATTCGGGCTGCGAAGTCCCGAACTTCCCCGCGAATTAGCATAAAAAGTGCACTGCATATAATTTTGCTTATCAACAGTCGGTGTTTTTCGAGTGGAAAACTTCCGCTAATTAACACAAATGTGAAGATGGTTGGATTAAGTACCGCGTCTGGTTGATTGCAATGATAAAAAAACCATAACACAAAAAAAATATTTCTTATAATCTGTATGATATTATCAATTAGTCTTTATACATGTAGGGGTCTTATTATCTGTATGATATTATAAATTAATCTTATATACATGTAGGGGTGCAGATCGAAATGACAATTATATTATTATTTATTATTTTGTTGACAATTATATTTTTACTTTTTGTTTTTCTTCTACCTGCACTGTTCAAATATAATTAGTAATAAGATTTAATGTTCTCATGTAAGTGACGATTGTTTTAATGAGAATAAAGTTCTATAAACCGAAATGATACTTGAAAAACGTTTAACTTTTTTTAACAAAGTATACAATATAAAAAATACACTACATAGCTCGTTACTTCATCTTGCTTCATCTATCTCTCTCAAATTATTTCAAATCTAGAACTCACAACTGTTTTATGTTTTTTTTTAAAGATACAGCCAGACAATACAATACAGCCAGTATCAATAGATAAAGCTACCTGCAGGCTACGTGCCGCTTTATTAAAATTCCTACATCTTAATATATATAATTCTTCTGTACGTGTGTTTGTCACCTAACTCCTCGTAAGCGGCTGGACGGATTTGGATGAAATTTAGTGTGTATATTTCAATGGGTTCCTGGATGGTTTGAAAACACAATTGGACCCGGTAAGTGGTGCTGCTTTTCCGGGCATGAATATGTCTGCTGGGTCCGCAGTACAAATATATAATTGTACTAGCTGCACCCCGCGGTTTCACCCGCATAAGTTTCGATCCCGTGGGAATATCGGGATAAAAAGCATTCTATATGTTAATCCTGATTATAAACCATCTATGTGCCAAATTTCAATCAAATCCGTTCAGTAAGTAGTGTTTGCGTGAAAGAGTAACAAACATCCATCCATCCATCCATCCATCCATCCGTCCATAGATACAAACTTTCGCGTTTATAAGATTAGTAGGATGAATTTCACGTATTATTTTGACAGTCATCATTACTTTCAAAAAGAATGCAAAGCAATTATCTATCAGACATTCAATTATCATTCAGATGTTCAATTTACCTAAGTAACTGTATGGTTTGTCTTACGATAATATGAGATCTGAAATAGAAGCTGAACAACTTACTAGATAAACTCGTGCGTGTGTGCTTTCCTATCGCGGACTTTGTAGCAATGTAGACTCTCCGGCTACATTTGAAAGCAAACATTGTACTTTACAACTTAACGAGAGCTTGCACAACTTTTCCTTTCCTTCGAATTTATCGATTGCTATCCTCTGGGTGACTCATTCACTTTGAATACGAGAAAGTTTAAAATTAATATTACCTCATATGTAAGACAATGCTGGTGGTTGATACTTCTGTTAATCATAAGGAACTCCCAAAGAGCCTCTTCCATGAAAGAGCAATAAGGATTTATCTACGTAGACTTCAATTGACTTTGACAATTGCCTTGAACAAAGGCTGCTTTACTTGGAATTAGTTTCTCGGCGACCTATATACCTATGTTGTGGGCAATTTTCATTATCCGACTGCATTCTCTAACTCTTAGAAAACTATTATCATCCTATAAACTCGTATGCTACCTTAACCCAACCTTTGTAAATCAGCGTCATGGCTTTGCTACAAGTTATTAAACACTTAAACCACAATAACAATGCTCCAGGTGTTCCCTACGAAGTTTTCAATGTAGGTTCTGTTATGGTTTCTGCCCACAGAAGGTGTGAGAAAGGCTATTAATTGTCGAAGGCCACACAACAATGTAACCATCAATTATGCATGCTTTAATTATTACGTAAACCGAAAACCAATACTCAATTGTCGAAATTTCAGCAATCAATTAACAAAAATATTTCGTTTCCAGTTAATTTGTGGAATCACTAATTATTTAGGTTAATTAATTACGTTTACTAATGATAGGCATAAAATATATTATCATAATTTACATTGACATAACGAAATTCAGCATAATGATCATTACGCATAATATTATTAGGCATAAATGTTTTGCCATAATGCTTGTTGCCATAAATACTGCTAGCATAATAATAATGAAGCATAATTTTATAAAGCATAATGTTAAAAACACATTCTAACCCAAACCACAACACCAACAATAGAGAGGGATCTGGCGCTCAGCGACCGCTGCCGCGGCACGCTCGCTTCGCTCGCTCGCCTTCGTGGAATTTATATCGGCAAGCCCGTGCTACGCTATCCTAACGTGAAAGGTGTTAAGAAAATCTAAGGTCCAATGGCGATTGAGCGAGGTTTAAAGGCGACCACGCTTAGGTCGTGAAATCAGCTTTGTTGTAAACAAATCATATTAGTGTCGGTCGAACTGGCTCAGTATCGCATTACGTATTACATCTACCGACTTACTCCTTTTACTACGGGAGACTATAAGCCGATTGCATAGTAAGCCTAGCTCATAAGCAGAGTACTTTAAACTACCAAGAAGTAACCTAAGGTTTTAGGAGTACCTATTCATTTACTCATGGACATAGACACAGCAATATCCAGAACATTATGTAATTTCAATCAGTTAATCATCTAGCTGCGCCCCACGGTTTCATCCGTATAAGTTTCGATCCCGTGGAATATCGGGATAAAAAGTATCCTATGTGTTAATCCTGGTTATAAACCATCTGTGTGCCAATTTTCATCCAAATCCGTTCAGTAAGTAGTGTTTGCATGAAAGAGTAACAAACTTCCATCCATCCATCCGTCCAGACATACAAACTTTCACGTTTATAATATTAGTAAGATACATAGAGGGTGTGGTAACTCTAATCAAACACTGCAAATGTCTAATCGCAATCGCTTTGTGGATTAGAATCAGAGGGCTCTTATTGATGTCATTATCTAATTGACATTGAGATAGTGTGCACTAATAAAGTACGCAACAATAATTCACTACAGCATAATCTGCTGGGACGCGGGCCTTCTCTCCTCCTTGTGAGTGCGAGTGGGCCGTAATCTATCGTTGGGAGCTGTCACATGTCGTCGAATGATTGGTTCTAGGACATGCCGGTTTTCTCATGATGTTTTCCTTCTACGTTTTGAAAGCAGTGGTGATGAATGAATTCTACAAAGGAAAGTGCCTGTCTGGGTTCAAACTAGTAAGTAATCTTTGTCTTTCACACCTGTGTGACAGACTCACTCTAAAAGCTCGATGAGTCAGTTCGTTGTGTCATATTTACACCTGGGTCGTATCGTTGCTATGCACAAATAAAGTACGCTACAACCCTTCGCTATACAATGTCCTACGTCATTGTACGGCCCTTCCCTCAAAGGGTTGCTTCCTGGATGTTACGGATCAAGGAATATATGTATAAGGTAAAGGTGAGGTTTCGGGCCCGTAATTATAACGCCTCCCACTTGTTCCAATTCAAATGGTAAAATATTTGTTATTCCTGAATGAATTAGGGGTGGTAGGAGTGGCTTTGGTGATGAGATATCATTTCGTTAATCGGATTGAGTTTATTTACGTTTTGGGGAGCAATGGCCTAGGTAGCAGTTAATACTGGGAAGAGAAAATATTTTTGAGGCAACGCGACATTACAGCACCTTTTCCGGGATCCACATGGTTACAGGCTTCACGATTTTTATAATTTTCATCGCAATTCACATCTCATGAACCCAATCGAGAGGCTACGAATGCAATCACCTCAGCTTGTAAACACTAACGAACAGGTTTAATATAAACCAAACGAACATAGAAACAGAATAGGAGAAAGCGCATTCTTTTCTTGATATTCTTGACATTTCAGTATAGATAGAAAGAAATACGAAGAATTTGGTTGAGTGGGGACAGAATGCGCATTCGTTTGTTTTATCTAAACCGACCTTTCCCCGAATACTGTTTCAACATACCTACACTAAACTGAACTGAACAATCTACCTGAAGAAAATATACGCCAATTCAGGCACGGTACAGCATGATTCAACCTTCAAACCAGCAGGTTTAATATTGATTGGGAATTTTCCTACATTCCTTTCCACAATGGCGCGCTATGTAGATAAACGTAGGTACACAAATGCAGGTCGTTGTGACGTAATTACATTTTCATTATGGTAAAATGCCCGCGTAGGAGTGCCCATTGATACTACCACTCTAACGTACATTACTATATATATACATACCATACACACCAATTATTCCCAACATTAGTTGACTGATTCACTGCTCCTTGTAAGTAAACAAATGAATATCTGTTTTTTATGTTGTTATACCGGTTTTTTAATGGCATCTACTAAATGTAATTTGTAGTATCAACTTCGAGAACTTATACATAAATAGACATGGTGCGTGACGCAGCGCTCTGTGTATGAGAATTACATGTTTTTTTACATTCGTATATTACTTTATTGAATAATCTCGACGTGCGTACGTCAAGAACAGTAGATAAAAACTGCTTGGCGCCAATTTTTTCAGAAGTATGTGTTGATTCAGTAAATAAAGTTATCATTATCTAACAATGTGCTGTATAATCATTCTTTACTTTACTATTTTGTTGTTGTTTTTTTACATAACATCAGCCGACCATAACGCACCATTTAGGATTTAACAAAAGATTCAAATGAATAGCCTTCAGTACCCAGGGTTAAAGTTTTCAATTCGGCCATAATGTAAACAATATCGCAACTACCTCAACACTGGGCCTCGTCATATCTTTCTGTACCGCTCTACGTTCAACGGGTTGTCTACGTGAAAGCCATTCAGCCCGCTCGCCATCTGTCCACTGTGTACCTACTAAATATTCTGCTGAGCGCCACAACAGATGTAATGCGATATAAATCGAATGTTTACATTCAGTCTCAGTGCCGTTCCGGTTCGGAACCGGCCGGGACGACAGTATCTATAGACGTCTCACGCCCGGAACTAGGTCAGGCATGCCTTTGAACGAACTCATTGCCTAGAATACTATAGCTCGTGTACTTATTACGTACGATTGGCTAATTGTGGCTGAATAAGTTGAGCCAATTTCAATGGTTCTGAATGAGATCCGTGCGTGGAAACAAAATGCTAAAACCCTCCACATTTCGCGGTTGTGGAAGGTTTTAGCATTTAAGAAACCTCGACCCCCACAGGAATATACAGTCTCATCACTGATGATCGTGAATGATGCATCCGATATGCCGTCAGCAATGTGCGGACCTTCCTACCCAGAGCGTCAAGTTCCTTCATGTTCCTGTTTACTTATAATGGTGTGATTATTTCGCGGAAAATATAAATTGAAAAAGTACTTAAGCTACTTTCTTCAAACCACGCTCTTTAACTACATATATGACACTGATCTAGTTGAAAATGGAATGATGGCTCTTGTCACATCAGATAAAGTTCGTACATATCTGATAGGTCAACGGCAGCTAGGTACGCCTACGGAAAATAAACTGAACACATTTTGATTTTGAAAGCCATCACTATATGGAAATATTTTATAAAAGAAAGGTTGTACTATTGATAGTTGGGTGATATTATGATCACAAACAGATGCGCGTCGCTACCCTCGTCACTTTTTGATACAAAAAACGTACAAAATCTAACGCATCACATAGCAACATAAATCTTTTTAAAGATGTGTGTTTTACTGTAGGCAAAGCCTTTTAGACAATAACAAACAAAATTACATAACATGAACCCATTTGCTCGACATCAATTTGCTTATGAGTAATTTAACGATTGTATCTATGTATTTGAAAACGTTAAAGTTATGGGCTCCCATAAATCATGAGTAGGTATTCAAGACGACAAGAGTAGAGAAGAGCAGGTCCCAATAATTATACGCTCATCTACAATTAACTAAAATTAATAAGATTACTTCGTGAATTTGCTTTAACAGAACATGATGATTTTTTTGACGACCCGTATGAACCCTCGGAATCGTTCGATTCTCTAAAGAATTTATTTGATATGTTCGGCTCGTGAAGCCGAAAGCCAGAAGGTTGATAAAAATCGCAAGATTGTGTAATTAAGATTAATTGCTGAACCGTGTGGCATCATTATTCATTATATACCTTATCAGGTCACCAACTGTACCTATTAGTAAACAACCTTTTGCACCCACAATCCTGAATCGCAAGTGGTCATGCGTGTTAAAACGCATGCGCTACTGTTTACGCTGACTGAAAGCATGCGTAAGACACGATATTTTCAAGTTTTTTATTCAGAAATGACGCTTATCCTACTTATCCCTTGTCATTATTTCAAGCAATTACTCCTTGAAGAATAACTTACGCAGCTGTTAAGTTCTTAATTAGGCTTATTTTTACGGCGAACCTGAGCGTAGTAAGTTAATTTGCATTACTTAAATTATTCTTAACGCTCAAGCGACGACCCGAGTGGTTTAGCTAAAGAGTAGACTATCCTGTTCCTTTTCGCAGGAATATTAATAAGGGTAACTACGGAGTTAAAGCAAAAGGGACAACAGAATGCTTCGTCAAAACACACGTTACGAATGAACCCTATCCTTTTATGACGTTCAAAAGCTTAAACATTCTAAAGCCATCATATTTGTTTACAAATGTACATGTACAACTTGGGATCGGGTAAATCTAGTCCCTTAGCCAAATCAAACGTCCTAAGGTTTCGAAACGTTTAAAGAGGTATGAGGAACAGGGTGTAAAGTTAACTCATCCTCTATAGAAAAGGGAGGATCCTCCGACCAGACGGGTGTTGTGTCTGGCAGGCAACTGCCCAACGATTAATGTTGGGAAATTGTATATATGCTAATTGCGCGGTAAACTCTGCTTGCGAGAAGAGAGGATTTGCGTGACTTTGCGTGACGTCAGTATGACGCGTTGTTCGTATGTGGCGTTGTAGACACCGCTACACGTTAAACTAGAATTAAATTATCGACCAGATCATTCGTCCGACATGTGAACGCCCTTTTGCTTGCGATTAATATCGTTTTCTAAACAATGAGTCAACTTCTGTTATTCTGTTAGACGTTGACTCATCGATAAATTATGATACTACTTAGTCTAGGTATGCTTAAAGTACTTATCAAGCAGATTTTGGCAAAGAAACGAGCACAATTGGAAGAAACTTGACTAAACGAAACGGTAACATCAATCACAAAATAATAATCTTCAAGTTTCAATGGAAATATGATACAAGTAAAAGTCTATAGAAAATGAAAGGAGTATATTGGCTGCTGATCCCACCGTAATCAGAGGCGAGTTTACGAATAAGCCCGAGTGAATCTAGGCTTACGGAGAGCGGTAGATTTTAGCGAGCGGCAAGAGCCCTTATTAAGATTGCCAACTCTTCAGGAAAATTCCGAGAAAGAGGTAAAATATTCATGTTGAAGAAATACTGAGAGCATTCTCGGTGAAACATTTCCTAGCTTATCTTAATTTATAATAATATAGATTTCATTTTTTTAACAGTACTTGGAAATTGAGTTATTTGTAGGGCCCGAACAATTGTTTTCTTTAATGTTCTTTCAACTAGGTGCATTCGGGTGTCACGATCAATATCACACAGCGAATTTCGCGCGAAGAGGACGTTGACTTCATATTCATAAGAAAATATCCTTGCATACTCAAAAGAAACTTGAGACCGCTGATTTAACGTTTCAAGAAAAATATATTTAATAAAAGAGGTAAAATTTTATCTCGAACAACTCAAAGAGCACGAACGATCGTTTTATTACATAAAACGTGAATCAATTTATAAAATGTTAAGGTTTAAATATATCTTTATTACTCAATCCCTCTTTAACAATTGACTGGAATAAATAGGTACCCTGAAGAAGTGAATTTATACTGAACTTTGAAATGAAAATTTATAGCGCAGACACATACAGGATAAACGGGAAAGCCGGAAAACGGTAAAGCTACTATTGATTATTCACATTGCAAATGTTTTTCCAAGAATTCTACTGGTAAGGAAGCCCCTAAGTTCAAAGCTTTCAACAGTTACAGTCAGTCCTTTGTGAGATTGTGTGACGCCAAGCATTCGGTATCGATTCACCATGGTCGTAAAATAAAGATGTATAAATATATAGAACAATACTGTGATCTTAACATTGAGGATTCACAAAAAAACAAAAGAACCTTATGTGGGAAGGTAACTTTATAATGATATAATTAATAGCGTTTTTCAACTCTTATAGAGAAGCAACGAGCATTTATTGGCGATAAAAGACTATTGCGTAAGTTCTGCGGGGTAATTGCGTAACACACTAACAGTATCAATTAATATAATAATCTATAGACTTTAGTCTAAGTATACTATAGATCATTATTGTATACATTGCAACCGTGAAAATTCAGCAGTGACGTAATCACGGGACCTCTGACTCACATGTTGTTCTGCATCTGTGTAGTAAATAATGATAAGTGTATGTTTGCGTTCATTCGAGCAAACCTGCGGGGTAACACACTAACAGTATGAATGGCTTTCATTTTGACATTTCAGCAACATTCACTGCGTTATTTACGTGGTAGAGCAGACAATTTTTTTCGAACATATGAAGCATTGGATGAGCAATATCGTTCAATATGATTCAGATTGTTGTTGAAGATGTGTGCAATTCAGGTGCTGGTCTGTATAAGTATCTACAAAATACATACAAAGATCTACTGGTAAAGGTTTGTAAACATCTGGGCCACCACGACTTTTAGCAAGAAGTAAAAACAGCCACTCAATTTTCGCTTATAAAAAATTATGGATCAATATCCAATTGTTTTGTCAGACAGGGAAAGGATTAATAAGCGTCGTTTATAATAATTTTCCAACCCCTTGCTTTTCGAAATCGCGGCTCGTACTTACAATCGACT
The DNA here is from genome assembly GCA_911387795.2 of Apamea monoglypha. NCBI lineage: Eukaryota > Metazoa > Arthropoda > Insecta > Lepidoptera > Noctuidae > Apamea > Apamea monoglypha. Next base: position 11,631,474 of record OU426930.1, on the reverse strand, counting down.
GTTTGTCGGTTGGTGTCCCGTCCCTGACCTTTCACCACCAGTTGTTTCAGCAAACAAATATAGGGGCGAGATGTCACCATAGGTATGAACCTTGATAGCGACAATGTGAGACAGTTCAGAGCTATTTCCAACGTTGTTGTTTTTAAGTAGCGAATTTAGAGACGGTATTAACCAGATAAAGAAATGTTAAAAGTGTTTAGTCTAAAACAAAAGCTCTCAACTTACCTAAACTTATGTCCTGTCTATCAACAGCTTTATTCTGCGCATGATAAGTAAGTATTAACGTGCCACTGCTGTTAAATACAGGATCGGCAGGTTAACTTGCAGTATCGCAGTCCCAGATTTGTAAATACATAGTTAAATTAAAATTGGCATAAATTAGCATGTCGGCACCGAGTGAGGCCGTGGGCCTAGCACCGCGATCGCTCCAGGTCGGCCGATCGATGCCGAGGCGCCGACCCGGTCAACGCTTGGCAGACACTAGCCTGCCGTTTGACCCCTGCGTGGTACCAGTACCTGCTAACACGACCGATTTTTCTATTTTCCTGTCATGTGAACACGACAATGGTTCGCGATAATTGTTCTGTTTAGCCCATTATCGGAATTGCCTGAACTTTATAGAGTTTTGTCAGAGACTGATTTTCAGTAACAGTGAAGTTCGTAGCAGTGGATTAACTCCTAATCCTGACCTTACCCAACCTAATAAATGTGTACTGTTTGCCACTTGATCGTCATTAATCTGAATGACTACGGTGATTATTATCAATAACATGCACGAAACGTTTAAAACTAGCATTTATATTCCACATAAATCGTGGCTGTATTTTGAGCTTCGTATCGATCGCAAGCATTCTAAGAATTCAGCCATTAGAGTCGACGCAAACCTACGCACGTACTACAGCTGTTATACCTACTTATTTACCAGAATAGCTACGCATACGTAAATAACTAAATGTACGCTTTACCTTAGAAGACATTTTACATTACATTATATTAGAAGTTATATACATACGAAAACCTAAAGTAAAAAATATTATTTTTTACTTTTGGTTTTCGTTTGTATATAACTTCAGTCGTGCAAAATATTTGAACGATGAAGCCTAAATTGTTTTGTTACGTTCAAACTGCAGTTTTGAAACCTCAAAAATTCAAGACTAGAGACTACTTCTTGGCGTTTTTTTAAGTCATGCATGAGTAATACTTAGTATGAATGAAATAAAAAGATTTGAGTATAATGAATCTTCATTATAAGACCGATTTTCAAAATCATCATGAATAAACAATTTATGGGGACTGTAAGCTTAATAAAGCTTACGAGAGATTTTCTTTTCGTAGAAAACATTGAAGCGCAATATAGCCACGTCGACTCGCATTTCTGTCAATACAACTGAGTTGGAAAGACTGCAAATTGGTATGAAAACGGTTAATTAAACTAACATTTACGCAAATACATATGTAAAGTATATATCTAATATCAAAAGTGGTCTCATACCCGTCCTACATTATCTAATTACATTCGTGATAGTACACAATTCAACCATTTCCATGAAAGCTCATACTTGTTGTAAACGTTTGTGTTAATTGCGTTCGTTCCGTGTCAATCAAATGTCCAGTTTGCCCTGGGGATACCCAGCCAATTACTGTTTATACATACTTCATGCTCCGTTTCAGGCCGAAAATCCCGAGTTACTGAGCCAGTGAGCCTTCAAGTCGTCGACGGTTGAAATATTGGTGATTTCTATCGTGGTAATCGATTTTAATGTTAACCGAGTATCATTACTCGGTTAACATTAAAATAATTAATAATAGTTCCGAGTATAGAAAATACAGTCCGACCAATTATTTTCTATGAAATACTAATAAGCGACTTGTCGTAGAAAAATGTCATAGAACTGCAGGTGAGTTATGCAGGTTGAGAAGCTTCACTATCAACTCAGTACACATCATAAATTGCCCATATCATCGAACGCCTGCTAAGCATATTAATTATGTCAATATTCCCCGAGATTGACCTTACTAACGATGAACAGCGTTGGCCTATATCCCACAGGGTATAAGTACATAATGTAATTTACCTATATTTCACGGCTTATCTTCAACATTCATTACATATTCTCCTCTCGTCCGTACAGGACCTTGTTAAATGTTGTTTCTAAGACATCACCCTCGCTGTAGGTACAAGTTTTTGTTCTATTTGTGAATCTGTAAGCAGTAGCCTATGTTGTAATAAATTATGAAGACATTAGCATTATTTGAAGACAATAATACTCTATATTGACTTTGTTGATAAGAAACGATACGTACATATTTAATTCAAGAAAAATATTTTACTTGAAACGTAGTAGGTACTAAAAACATATTTTATCCACTGATTTTAAAACCAAAAACAGTAGTTTATTCTGAAAATTCTGTACCATTAATAACTTAACTTTCATTTAGTAAGTAGGTCGTAATACAAAGGCGATAAATCTGGAAAAAATGTAACGCGAAAATCTTTATATTGGTAGGAATGAACGTAAAACGGAAGGGAGATAATACAAGGCTTTAGAAATGACATGCTCCAATTGTCTTGTAACTCGAATGAATGAGAACATTGGCGAGATTTCATGTCTATGAGGAACAAAGCTCTTCTGTTTAACAGTGAATGAGTAAGTTATAATAGTTGATTTCAGGAATTTTCAGTTTCATGTCATACGGGTTTTCAATTTTGGAGAAATAGTGTAAATTAGTTCACTTTCGCAAGGCATTTATTAACATAAATTATCCCTATATTTCATAGTGATGAAACCCGTGTCTTTCAGCCTCGTGTAATACAATTTAAGCTGTTGTTGTCAACCACAACTCAAAAGTACAACAGGGGAAATATCGGAAAAGTACCCACTTTTTCCCACTTCCTTTTATGTCACTCATCCCGTCCGTCCAACTTTTTGATTGGCTGAGCGCGACCAAATGACAGTTTCACAGAATTTTCCGGCATACATGACATACTCATACCTACCTGCGGATATAGGTACATAAGACGTGTGACAAAAATATAATGGCACAAATAATAGCCGGGTGCGAATGGAACTTTGTTCAAAGATAGTTGGGAGCACGGGATGGAACGTGTGAAAAGAACAAAGGCAATGGTATGAATGGTACGCGGCCTTTGGCGAACGAATCCTCTTTGAAAGTACGCAGATACCTACATATCTAGCAGGCAGCAAAATGGTATTCAAATATAAATTCGTAAATGTAAATAAGTAGGTATTCTACGTATACCTATTCATACAAGAACCCATACTTTTTCTTTGTAAAACGTACATAATTGTTTACTAGTATCATAAAGGTAACAAAAGTTCAATGCACCATACCTATTCATGCAAAAACTGGCTCAATCTTTTTGAGTGCTTTTGAACGAATAGGTAGTCAATCTATTTAGACCGCTAAAGCCTGATAAAACGATGTCTAAGTACATAAATAAGCTTTTATAGTAGGTAATATAAATCTAAAACTTCAAATTCGGGTTAACATTAAGTTTTTACTGGGTTAAATTTTCACATAGCCGAATTTTAACTACAACAGCATTGTTCATTGTATTTGCAAAATGCAAAACTAAGCCTACATATACACTAAAATATATAATTCACGTTAATTAAGCGACCTAGTTTACCATGCTCTGTCAAACAACGTGTTATGTGGAACATCACTTCCACCACATACGCACCATTTTCACACGACACACGACTTCTTTTTAGAATTTTTAAAGAGCTCTCCGAGCCAGCTGCCATTGTGGTTATTCCGGGTAAAAGCCTCCTGTGTCGTCGCTACAACGAGGTAATTCTGCTAGAAACTGTCGCATGTTCGTCGACTAGTCGTTATGTTTTCAACAAACAAGGCGAGAGATGAGAGAAAAACATTTAAAACATTTTCAGATTTTCCCACAGATTAGTAAAGTAAAGAATTTTCCCGCCTTTAGTCCCGATTTTTCTTTATTATTCTTCGCTATTGCAGGCAAAGGCTTTGTCTTTATACAGATCATGTTCGATTTAAAAAAAAAGCCGAAAGCGAAGAGAGAATCTTAATGAATGTCTGGCTCTTTATTAGATGTAGTATTAATGTAATTATTAATTTTATTTACTTCTTTTTGTAAGTAATCGTATTTGTTTTCTTTTAAGTATTTTAAAAACTGGCTGGTGATGTCGTGAAAAATATAATGTAAGCCATAATTGAAGAAAAAAGAAAATTTCTTTTTTTTTATGGCGTTTGAGATTGCCAGATGTTTTTTTTTTCAACTTAAGAAAGAGGTCATATTTTGTTGGATATTGCTTTTCTTATAATTTAGAGGTTAAAATAATATAATTAATACTTAGAGTTTGGCACAATGCCTGTTGATCCTAGGATTTCTTCAAAACTTTTTATATTGCCACATTCTACAAATGTATATTTATAATAATTGTTTACATTGATTTTACAATTAAAAATTAATTAAACACATAAAAAAATAAACAGCGACGTGCGAAAGGTAAAAAAACTGGTGTTTAATACACAATTTAATGAATCTACGTATAGTAGGTACGAACTTGTTTACATATTTTACTTATGGCCGAAATAACTTCTGAGATGTAAATGTCGTAGTTTGGCAGGTTTTGTAGAGAAAATATATCGAACCACCTTTTATTAAAAAAAAAAATAGTCCCTTATCATAATAATAGATAATTATTATTATTTGCCAAGTACGAAAATGATTGATTCCTACCACACTTAGTGATAGTGGTAGGTATCAATGAAAATGCAGTTTTTTTTTTATCTGCCACGTTTTTTCGTGATCAACTTTTATGAGCCAAATCTAATAGTAGGTAGGTAATTCAATATTATACTTTATTTTAGTGCATCTTTAGGAATCGTTTATTTTGTTTTCATTGTTAATTTTAAATACCGGCTGTTATGTCGTGATAAATATTAAGCTAGCCGTAAATGATGAAAAAAATAAAATATTAATCATCTTTTTTTTCAAATGTCATTTGAGACTTTTGAGATTTTAATGCTAGATGTTTTTTCAACTAAGAAAAGGAAAGAGGTTATAATTATTATAAACCCGCAACCTTTTTGGAAAGGATAGGAGACTTCTACTTATTAAAAAAGCTTTGCCCTCTTTGATCAAAGACTTTTTGTTTTACTTTAAAAGATAGATAAAAGATAATTTTATGGACTCTTATTAAATCCTTTTCTCAAAGCAGAACGAGGGTATTATAAACGAAAGCAAACCAAAAAAATGGACATGACATACTAAGCATTTCTCTTTGGTCTATATTTCCGAGCTGTGTACTACCTGGTTACATAGGAATGACCTAGTTTAGTGGCAGCCGCATCGGCGCGCATCGTGCACGGCTGTTGCCACTGGCGACACCACGCGATCATGATTACATACTAATTAATACTGTTTATAAATAAAGTAGGTACCCCATTAGCTTCTGATGGATTTTGTCTGTGGTTTTCTGGTGACACAATGTTCTTTTTTATTGAATTTCTTCTTATCTAGGTCACGTTATTTGCATCACAAACAAAGAGAATATAACCCTACTGATTGCAATCACACGACAAGTCCATCGTGCTAAGTAATTTAATTCTTTGCAAATCATACTTACACAGCCGATTTTAAAAATCATTTTATATTCATGATGACAATCATAAATATGTTTTTTAAGTAACGATGAATAACGCTGTTATATAATATACAGCATAGGTACTACTGATTCGGTCTGTTAAAACAAAATTATTATTAGGTCATGCTCGTTACTCATAGTATAAAGTCATGCAACTTGCGAATCTATACCTAAAGGTTATGAGGCTTGCTCCTTATTAAATAGAACTTAATATAAATTTCGGAATAATGACATAATAGACACCTTTGCCCACCCCACCGGGTTATAAACGCGTGATGTTATGTTTCTACCTAAGTATTAGATATACAGGATAATTTTTTAACCAGTGCGCGAACTGTAACCATGAATTCAGCACATGCTTCTAGACTCCGAAGCGAAGAAACTTATGGTCGGTTATCAAAAAAAATCTGTTATTTAATAAAAAAGTGAAAACCTACGCGGTGAAAATGTTTGGCAGAGCAAATTTTTTTTTTATTTATCGAGGAAGAATTTCAACGCCACGCAGCCTGCGTTGAAATTCTTCGTCGGTTCAGAATCATGTACGCACGGCTACACATCAAGCTATACAAAACCAGTATAAGCTGCCTTCTGATTGTACGAAAAACCTATACAATGCGAGGTCAGCTAAAACTGGAAATGCATAGCTTGATGTGTAGCCGTGTGTACCTACTGAATTCATAGTTACAGTTAGCGCACTGGTTAAAAATGTATCCTGTATTGGAGCAGAACAGAAACAAACAAAGATAATGAAGTATGCTAAAACTCTTAGTTGTAACTGTCAGTTTAAGTCAAAATTAATATTTAAATTAAGATCAGAGAGTAGCTAAACCACAAACTCGATGAGTAGCGACTCTATCCAAAGAGCCGATTCAAATCAAAGATCAATATTTTTCTTTGATAGTTCATTCAACTTTGGAATAGATAGTCTTATGGCTTTTATGTTTGCTTCGAAGTATCCTGCCATACAAATCGCTCCACACAAAGCGAAAATACGTAAAAGCTATATTTTATCAAATGCCGAGTGAGGTTCAATGACCCGACCCTCTGTAGGTACTTATATCTACAAATTGGGATTTATTGAGGGTGGTTTAAAATTATTTCACACATTTATATAAATGTGCGCTATTTATAACAAATGTTTTCGAGAGTTCGATTGAGAGCTTTCACTTCTCTAAAAAAGCGACGCTGACACATCAAGCTATACATTTCCAGTTTTAGCTGGCCTCCCATTGCATATGTATTTCTTACAATGCGAGGTCATCTTATACTGGACAGGTTTAGCTTGATGTGTCGGCGTATGTATCATAGACTACTTGAATATCAATGTTTGTCGTATCATTACTAATTTCATGTAACTCTACATATGTACCTATCTATAAATACCAATCTAAATTGTATTAAGCAACTAGCTAACCACACAGACGTTGTCCTGTCCTTTCAATATGTTCAAGCCAAAAAGTCATATAAAAAAGCGCTCAAGGGAATACAACAATCCGTTCTATCACTAAAATAACTGATGTCACTCGGAAAGCTGCCACGCTTAAATGGAATTGGGCTGGACACATCTGCCGCATGTCAGACGATCAATGGGCCAAACTTACGACCCGGTGGGTGGCAAACGACATCGCGACAGGCCCAGACGGAGATGGCGGGATGAGCTGGACTCCTTTCATAAAGATTGTTCCTTGGCAGCTCTGGACAGAGAGAGGTGGAATGATAGTAGGGAGGCATTTGCCCAGCTGTGGGACATCTACGGCTAATAAAAAATGAATAAAAACTGATAGATATTGTCTTAAAGTAATAGTACCAACCTAGGTATGCTTAGTTATTGGACGAACATAAAAAGTTGTCTATATATTTTCTTTTCATAGACCTTATTTTGCAGTGTTCAGATTTATAAACCTTTCACAGACTAATTTATTCAACAAGGTCCAAAAGTAGGTAGGTAATAGTTTCTAGTTAATTTCGGATATAGTCACATTTTCTTGGAAAAGCCTAGAGATACAAAAAGTTTTAATAACAAATTTAGTCTCAACATCTATTAAAAAAAAGATAATTATCATAGGTCTATAGACTTTAGACTATTGCCAATAATCCACAGAAAATATTATATAACTAGCTGCGCCCCGCGGTTTCACCCGCATAAGTTTCGATCCCTTGGGAATATCGGATAAAAAGTATCCTATATGTTAACCCTGGTATATACCATATGTATAAACCATATGTGTGCCAAATTTCATCCAAATCAGTTCAGTAGTTTTTGCGTGAAAGAGTAACAAACATCCATCCATCCATCCATCCATATAAACTTTCACGTTTTTAATTATTAACGTTATGTTTACGTTTTCAATTAATAATTAAGTAAATAAATAAAGTAGGAAGTAGAATTAAATGTGACTAAGACTGTGTCAAAAAAAATCCTAGAAAAATATTCAAAGAATATAAAGTACTAGACGCAGCCTAAGGAACGACCTAATTCATTACTATTTTAACACTCTCAAATCAGTTAAATTAATATGTTTTGCTACGTATCTAAATAACTAGAAAAAAGCGTCATTCTCAAAGACCTTTTCAACAATAATTTAAGTATCTGTGACTAAATATGTAAATCAGAAAAGTTAGAGAAAATAATCTAAAGTTGGCTGATATCGTGAACCTTGCACTTTATAATATAAGTATGCCAACTTGCCAAGAAAGAAGCGTCGAGAAAAACTTGTATTGTTTGGAACTAAAAGGAAAGAAATAGAAGGAAAAGGTGTTACGAACCATGACTAATTGTGTAAACATTTCGATTTCGTTGATAAGATTGTTCTCGGTCCATGTCAACGTAACTCACAAATCCGTTTCGTTTTCCTCAGAGCTTTTCGTAAATGGTATAAAGCTAGGGATTAACTCTGGCATACTGATGTAGTAACAGGTTAATTATAAATGAGTTCGTATGTGGATGGCCTTAAATGCGACAGACACGACAGGCGGCGTCACGCGACCTACGACGAACGTAGTTTTTGTATTTTCGAGGTAAATGCAGGTACGTTTGGTACTGTAGTTAGGTTGGTACTTCGGTTGTTACCTACTTTGTTGGGTCGAAACTTACAAATTGCCTTTACATCACGAACTACGTTAGGATAGGGTAACATAAATTGGGTTATAGATTATTCACTTCGTTTGTTCACGCAGTACGTTTGGTAAAAAGAAAAGTTTAATCCAAATTGTTTTAGGAAAGGAAAACAAGTAATTATATGGCCGTTACCCTTTACAATAATTATTGTAAATACCATGAAAAAATAATAAAATAAACAACCTTCATTCTCCTTTAATTACTGCTTGCCCAGCCTGCCCTGTTATTAAGCGTAACCTTAATAAGCGTAATATCATCGTTGGAACAAATTATCATAATCAATGACAAAATTGCCTCCCAACGAAAAACACAAACTTTTCTTAACACAGAAAAAATCAAGATCTTGACTGGCGGGCTTAAATCAACTGAGTCGGCAAAATATCTACAGTCTCGCCTCGGCATGTTATGTAATAGGCGCGAAAAAAGGATTTGGTGTCGGTACATTTTATCTTATTTATTTGACCTTGTAGATTCTTAGACGTGAACCCAATTTTCCACTAGATATAAGGCGTTTACTCTAGATTGCTAAACATTAATCTATTTAAATTCTTTAAAATGTCGAAAGAAAGATCACACACATAAAAAATCTCCTCAGTATTTTTACATGCCTTGATTGGATTTCTCAGTAAGATAATGCTATTTGGACAAAAGCGGGTAAAATTAGTTAACCAAATGAATGGTAAATCAAGTAAAAAGGCAGGGGTCAAGGACTAAATGAGTGCTGAAACTGAAACGAGGCATTAAAATTACATACTTCAACAATCTCAAGGCTGCCTCACAAAACAATTTTCATAAAATACTGTGAATGTTTACCAAATCGAGAAATTGAACTGAAGGGGTGTTTCCTAAATATAGATGCCCCTCCCACCGGACCTGGCTGAAATGAAACCAGATACATTTTGTTTTTGTAACGACAATGCTAAAAGGCAATATAAATTGTTGCAGTTAGTAAAAACTAACTGAGCTACCTAATACAATTACCCGTTGTTATAAAAGGAATACAAGAAATAAATGTTGTTCGGGGGTAAGGGGGTGGGTGTCCGGGGGTGTGTCGAGGGGTGGGGGGGCGTCAAGGTTTAAGTTCTGTTCGTTCGGGCGCCACTGCGGACGATGCGTATTTCTACGTGTCGGTTGAATTACGGTGCCCGAACATACAGCTCGGTGTTTGACGTCGACTCGCTCCGATTAACAGATGAAAAGCCTTGTAACTTACCAAGATGTATTCGCTACTGAAAATCACAATTCATACCACGTTAAGAAGCTATTTACACAAATCTTTTCGATCAACTTTGGTGTAGCGCTTCGTATATAATTTTCAGGATTATTTTTTTTTCAGGCCTGAAATTTAAATACAGCATTCCAGAATTTTTTAAGAGATCGCTACTGATTGCTGCAACTGTTATCATTTAGAGGGAGAACCTCATATTATTCATATTAATTTATTGCATTCCATATTGACAAGAAGATGTTACAAAAGGCTTAGAGCTATGTACAAAAATATGAAACAATACAATTAAAATAAAATACAAAAAGTAAAATTAAAACTACTACTAATGTATCAAAAATAAATAATAATAATCAAGTAAAAAGCAAGGTCTTCTCAAGTGATGTGTTAAACGCTAAGAAAACTAGGTATTGATTGATGATCACTTGAAACAATGTTTCCTACGAAAGACGTAGTCAATATTACTGAAAATAAAATGAAAATCTAATGCCACTGACATTTCACGATGTAAATGTCAAGAAAAGCTTCAGTAAGAGATTACCATAGAAGTGTCGACAGCTAATGAACAATGCAACGTTTCATGTCGTTATTATGTAAGTTCTTGTATCTAGTTCAGAATGTATCAAGGACATAAATCGTGCCAAAAATAATGAGACGTTATCGCATTTGACGTTTTGGCCTTCAACCGAAAACTTTTTGACAATTTTGTGAGTAAAATAATTAATTATTACTTTTCTCGTAGCTCACGCGTAAATGTATTTTTTTTTTTTGTTTTCGTTACACTAAATTTATCCGAAAAAACTTTAACACTTTTCTTCGTTCAATACTTTATAAGTACTATATATATTTACCTATACTTCGCTTTCAACTCAATCAAAACTGTAAATACTGACATAATAAATTAAACTTGTATACCTAGGTACTCGTATATCTATGTAACCTATCAGACGCAATTTTATACAATAAGTATTATTTATTTATTAAAACTTTATGCACAAGCAAAAATTGCTGTACAAAGGCAGACTTAAAGCCTGAAATTTTCTACCAGTCTGCCTCATCTTATGTGATAGGTATAAACAAGACCCTCTCGCTTAATTTGGTTTAAAAAATCAGATTACCAGGTACGTTGACCTCATTAAATGTTGATTGAATTCGCATCCACGCATCCACTTAAATAAGGACTAATAGGGGTTTTTAGCTACGTGAAAAATTACCAACAACGGATCTTTTTAAATTAATTTATAGCCGGTTCACGCAGATTAGGCACCTATTTACTTGTCCAGAATAATGAGATAGCTTTATTATATTGGGTCTTTTTTTTTGCTGAATGGGCCTGCTCTTGACCTCGATCATGCTTGATGAAAAGCGATGGATGAGGTCATGAAGGAAAGAGCGGGCCCAGAAGATGCCTGTTCACTCTTGCCTTGAAGGCAGCTGGGTTACATGTGGAAAGGAACACAGACGCTGGCAGTCTTTTATAATTCCACGAGACGTTAAAACGAGTATTATGTAACTGCGTCCTTTTTCTTGTGAGGTTATTTTACATTTACAGTGAAAACTAAACTGTTTTCGTTAAATCCAAAAGTGTAAGCGTTTATTTCTTGTGTGTAGTTATTCAGGGTCCCAAAATACCTACGTAGGTGTTCACTTATTGCAATTTGCATAACCCGACCGTGACGACCCCTGACTTTATTCCACAAGGGGCGGGGATGTTACACTTATTTTTTACGCAGGTGTTTTGTTTATGTTTACGATCCCTGGCTAAATACGTGTGGGCAATAAATAAAAATGAGGTCAGAAGCATGAAAATATTGGTATGTACTTACTTACTGAAATATGTCAAATCAAAATATCAAGAGCATTCTTATTATAAAGCTTACATTTTAAAGAATTTGCTTTTCCGGGAAGGCCTTTGCCTTATATAACCTGTAAGCAAGCCTTAAACAATCTTAGAACCTAAGCCGCTTTGCTGATAGAAAGCAGCAAAACGGCTTTATTTTAAAATCAAACACGTCGAGAAATAAGAAATAATGTTTTAAAGCATAAGTTGCAGTAAATACAGCGGGCAAAGTGCTGTTATTTACATTGAATCCGATATCAAAGGCTCTCCGCCCCTCGAGCGACAGGGGGTGAAGTAAAGACCTTCTCGACACTTTTGCATCCCGATTACGGTCGGTGATTTTCTAACATTCAGTTTTGTACTTAAAGTTCTGTTTTACCGAGTTGAGTCTGATTTTCGTACTGTGATTTACTGACTTAAAAATTCATTTAGTTTGCTGTAATTCAAATTGACATGGATGATAAGTAAAAAAACTTTTTAACGAACTCCTACCGGCATAAAGTTGCCCCACTGCAGGGTAAAAACCGTTTCTCGTACAGATAAGGAGCGAGTCTGTTGGCGATTTTAGACTAAAGTTACTCAAGTTACATTTTATTCTTTCCCGTAAGGCAGTGTTTTTTTTAGGTTATCTTAGAAATAGAACCAGATTAAAGGATAAAGAACAGAGAAGGCTCTATTCTTGTGTCCCAATCTATCCTCCTATTCTTGGCATCTAGCCTAGCCTGCTCTGACCTGGCTCTAAGTTATTTTATTATTGACAGATTAACTTTAACATGACCCAATTCGCGGTAAAACAATTTAGATAAAAGCTTTACTCGAATATAGGTTAAAATTGTTGTTCTAAGTTATTTGATCGATGAATAAATTGATAACGAACGAACCTACATGCGTTAGGTATCATTTATCGAGGTTACATGAAGTAAAAAAAAACCTTAATAAACTGAAGTTGCTCTGAAAAGAGATCTTCACTGATAAAATCCGTTATCTTGGCAAGCTAGAGACTTGGTATGAACTGAAGGCAATGAAAAACTTGAGCCCCCAATGCCGATCGTCAATATAGGCCAAGGGCACTCGGTTTTGGAGGGGAAGCTCGGGGCCGACGCGGGACGCGTGACCAATGAAACGCATAAGACCTTTACCATTCTTTTACATTCAGAATTATTAAGAATGGTTAGTAAGCAATTTCATTACGCAACGAGTTCATATATTGATTATAAACCTTGTATACAGGGTGTAAAACGACCCATCACATAACGACGCATTCTGTACATGAAACTTAGTAACATTGCAAATAAATGATTGCTGGGAAACGACTTTTATTTTTGGTGTGAAAATTTTGTAGTACGCAATGTAATGCACGCAAAACATTGTGTTTATAGGTGCATCCAACGGTCGTGGGGATATTTAAAGTACGTTATAACATTACAAACTTGTTTTCGTAAAAAAAAAACGTAAGTAAAAGTTGTGACTTACAGTCAGACTTACAGACCGTCAATATGTCCATAACCAGAAGGTTCCCAAGCACGGGTATGGTACAGTACCAAAAAAAAAATACAATGAGGGGGAGTACAAGTGACTCACGGCATCGTTAAGTGTCTTTTTACACCCGTTATACACCTATAAAATCTATTTATGCTTATTCCATAATGTTTTGTAATTTACGATCTTCCGGTATGCTCATCCAATACTTTTTATCCTACAATAAACCAACAACGTTTCACGAAAAACATGTTTGTTGCACTCCAAATGTCTATATGAAAAACGTTTTGACAGAAAACCCATAAAATCGGGCCCTTGGTGGGCTATATAGCCCAGCGAACGTCGGGTACTCCTCCATAACCCGTGCTCACATTTACATATGTTAGGTCGCAGTGACGGCGCCTCTCAACCAAATTGCTTTCAGCTTTTACCAAGCAGAAAGAGAATTCACAGAGTTAATGTATTCATACTCTCCAATTACTGAGGTTTAATTAGAAACAAATTTAATATCGGACACAAAATATCTACCGTCGGCACAACAATTAAGTTTTTGATCAAACTATATCATGTCAGTACATAGCTATACGTTTACCTACAGAATATTTATTACTCCGAAACATGTTCTTTCATCGTCTTCCTGAAACTGATTTTTTCTCATCGGACCTAAATCTAGGATTTATATAAGTCACCACGATGTCACGACATGAGTTTTTCTTTGTCAAAATTAATGCGACAGGATATGCTGCGATACTTATATGGCATCACATCCCTTTGTCATTCCGTTTAGGCAAAAACCTGCAGTAAATTATATTCATTTGTTTTAAAATATAGATATGCTCTATTTATAGTTAGCGTAACAAACAGCCGGGAAAATGATAATTAACTAATGAGTGCAAAAATATTAATTATAATTGGCGGGAAGTGCATGTCCTGTCAACAGTGCATTGTCGACGAGAGAGTAACTTTTTTGTGAGATTACAGAGAAATGTACCTACTGATTTAAAGAGGACGTTGAACGAATGAGTAAGCGACACAAAGAACACTGACATTCGAAAATCGAAATTTTCCTCGAAGGCATAGACAAGGAACCAGTGGTCAACTTATGGCCAGAACATGTAATTTGAACAAACCTTTTGCCATTAAATATGGAGAAACTCAAACGGGTACGGACTACCTTTGATAATAATTTCTTCTTCCTGACCAGCACCCTAATTGCGTAACACACTATCAATCACAATCTGAATCATTTTGAAGGATATTGCTAATCCATTGCTTCATATGTTTGAACTGCTCAACAACGTAAATAACGCAATGAATGTGTTTGAACTGTCAAAATGAAAGCCATTGCAGACCCCGCTGGTCCCATGCTACTTTGGGTCAGTACAATATGTTTAATTAACCGACTGTGGTTAAGTCTCTTCACAAAAACGCAATTTGCAGACCAGAAAACCCAGGACTTCTCATTCAATGTCCAATACATTGAAGCGGTAATCATTCGATTTAAGATTGTATTTTCCATCCAGTAAACCAAACGTATAGCAATTTCCTCCTTCAATACCCATTAGGTTCCCATCAAATACTTGTCAGTATATATACTATACATACGTACTTATAGTACATAATAATATGTACTATAAGTACATATGTATAGGGGTGCGTGCGTTCTCCCTGTGTGTGGGACGGAAGACCGTTCAAATTTTATTCACAGGAGTGTGGGCGACAGACATCTGTGACACAATTTTAACAACAGCTTATAGATACGTAAATTCGGTGTCTGTTTTGTTTTTTAGGACCGGCTGCACCGAACTTAAACTTACTGCAGCGGGGTAATTGCGTAACAGCAACATAAGCAGCAATGGCTTTCATTTTGACAGTTCAACAACATTCATTGAGTTATTTACGCCGTTGAGCAGACAATTTTTTCGAACATATGAAGCAATGGATTAGCAATATGTTTCAAAATGATTCAGATTTAGATTGATAGTACGTTACGTAATTAGGGTGTTCGTGTAAAGTCGGATTCTGAAGGCCTATTAAGTCTATGGAAAGTTAACCTCCTGTCACATCACTTATTACCCAACTAGCAAAATTTTAACTTACAAGTGTCCCAAGACCTATATTTTTTTACTCTTTTAGCATACTTACAAACAACTGTAAGTGTCGATTTAGGCGCACTTTATAAGAGAATTCTCACTTAGAGTCAACTTATAACGCTCTTATTGAAGATTACTTTACACTTACAATAATCTTGTTACTGCTCTTGTAATACAATAACTTATAATGGTTTTATAATGGCATGGTTTGAGGGAAAATAGGACTTAGAGCGCTCTTACGACTACCCTTGTAAGTGTAATTCCCCTTATGTTGCTCTATGAAAGCTCAATAAAGGAGTATTTATCACAACGGCCGAAAGAGTGTGCGCGAGCGCTGTTGGAATAAAAAAAAGTTGTCCACTCATTGAAGTATCATTTGTATTAGTAGTATTTTTATTTCCTGTAATCATTTATTTAATTTGCTTGATAGTTATGTGTCTATGAACATAAATAACTTGCGGTGTACATTTCTTCGAATGTTTTGCGGAATAAAGTGAAATATTTTCACAGGCCCTTTCGTTATGTATTTAGAATATTATTTAAAAAAATATTAATTACTTGTAAAATAAAAACTGACGCCATTAGAGATTTATAAGACCAATTACTCTTCTCTAAGATAAGCTTAATACTAAAATGTCTTATTTCACACTACCTAAGTTAATTTTAAACCTTTTGGTCTTATTGAGCACTTACATAAGGTAACTACTTGCGGCCATTTAATAAATTTAGGGTTCCTTTTTAAACCATGGCATACAAATTACCAGTTTGTGGTAGGTTTAATATTAGGTGAGCCAAACGTGCATAAGTATATATGTACCTAATGGGTGGGTAAGTGGGTACCTACTATTAAGTGTGTGTGTTTTAAAATATTTTTATTAACTCTTTTTTATAGTGGATATTGACCCCCGGCCGTGTCACGATAGTATAATGGTTACCATAATGGATTTTGACTGCTTTTTGAGTAAAAAAAAAATGAGATTGCTCAAGAAGAGGAAGTGGCCCTGGACCGTAACTCACTTTATTCTTTCCCAAAAATGTTTCGCTTGTGGATACACATCATGGTTTAACGCCAATGAACCTCAAAAGCCATTCAGCGGGATTGTCCGAAAGGGTTACCGCTACCCCGGAACATAAAGGGCGAAGGAAGGAACATGGGTGGGTTTTAGTCAGTAAGAGTCTGACACTCCCTTCCGCTCCACCCAAAGCGGGAGGGGTCATTTGATGATTTCCCACCAGAAAAAAAAAAAAACCTCAAAAGCCATTTCATTTCATATTAGTTCAAAGCGATGTAAATAAATTATTGCATGCCGAATTCATAACGCCAAGATCAATCAAGTGAAGTGAATCACACACAGGAATGTCTACCATATCGATATTGAGTTTTAGAAACGGAGAATCCAATTTATGGTGTTCTTCGTTTTTTTGATCGAAAATCACTGTCGTTTCTTTTAGGACAGTCAAATTCTCGGAATGTGACAGTTCAAGACACCGGTGAATATTCACCTACCACAGTACATTTTAGACAGCCATGCTTGGCGTTGAAATTTACTACTCTTTTAATAAATGCTCTTGCTGAGGAGTCGCAAATGAAGGCTCTGATTTTTACGGGAACTAAAGTAGATGATCCTTTTGATTTAAGGGTTACACCACTGTTGAGAATTTCGTTCAATTCTGTTACCAGAGGATTCAAGAAAGCTTGCAAATCAGATGGTTTACTATCTTCCGCATATATACCTGGAAGTAAAATCAATTTTTAGCAATGTAATGTCGCCAATAAATATGCGAACAGTTTGAGTCGAGTTCATATTTTTGTGACGATAAGACTTAAGAATAGTACTAATGGAGAGCATGGAATTTCACAAATACTGCACAGGATTGGCAAAAATTGTTGTCTAGAGCTGTTATAAATTTTAACATTGACGGCTTACCAGAGGTAAGCCGTCAATATTAAAATTTAGTGAAAGGTTATTGGGAACAGAAACAAGTTCGTGTTCAAAAACAATTTTTCCAACTGTTTTCTTAAGCTGTTATGCCAATAAAGCCCTGTCCCTATTGTGTCTATCTGTATTTTTTGTCCGCTTGTTTGGAACTAAGTTCGGGCATCTTTGGGTAGTATGTGCTCGATTCTTTTATTAATATTCACAGAAAGTTCATTAAACGCCGAGTGTGGTATATTATTCTGAACAGCACATATTTTGATTTCTTCACGAAATTGTATATTTTTTTCGTAATCCGTTGTTTTTGTTTCACATTCACTTTCATCGCTATCGTCAGAACCAGAATTAAGACTAGAATCTGCCAGTTCAAAGTCTTCAGAGCTGATATCTTCTTGTTTTTGTACGGAACCATCGAACGATTTACTGGCTCCATCGTTGTCTATCGTAGTTCTACTAGTACCAAGTAGCCTTTTCTGTGAGTCCGTCTTTTTTTTTTAAATTTTATTCCTATATGCTCCACTTCTTTTAAATCTTTTCCATTTTTCAAACTCCATGCTTAACTGTTACAAACACTTAGCAATGTTTACACGAATTTAATGGCGGACATTCTTAATAAAGTATTCACAAGTCTTTTAAAAGACAAAATATTCTGATAGAGCTCTACTATTAGTCGTCTTCTCTTTAATTTGACTCAGAGAACACTTAATTCACACTTACAACTTGGCTTTATAGTAGTTTTATGTAAAAGTTTATTAAGGTCATAAGT
Source organism: Apamea monoglypha (assembly GCA_911387795.2). Lineage (NCBI taxonomy): Eukaryota > Metazoa > Arthropoda > Insecta > Lepidoptera > Noctuidae > Apamea > Apamea monoglypha. The sequence goes on along the minus strand of OU426930.1, from coordinate 11,613,371 downwards.
GTTATAAAACACTCAATGTAGACTCTACTAAGAAAGAATGTACTTTTAAGATGATTTTTTAAGTACAAATAATATTCAAGAGGAATTGCTCTTTAAAAATGCACTTGTAAGACAACTGTGCTGATAAATGTGTTACAACGATTCTTTATAGACATATATAAGTGCACGTACTAAGTGTTAGTATTCTTTTAGTTCAAAATGCCTTAGATCATGCTTTTATAAGATGTACTGTCATAGTCTAGACACAAGTAAGTCTGCTGTAACACCTTAGTTCTTAAATCAGCATATCCGCAAGAGAAAATTGCTAGTTGGGTAATAGCTTTAGTGATTCGTTGGTCGAAATAACAGTAACCAATCAAATGAGCTGACAACAGGTTAATTAGAATAAGCTTTCCGAAACCAGTAGTCAATTTTGTACCTTATCTACATACTAGCTTTTGCCCGCGGCTTCGCCCACGTGGAGGTCGAAATTTTTTATTAGTTATCCCACGGAAACGTGCTACTAGGATAAGTACTCAATGTGTTAATCCAGGTTATAAATTATCTGTATGCCAAATTTTGTCCAAATCCGTTCATACGTTTTTACGTGATTGATTAACACACTTTCACATATGTATATATTACAGTAGGATTTATGTAAAACCTCAGCCTGATTTTGGCGCTACACAACATTGTAGTCATTAATAGTTAATGTTGAACTAATTTAAAAGCTCTATTTTTGTCAGTCGTTTTTCGAAGACCAATTGTGCCTAAAATAAACTTGATTTTGTAAGAAAAGCTAATTCTGTAACTACCTCCGTTACAGAATTAGCTTTTTTTACATTAAGATAATTTATATAATTAAGGCTATAGGCTCCCACAGACATACATGACGTGACGGTGCCTACGCGATTCTGGTAGAACAATTTCCATGAAGTTTTCATAGAAATTGTTCTAGAGTCGCGTCGCGCAGTGGCGCCGGGCCTGTCTGCGGGAGCTTTATTACATGAACTGCAGGCATACTTCAATATTCCATCGTTAGTACGTAATATCGCCATAATCTGTATCTGACCACCGTAAGGACTATTTATGCTTGCAGCGCATATTATTAGTCGACCGAAAAAGGATCCTCTTTTGTTTAACTTACGGACGCAGCTGTGGTCATCATGTGCACGGGATTTTGTTTTCAAAATGGTTAGATATAAGTTTTGGCGATAGTATGTACCTACTTAGTAGCCTTCCTTCAATAAAAAACTCATCTAAGTCATATGTACTTAGAAAACTTTTGATTGATAAGTTCCAAAAGAAATCTTCTGTTTAGTCTCAATTTCAAATTTGTTGGACCTATATTGTTTAACTTCGATTGTCGCTCGAAATAATTCGTTCTTAGGAAAGTCAAGAGAATCAAGGTCTTAAGGTAGACCAGTCAGAAACTTGGGAATAGCAATTTATATTAGATATTACTTAGCATGTTCCTCTGAACAAACCTATCGATAACTGTTGGTCTCAAGCGGATATTAAATCGCTGCCCAAACGTAGGACACCATAAAACGCTTAGTTTTTTAATGCACAGTTGGGCGTATTAGTACATATAACAAGCCAGTAAAAAATTGAGTGCATTGTCCAATGTTCAAAGAAAAGACTTCCAAAATATTTTATAAAAAAATAACATGATAAGACAGAGCTCAAAAAAAATATTTTGTCGTATAAATCTCATTTTTTTTTTATTGTAAACTATCATATTTTATGTAATGATAATAAAGGGAATTCAATCAACTAAATAAATATCTAAAAATGATTCCTCTGAGCCGTGCAATTATTTTTTAATTTAATGAAAACTGTAAAATTGCTTTTATTTTGGTGGGCATTCAATTCACGCACATCAAACGCATCGCTGTTTTGAACCTTATTTGTTGCCGCGATGCCCTATTCACAATTACTTAAAAATTTGCCGCGACTTACTCATACTTATTCTTCACTAGCGACTCGCCTCTTCTTCGCACAGTTTTTTCGGCTTGACAAAACATCGATATTTCTATGCTATATCTAAGTTCAATATTTATGTTTTATGCACAAAAACCTTCCGGAACAAATTTGCTAAATTATGTTGAAAATCTCATTAAAATCCGTTGTGTAGTATAGAAGAACAACGCAGTCACACAGACAGACGCGAAAAGCGACTTTATTCGTCTGAACAAACATTTTGATAATTGTTCAAATCAAATCAAATCACTTTTATTTGTTAACACAGGTAAAGAAATACAGATCTTGAGTTTGGTGTATAGGACACTATGTTATGCCAGGAGGCGTACAAATATGGTGTGCATCTCGCTCAATATCACGAATTTGAATTTCAAAATAAAAAAAAAGATATTTGAGACTCATGCATAATTAAAATTTCTGAAAAAATTATAACAATTATATAATATTATTTAAAAAATTGAATGATGTCAGATTTAAATGAGGAATTATTTAGTTATAAAATGTCAAAAAAAATAAGAAATTAAGAAGAAAGAAAAATCTAAACAAGTCAGAATAATTGAAAATGTCAAAAATGATTAAATGTCAATATTGATAATAAATTTCAACTCCAAATTAATTCATCATTTAAGTTTTTTTTTTTTCCAATAACATGTAAATTGTTGGTCTAACACAGATAGGAATCAATAGGAAGAATAATTCCAGCAGTTACTTAATTTTCACAGCACGAAATAAACCGTGGCTCCTATAAGTACATCATTTTTGATCATATATTTATTGAACATTCTACACAAAGAAATACTTCCAAAAGAATTAAATTTGCAGTAAAAACTTTCCAAAGTTAATTACGACTGTATCGCTACGATATATTCCAATGCCGGTTTATAATAACGGTCTCGTGTCGCGTGTAGTAATGTAAATGAAACGCCTGCCTGCCCTGACACAATCACGCATGCAGGTGGTACGATACCCACGTATTATATTAGCTAAGAGCAAGTGTGCTTTAAACTGGAATTAGGTCATGTGACAATATTGTACAAGGTATCACGCGTTTTCCGCTCCAGAAATGAATAGATGTTGATTAGAGGAGGAAATGAAACAAAAGATAGCCATAAGAATGTAAACAAGGGTCGCGAAATTCAAAAAGAGATTTAGGCTCATGAACCTTGGACATGTTTTATAGGAATCTTGGATTACAAGACCCTAATTATAAAATCGAACCAAGTGTTAATAAAAAAACTAAACCTACGATGAATTCCGAATATATTGATTGACACTACTTGTCTTCTTAGTTCAATTCGAATTCAATTCAAAAACTCATTACTTCTCTACATTACAAGACATTCGGATTCAAATACGAACATAATTATTTTACTTCATTCACGAAAGGAACCGATCGTAAAAAAGAGCCTGTTTGTTGGAGCGGGCAGGTCAGGGACGAATATTTTTCTACCCTCCCCAATTAATCACAGCACTCAATATTCATATTTAAGAACCCTTTCCTCATTACGAAGCAAGAACAATATTTTTCGGTCTCTCGGAGAAGTGGACCAATTTTCCTTGATACATTTGTATCTTCTCATGGAATAATATAGATTTTACAGATAATTTGTTTCACTCAAGAATACTAGCTTAAATAATAAAATACACTTTGATATAGGAATAGAATGAAAAGGAAGAAGTAGTAACAAAAATTTAAGAGAGTATGCTTAGAGGGTTTGGTCATGCTGAGAGGATGAATTAAAGGCGACTAACAAAATTGATGATGGTATTTGCAAGGCAGATGTGAGTGTCAACGCAGGGAGGACATATAGTGACCCTATTGGTGATGTCGTAGTTCTCGCAACCGGCGTGCGTGTATGACCAGATGGCCAATTCTCAGTTCAAAACGTTCAATTTGTTTGTCGCCGAGATGACACTGCGACTAGTCGCAGTGTCATCTCGGCGACAAACAAATGTCAAACAGACAGGTGTCAAAATGTAGGGAAATTTGAGGTATTTTTGACAGATTGAGACTGAGATCAGACTGTGAACGTTCTTAAAATTACGAGAATTGCCCCTCTGATGTATGAACGTAAACGACGCAAAAGGAATAAGTATGTACGGATCGTAGCAAGTGGCTTTCTGTAGTTTCAACCTACCCCCATGGGAACTAGGAGTGAGTTTATCTATGTATGTAGTATGTAGGTATCAATGTATAGGAATAGAGCGGAAAACTTGCGAGGTCAACAAATGTACGGGCGACGTTTAATGTATGATCCTTTTAAGTGATGCGCCTACGTCAGACTGAGCTAACACGAGTTGTGTGGCTAATATCGCTAAGTAACATTGTTATGGGGACAACAGGAGGTATTTTAGCGGGAAACGAGGTTTTAATCACTTCGTGCGCAAGGCAAGTTTTTTGTAATGATATTTATACTGAAACAAAAGCGTGTCTCTTTAATTTATTACAAACATTATAGTGAATGTCATCATGTGAGTGTGAGTGTGTACACATCACACTCACACTTGCACAGATGTAGAACAAATATGATAAATCAATCGTTATCATAATTTTTATTTAATAACTATTTTAATCATAAATCTAATCATTTACTTTAATAATGAATGCCACAACTATTTTGCTGGTTTAATTAATATGTATTTTTGTTTGTCGTAAATATACACGATATTGCATAAAATCTAAAACCTACAGATTGGGAGAAGACGCTGGTTCCTGCAACACAGGTGTACGTAGCGCAGGAGACAGGGCTTCACTTCACTTCTTTGTACACATTTCTACGCCGAAAAAGAATTATTTATTTACTACCTGTGCCCCGCGGTTTTACCCGCATAAGTTTCGATCCCGTGCGAATATCGGGATAAAAAGTATCCTGTATGTTAATCCTGGTTATAAACCATCTGTGTGCCAAATTTCATCCAAATCAGTTCAGTAGTTTATGCGTGAAAGAGTAACAAACATCCATCCATCCATAGAAACTTTCACGTTTATAGGATTAGTAGGATTGTAATGCTACAAATATTGCTCGTATATTGCTGTATAATAAAGCATATTCTATCTACCTATATTATATCTGCAGCAAGCCCAGAAACTATATCAAAAGTGAACAAAAAGAATGATCTAACTTCTACTTGAAGTTATGTAACACTTTTTACGTTAGTCTGAATCGCCTGGCAAATTCTCAGAGCTTCAGTTTACTCAACGTCTCGTAGACGAAACCGATTTTTGTGTTACATAAGTGGTTGTTGGTCTGTAGGATGTTTAACAAAATATTGTATCGAAATCTTTGACTTTGTCTTTGTTGTTTGTTGAATTCTAGCCGTTACTTGATGAAAAATATTCCGCTTTTTAATTTATGTCCAATTTTAACATAAAAGGTCATAGCTACTTGTTCACAAACAAATGAAAACTCTGTTATATTTATTAAATAGAATTACTAACATTAAAACAATTAATAACAGTAAAAAATGACATGAACATCTTAAACTGTAAGGCAAAGCGCCTTGAGGTCCTTGTTCTAATCTCCAAGTGATTTGTTTGTTAGACAATTTGCTCTGCTAAAAATTAATTGCGTAGGTAGGTAGTCTTTCTTAGAACATTATGCCCAGGGTATGTTTTCTTAGAATTTCAAGGAAAAGCTTTTATATAAAGAAACTATTTCTTATAGTTGTTTTTAGACAGTACCTACCCCTTGTTGTCAGGCAGCTTTGATAAATCACTCACTCCTTTGAACATTTCATAGCTTAATGCGACCAGTTATTAAAAGACAAAAATAAAAGGCGATGAAAGAGGTATTTCAATTAAGTCAAGATAGCTATTAAGTCCGGAATTCGTGGATCGTATTAAGATAATAACTTAAGAAATTGTCAAAATTTTAATGCAATTTTATCGGTCTTTTGAACGATATAAATTTAACGAGGTACGTTTCTGAAAATAAGCGTCTTCAATATTGTAATGGTGGTATTTTAGAATTGTACGTTTACAAAGTTGTGTTTATGGAGCCATTCTCAATTGAATTGGAATTGAAGAAGAAGATAGTCTGTGTCCATCACAGATTTATAAACTAAAGGGAGATATGCCAAGGGGGCGTGGCGCGTGCGAACAATGTATGCACAAAACAGAAACAAACGTGGGCGCCGTTGATTTGTCAATAAGAATTGTCAATGTAGTTGTGTGTCTCAACGTTGCGATCTGCGTTACGCGATTGGCTCGCGTTGAGTGTGGTGACTGTTATAGTGTGAGTGAGCGCGTGTTCGTATTGTAGTGCATATGTAGTTGAAGGCGACAGCCGGACTCGAACAGTTGGGCAGCCACACCATATCTCCCTTTAGTTTATAAATCTGTGGTGTCCATCGACTACAACATTGAAAACAAGCTCAACAAGAATTGCTACGTCTGCACTTCATGTTATCAAATTATCGAACACATCATCAGCACCCTAATTGTGTAACACACTTTCAATCACAATATGAAAGATAATGCTAATCCATGTATTTAATTTCATCAAAACTGCTCTGAAAACGGTGAAAGAAAACATCGTGAGGAACATTCATCAACCGCACTGGCGAGCCCAGTGCGGTTGATGAATGTTCCAGCCCGTGGTGGATTATGGCCCAGTTCCTCTCACAGAGAGGAGGCCTGTGTCCCTGCAGTGGTAACATTATAGGCTGATTATGCTATTAGCATTGCTTCGTGTTCGAAAAATTTATCTGCTCATCAACGTAAATACGCAACGAATGTTGTTGAACTGTCAAAATGAAAACCATTGCTACTGTTAGGGCAATTTTTTCCAACGCCAGATAATTTTACCGGAGGAGTAATTTTGAACTTTTGACAGTTCTTCCATACAAAAACAGTTAGATGTCTATTTTATTCCACGAATAAAAATTAGGTGTTGACTGAAAAATCAGCCTTATGTGTGTCACGGAGTTACCACGTGGGTCCCGACCGACTTCGCTGTCAGTATCTCCTGTATGTTCGTGTCTCATGTAGGCTCGCAGTACTTATAGGAAGGCGGTTTAGACATACAATAGATTAGAGATTCGTTATTGCATTATAACCCTAAGGTGGAATGTCACTTTCACAAAACGACAAGGTCTAATTGTCTATGAGACAGTTAGATATTTTCAACCTTATTGAAGTTTCAATTTACTGAGAATTGTTGTCAAAAGTGTTAAAGCAATTACGAGGTCGAATACCTTCACGTTCTCGTACTGCACAAACTGACAAGTCAAACACCCGCATGAAACTTATAGGTCTACTATTTGCGTAGGCGTTAGTCAATAGATTTCGTAGCTGTGTCAAAGTTATTCATTAATTTCATCCACCAAACAAATTAGTTTCACACAAATCATGGAAAGAACATCGACGTCAGCGAGGTCATGACTCACATCGCTATCATTAAGACACTAGTTTTGACTGTTATAGGCAGGACAGGGAGGGGTCAGTTTCGAATAGTGTTAACGCCGTTTTTTTAAGTAGAATTTTGCAACCTTTTTTTGTGAAACTATTTTGTTACGAGTGTGGGCCATGATGTCAGAGGGGCAGGTAAGAAATGTAAAAAACAGAAGGCCAATTCTCGTAATTTAAAACGTTCAAAATCTAGTCGCAGTCTCATCTCAGCGACAAACAAATGTCAAAAACTTGTCAAAATGTAGGGAAATTTGAGGTTTTTTTGCCAGATTGAGACTGAGATCAGACTTGTGAACGTTCTTAAAATTACGAGAATTGCCGCTCAGATCCTCTATCTATGGGGGCAGTTCTCGTAATTTTAAGGACATTCACAGTCAGATCTCAGTCTCAATCTGTCAAAAAATTAAATATATTCACATACATTTTGGTCAACTTTTGACATTGATTGTCGCTGAGATGAGATTGCGAGTTGAATTTGAACGTACAATTAGCCTTCTGATCTGCTGACAGTTTGGGTACTTCAAAATAAAATGTAGAGAATTTTAATTTTGTCACTTCCAATACAAAGTCCTTGCACATGCTGCGGAACTTAAAACCTTGTGCAACACAAAGAAAATTATGCAAAACTTACAGCTAACCTTCACTCATTAGTAGAGCATTCAGTAGCTAAAACTAAAACCTCCTCTTACCCTATTTTCCGCAAATAAACCAGAACCTACGAGACGGATTTAAGGTCCACCGCAATAATTCTTAACCGAACGAGGTAGCCAAACTAGAAAAAGATCTCGGCAATAAATATTTTTCGGCCAATCGCTAACCTTGGTCCTAATCTGCTCACGAGGGCTATATCTTATAACAAATGGATTTGCAGGCGCTAAACAAAAAGGTTACATAAACTTGAGTGGGCCCTGAGAAATTGCCGAATTATAAAAACGAAAATAAAAGTTGTTCTAACTTGCAAGTTGTTTGCAGTTACGTGGGAAGCTCTGAACATTGCCAACGTTAATTGAAATTACTCTTCACAAAGCCTTAGCAATTAAGTGCCGGTTGAAATTTACGGTGGTCAAAGGATGCTTGTCAATGGCTTCCTACAGAATCATTTAATTGCTTTTGAAATATCAAAGGCTACTTACAAAGTACTCTATATACAAATTATATCCTTCTATTGCTTATTAATACAGTTTACTTAATTTATTTCGTTGAAATACTGATATTTAGTAAGACTGAATGCTTAGCCTACCCCAACATATTTATGAAAAAGCAAAAAGAAAGCTGCTTCTTGATTTTGCTTTCGTCCAAAATAAGCATGGGAACAAACCTTATCTTTAATTAATTTTCCTAATGAACATCGCGTTTCCCTCTCTAAGCTATCAAGAGATACTTAAATAAGGGTTAGATATAGGTACTTATGTGCGGTTCTTGGTGTGTAATTGGATGATCTGGTCTTTTATACTAATTATGTTATCCTGCTTCCGCTTAACTTAGTCCGTAAGAGGAACAGAGAGAAAGGAAGTTGTGTAGGGTTTAATTACCCGTGGTGGTCAACACTTTTCCTATCGCTATTGCCACACTGGTTATTTTAATGTATTTTTTATTTTAATGACTCTAATGAATTTTATCGTATTTTATTTTAATGAGAGCTTAATGAATTTTATGTATTTGTGATTTGTATAATGGGCCTTGCTGCCTTATTAAATACGAGTACATAAATAAAATATCCATTGACTTGAAAACTTAATTTTTCATAATATAAGGCTGGTTTCTTAACTATAGGTTAAAAAATCTTTAACATTAACTTCAACATTGAATAAAAGCCTGCAGCAAAAGATATACTTAAAATTCCTTCCCAGGAAAACTGTCCAGCTTACCTGTCAGTCTTTTCCCAAATACGTTAGGTCGGTTCTGAGATGCGGTTGAATAGCTATCAGCTTGTGAAACTGCAGTAAACTTTATAACAGTATTTTTCCATGTAATCCTGTCGAGCTGCGTAATCCACGCAAGCACTACACGGTCTGTTTCAGTTTTAATACCGCACACCTGATACACGCAGATTAAAGTGAACCGATACGACAAATGAAAGGGAAATTACAACAAGAAAACTTTGCTGTTTTGCAGAGAGAGTGGTTTGTTTATGTACGGTGCTATTTGTGTCTCATAATGTATTATTTTAGTCATTGTTTTAGAGGCAATAGATACAATGTAGGGTCGAACCCTAACAGGCATTTTACTTTGTGGAAATTATTTCATCACCACTACTCTCAAACCGGTGAAGGAAAACATCGAGACGAAACCGGAAAAAGAATCGAAGACATGTGACATCTACCAACCCGCACTGGCCCCGCGTGGTAGATTACAGCCCACTCCCTATCACAGAGACGAGGCCTGTGTCCCAGCAGAGGGTTCGTTATAAGCTGATGCTGTGCTGGTATGCTTAAGATAGGTTCGTTTAAACTTAAAAGCATAAAGAAAGCATAGTTTCAAAATGCTTACATTAAAGCATATACCTTGGAAAGAGTTTTTTCCAATCTAAATAGGACTGCCAAAACTGCCAATCGGTGAATAGGGATGTTGGTACTTAGATACAGGGCACAGGGTTATGTAATCAACACGGAAAAGGATCTAAATCAAAAGCTGCCATAACCCGTATTTCATGGAAACCGGGGAGGCAAGAGTTTTTGTCAAACCAGCTCGTCCTTCCGAACTAAGCCTATAAATTCTTATTACTTTCGCGTCACGAATTCAGAAAGCTTCTAGTTAGCTTAAAATGGATGTTTTATAAGTATGTAGTTTATATTCTACTCACTGAATCCGCCTAGTCTGCGACTGTATCAGTTGGATTCGATTCCCGGGTTGGGTAAGATGTTAAAGTGTTAGTAGCAGTGTAAACATAAATCTCAATAGCAGCCCTGACAATAAAATAACCCTGTGATAATTAGCCTACAGTGCGCCCGACGAGAAAATGCGTTATTGACAGCTATCAGTTTCATACAAACGAATACACTGTTTTGCGAATTTCATCTTTAACCTACTAGAATTTTCGCACTGACAGATATCAGGAACGCATTCTCTCGACGCCGGACTGTAGGAAAACTGCTTTAGGTACTATAAATATTCAATGTATAATTTAGTTGTTCCTACTATGATTGGATTTTGTCCTTGCAGATGGTAACACATTCCATGGATATTTACGAGAAACCTGTCAGGAACGACTTTACGACTTTTCCTTTGGATAGTAAAATATAACCTTGATTTGAAGGTGGGTGTGGTTGAATGTAGTGAACATAAGTTCGTTTGATTTTATGGGATACCAAACAATATTCAAAAGATTTTTTTCGAAACAATAAATGATTGGTTTCCTTCCACGGCTAGGAACTATTATTGCAGCTAGGAATATACTACTGAATGGTATGGCTCGCGTATAAAATCAGTGAGCAGTGGTGGCCGATTGGTAACGGCCCCGATTTACGTGTCGTAGGTCGTGGTTTCTAACCCAGGCAGGCACAAAGTGAAGTGCCTGACTGGGTTAGGAACCCAGTCAGGCACTTCACTTTGTGTAAACTACAGTAGAATCCGTTTATTATGACTCCGCCTATATTGACCAACCGCCTAATAAGACGTGATTAGACAAAGAAGTTTGGTTTTCATATAAAATTCTTCGTAAGAATTCCGGATATAATGACTTCGCTTATAGTGACATGTCGCTTATTATGACCCATTTTTAATCAATTTTGTCCGTATAAAGTGACCGACATGATTCTTTACACCTTCGGCAATGTTCGTTGATTCCCGACGACGTTCGGCACGTGGTTGTTTTTGTTTTAAATCTCAGTGGGTAATTGACAGTTGAACGCTACGCATTTTTTTGTGATATCCTATGTAAAAAAATGTGATCTCAACGTCGTCCACAAAAGCACACAAAAATTACAGATTTCTTATGTAAAAAATGAAAAATATACATACATGTATTACGTGCAATTTTTAATTTTATTTATTATGCTATGTTTCTCTATTAAAATAAGTATTTACCTAAAAAAAGGTCTTTTTTTTTCACAAAAATGCTTTGTATGACGTCCGCTTAGTATGACGTGTTTGTCAATTCCCTTCGATGTCATTATAAACGGATTCTACTTCCATCACCACTGCTCTCAAGAACGTTATAAGCTAATTATGCATAAACAATCGTCCTCATAGTCACCGTTCTTGGCAAATGGATTGGTGATTAAAGAATCTGAGGATGGCAACTATATCGACACGTTCCATTTACTAAGATTATACAACATGTAACATAATTAACGCAAGACCTCATACAACCCAATTAGAGTATTGAGTTAAAAGCATAATACAATCACCAAACTAATTTTTTTAAAAGCTAACTATTATTGTTAAGAATATCGTGTTAACTCTATCATTACTTTATGCATTTAAAATTGAGTCTTATTGCCTTGAAAAAAGATTCAATTTTCTTTGGCTCAATCGGCAGCCAGTGTGGTTAAATACATTATTTTTGACAAAATACCTATATTTTAAGTCACTGAAATCGATTCAGTAGTCAATTTAGAACAAACTACTTTCAGGACTTGCGTTTATTCTGTCACACCTTGTATAACTCTTTGATTGTAGTAATTAGAGACACAATAGAAAGACAATTGCTTATGTCGGACTGTGTAACATAAGACATTCGAGAGGATAAACAAGATGAATTGTCTCTTCATCTAGATTCGGTAAAGTAAAGAGCTTAATTGTTAAGCAAATTCACTACCAACTTAAACTGTCCGTATATTCAAATCACATCTGTCATTCTTTGACAGTTGTATAAAATGGTTATAACACGGCAAATTGATTGTACCCACGGCTACACATCAAGCTATACTAACCAGTATAAGCTGACTTCTGATTCTACGAAAAACCTATACAATGCGAGGTCAGCTAAAACTGGAAATGTACAGCATGATGTGTAGCAGTGTGTACAAGAAAACACTTTTCTGCAGCTCGTGTTGACCAATTTCCATGAACCGATTTGAACAAAAGCAAATTCTAGGTAAATATGCTGTTTCGTTTGAATTCGGCCTAATGTTCTATTAGCATGTTATAACAGATTGTAGCAGCCATCAGAACCTTGCATTGTAACTGTAGTTTAAAATTGCATAGTGGTAACGATACGATTAACTAATTAACTATGGCCTGATTTTTCCAAAGCCAGATAACTTTATCGGAGGAATTATTTTGAATTGTTGAGAGTTCTTCCATAAAATCTGTCAGACGTCAATTTTATACAACGAATAAAAATTAGCCCTAAAGTCTTAGTAAAAATAAAGTTATCTAAACTTGCTTTGGACTTAAAACTTAGAAAGCATACATTTGTATTGTCTCGTAACACACAATTGTGTTATAAGACAAGAAAAATCTATGGGAAGTGAAAGATTTCTTGTTCTGGTTCCATGAAAATAATTACGTTCTTTTTTTAGCTCAACCAAAAAAAAAGAAAATATTTTAAGGTGTAATACGAAAATATGTTAAAAGTGGTAGCAAACCACAGGAAACTAAAGCCTATTCATTTGATAACAGTTGAAGAACAAGTTGACCTAAATCTACCCTACCATCAAACTTCCTCCCAGTTGTTATTCTTCGCATTCACTACCTCCCACAACTGGCAAACGCCAATCCCTATAGGTCGATTCATGTAACCCATTGATTTTAACATTCATTGATACCCTCGAACACTCCTTTTTGAAAATATCCTTACATAATCAGACTTGCCTACTGATAAAGTGATCGTAGTTTACTTATAAATGTTGCTACTGTGATCTACGCATGCTTAATGTGACAACGTTTGCGCACTGACGCAAATTAATTCAGAAGTAGGAAAATCCTAGACAGGGAGGAAGAATTCCTTATTCGACAGCCGATAAAAACTGAAACTAGGCTTCTATAGTATAAAAATGAAAATGGTAAATAAGGATGGAGCTCTTGCCTCCTTTCAACGTAATGCGTTACTCATTAACTTGACTGAAAAGTTCTGAAATCTACGAGAAGCGGTTAGCTTATCCAATAGACCAATACGTAACCATATGTCATAAATCAATTCAATAAAAACATTACTATTTTTCCATACTTTAAAGAATATATAGACCTTTATCCTGAAATGATAATAAAAAGAGTTATGTAATTTGTCAAATTCAAGACAAAGCTTTGAGAAAGTACAAATAAAGAACGATGTAGCTAATAGCTACGCTTGTGTGTAGCGCTACGTCTACGAGCGTGCTACGTAGCATGTAAGTAGCACGTAGCTCGTAGACGCAACCGTAGCAAAACTCGTAGCAAAGCTCGTAGCAAAGCTGACTTTGCTATAAGAAAGTTAATGACTAGTTAATTTTAGCTGGATAACAAGTGAAGTAAGCAGTAATATACGAAGGGTGAATGGAACGCAAGTTATCCCTTTACGTAACCAGCTGAGCAAAGAATAAAACATCGGCCTGAACCTTTTAACCGTATTAAAAGTTCAAAGTGCAAGTTCTTTGTAAAACCTAATATTTATGGAAAATTTAGATTCTAAGAATTGTACCCCATTACCACTATGTCAAATGAAATGATTGTTGTTGGAACTACGAGCGGTTTGCGTCAAAAGTCTATCGATCTGTCGAGCTGTCAATAACATATCGAGGGACAACAAGCTTTCTCGTACGGAGCAAACCTCACTCAGGCCTAGGAAGAGACAGGTACAGGTCAGGACGTATCCTGGCAGAGGCCCAGCCTCCGAGGGGCTTCAAGGCTGTCATTATGATGTAAATAATGATCACAGCTGGAAATAGGTTAAGTATAGAGGAGAATCAATAGCATCGAGCACAATAGTGTAAGCAGGCAGGTCGGTGGCGGCGGTGGCGGCAGCGGCGCCGCTGTGGGCCGTGTCGCAGCCCGCGCGGCGTCCTTGCGGCGGTAATGCGCGCCCGTCACGCGACCAGGTCGATAGCGGCCGCGCGCCACAGCCTCCGCGTCAATTATTCAGCACGCGACCGCAACCGCCACCACCAGGCGCACACAAAGGGCGAGCGCGCGCACTGCGGACACCTACCAGCACCGGCGGCCCGCGCCCGGCCTGCGACGTCCTCGAGCCGGCTGCGACGATATCCTGTCACACTAACAGTGATCACTCCAACAGAAATCCTCAGTAAGGCGGTGAGGAGCGCAAGTGCGCGCGGTGGTCGCGCGTTACGTAAAGGGCGCGACGTTGCGCGTATCGGCGCGGGTTGCGCGCTCGCGGCGGGCGCTCGGAGCGGGGTCGCGCGCGGAGTGCCGCTACACAGTTATGCAACGCGCCGCCACCGTCGCCCGGACTGGGAAAATCGAATGTGAGGGGCGCGGGACTGCGCGCGCACCCGCATCGATACCGCGCCGCCGCACGGCCCCCGCCCCCGCACGCCCCGCAGCCGCTCGCCCCGCACCCGGCACTCGCCGCCCGCAGCGCCTCCCTCGCATGACCACCGCCATCCGCAATTGACATTACACCGGAGACACCAGTCATTTCTGGACGTAACGTAGATACTCCGACAAGCTTTCCACGCCGCCGGACGTCGGCGATGGTCATAATTGTTCAGGCTTCGTACAAAGAAAAATACTTAGTTAATTACGAACACATATAACAAATTGCCTTTTCAGCCCCTGCATATAGAACTCAGAACTTGTATCAACTGTAAAAACGAGGACACGGTTTACAATTTAGATCCTTTGAAGCATAAAATAAAGTTGTTAAGTGACGCACATTATGGCCAGGTTAAGTAGGACAATTGACTAACATTAGTGGCTAGCCAAGGATCTTTGCACGAACAATTAAAGTTAGCGCTTCGAGGAAGCCTGGCGAAGAAGGTCATTCGTACGTGACCTAATTATGGAGTTCCATGGCGATCGAACTAGTTGTGTCTGCGCCAACGTTTTGTCCTAGAATTGAAAGTTCAGAACAAAGAAACATTACCATAATATTCTCGTGAATAAGTTAACTTTGTGCTAGCTGAGACTCCAGTTACTAAAAGCTAGAATACTCTCGTGATATCCTTAAAAGAGAAGGTTGACATACATGAAGGTATGGCTATGGGTGTAAGTGGCACAGCTGCCATTCATGCCATCGGCGTACCGAGTACTAAATATAGTTATCTCAGCGAGACGGAGCGGCGCAGTTCCATCGGCATTGTGGTCGCAGATCAAGTATACAATTTCATGAATGGCTTCACTCCGTCCGTAAATAGGACATTTGTAAATAAACGTGACACTTCACGCAATTAAAAGCGTAGTGAAATTAACGTTTACATTTGTTTAATTGGGTGAAAAT
Source organism: Apamea monoglypha (assembly GCA_911387795.2). Lineage (NCBI taxonomy): Eukaryota > Metazoa > Arthropoda > Insecta > Lepidoptera > Noctuidae > Apamea > Apamea monoglypha. The sequence goes on along the minus strand of OU426930.1, from coordinate 11,597,679 downwards.
GGCACTACAATAGGTACTACCCTGAACATAGAAGACAATTTTTTAAGTTGGATTCACGTTGAAAAATTAGAAACTTGAACTCGCAGTGAAATGCTTAATAAAAAAATAAAATTAATTGAATTCAGGTAAAACGCATTAGATAAAATACATTTTCAAAAAGTCAATCGGTATAAATAAAAATAAAATGCTGTTCATTGGTGAACGCAATAGTTATAATGATGCAAGACAAAATAGTTGTCCTATTTTTTTGATTGAAAGTAGCATTCTGTCACTTTCGGTGTACCACAAGGATCAATTTTGGGACCACTGTTTTTCCTAATTTATATTAATAAAATGTCCCACATTGGCCTCAAAGGAGACATCACGCTTTAAGCAGGTGATACAAGTCTTTTTTACTTTGGGCATTCAATCAAAGCTGTGTTACCTTATATACAAAACGATTTACTTAATGACTGGTTCCACTCTAACCTCCTCACCATTAATACTACAAAAAGGAACTAAGTTGTGATTGCCAATAAATTAAAAAAAATGTTAAAGATGCATTCAAATTGAAAAATTAGAAACTAGAACTCGCAGGCGAGAAAAAAGAAATGCGTTATGTTAATCTTAAGTTTTTTAACTGGGCAAGGGAACTTTTTATAGAATTTTAGAGTGATCGTGAGTGGACCAGTCGATCGATGCTGTAAAAATCTCACCGTGAAAAGTTAGGTGAAGTGAGCTTAGAGTGAGCTGTCAATAGTGTCAATCCCTAGCATTAGTTGGAATGACAGCTCACTCCACGCTCACTTCACCTAAGTTTTCACGGTGAGATGTTTACAGAATCGCACTGCTGTTTAGATGTTGATTGCAAAGAAAATTATGAAATTATGCTTGCTTAGCGTCTAAAACTGCTGTTCGTTAACTCAAACAATTAATAATCAGGGCACCTTACGAGACATCAACAAATGGGACTTTTAGTCAATATTGTCATAATGAGTTCAATAACTTTGGACAAAAGTACATACGCCAGCACATCAAGCTACCCGAAACTGACAAATTTTCCCAATCAACTTTGAACCTTGTGCTTTAGCGATAAAGTTAAAAATCTACTAAAGAAATTTGACAGATTGTAGTAGCTTGATGTGCTGGCGTCTGTACCAATATAATCGACTCATAGGACCAACATTGTATTAAAATAATGAGAATTGCCTTACAGCATAACCGACCTCTTTAACCTTTTGATCGCCAGAGTATAAACGTATCGCAGTACCCCTGACGCCAGGCCACTTTTTCTGTCAAATGACCTTCATAAAAAATAGGGATTCCAAAACTTATATCGATATACAACTGAGTTTTTATTTACGTCTTTAATTTTCTAATAAACCGTACTCACGACACTGAAATTTTATTTAACCTGCCACTATATTCCAATATAGTAATCTTTACACAGCATTTAACAGAGACTATCAATGAAAACGCAGATATTAGAAAACTAAAAAAATATATTTATTACAATATGGTTACAACACTATTCAACATGAATTGTCTTGGTATTGTGACAATGGCGTTGCTTGCCAGTCAATTTTATGACATTCTCGCATCTGAATTAGGGATGTAGCAGTGTTCTTATCTAATATAATACCTATCCATATCTAAAATACGCAAGGATTTTAATGAAGTAATAAAAAAAATTAAAGCACTTCACTAAACTTAATCGCCTGCGCTTACGACGTCACCATTGTGTCATAGATTTATGACTATGGCGTACAAGGGACTGATAATATTGGTTTGCGCTAGGGATGCGCAAGAGATGAGTTTAACAAGTGTCGATATTAGACATTTGCATATTTTATTTTTGATTGTGTAGCTAGAGGCATGGTTGTTTGCATGGCTGAGTTGTTTTAAAAATACGTTTTATTTCTCCTGATACCAACTTATACACAAATAATATACTCTGGACTAAAATTTCATATTCATCTTCTTAAGTTTTTATTGATTTTACAATCATACGTCACAACACTAGCTGTCACATATAGCAGACTACGGCGTGTGAGACACTCCTTTTATACGCGTTTAACATCTACTTTTAAAACAACAAATTTCTCGATATTGGTGGTTTATTTATATTAGTTTCATGCAATACAATATAGACGGAAGCTTAAACTTTTAAATTATATAAATAAAAACACACAAAAGTAATGATTAAATTGTTTATTTCATAATATGGTGCGACGTTTATTTTGTCATATATGATGTGAGTTTAAATGTTTGTAAACGCACCCACGATACAGGAGTAATCCCTAGGGTAGGGCAACGTTTTTTAAAAAAAGAAAAAGAAAAAAAAAGTTGGTAATTTCGTCAAAAAAATCCGCACAGCTAATGGTACAATAATGGAATGCAGCACACAATCTGCATAACGTTTTTGAATCATTGTGAATAAATTGGTCGTGTTGAATCACGAGGCCAGTATCTGCCAGCGCCATCTGTTATCAACGACCGGTATAACTATAAGGTTACTGAGCGGAATTCGTCCGTACTCTTCAAGGCACCACAAAAAGGTTGTAGTAGTTACTTCGTAATATCGCCGCTAGCTCTTGAGCACATTTCTTTAGTGCCAACACAATGAGGGCTACCGTTTTTGTGCTCACCAGTTGGCGCCACTGTCAAGTAAGGTCCTGAAGTATACCTGTTTCTTAAAACAAAGTTTACATTTAAATCGTATTTAAACAAACAAAAAATGTGTTTGTAAACAGTAAAGAAACTAACCTCGGAATTAGCAATATTGAGGCAAAATGCAAAATTGCAAAATTATTATAACGTTCCCACTGCTGGGACACAGGCCTGCTCTCTGTGAGAGGGAGTGGGCCGTAATCCACCACGCGGGCCCAGTGCGGGTTGGTAGATGTCACATGTCTTCGAATTTTTGGTTCTAGGACATGCCGGTTTCCTCACGATGTTTTCCTTCACCGTTTTGAGAGCAGTGGTGATGAAATAATTTACACAAAGTAAAGCGCCAGTCTGGATCCGAACACACGACATACAACTCGTAAGTCGTGACCGTTACCACTGGGCCACCACTGCTCTCAGCCCGCTTAATTTTGCATCAATTGTAATTTTTCCTCTCTTTCTTGCTTTTAAAGCACTGAAATTCATTGACCCGTAACTCATATTTGCCATAATTAATTTCAGGTATAGCAAAATATTCACAACATTATTCTAATTAGAAATGAACCCGCGTAGCCTACCCACAAACAGTGACATTTCACATTTCGGAGACCTCACGCTACACTAGAGCCTCTAGCGGCGAATTCATGCGCAATAGCCCTCATTATGTTGCTGTTGTAGATTTAAACTTAAGTAAACTTGGTGAGCCCAGGCGAAGTTATTAGTTTCAACTAGCAAGAATAAAGGTCGGCGGTGATCCGTACCGACGAGATAAACAGTTCTGGTATGAAGAAGCCTCTCAGCAATCAGCATATCCCTGAGATCCCTATCCCCTATAGATAAAGATCCTACTTGGTATAATTTACACCGGAAAAACTGACCGTTAAAACTGGACGTGTGTACAATACAAACACGTCAATAATTTTTTTTAACTAGTTGGTAGTTGTGTTTCCTATCTGACGACTCCACTCATGAGTAGTCAGTTTTAGCTGACCTCGCATTGCATACATGGGAAGTCAGCTTATACTGGAACTGTATAACTTGATATAACGTCGTGCGTACAAACCTACTTACAAAAATAAGTATCATCTAGCATCGTGTTTCTAAGGGTTGCTAATACTTTATTTTCTTTTATTGTAACCGAATTGGAGTTATTCAGACGTAAGATAAATACGAGGTTAATAAAAATTGCAATTTATCAGAAATTCCCGTCTTTACTTTTTTAGTCAACAGTGTTTGACATATTCATTTGATTTACATTCCTAACAAACTGGTTTAATTCAGTTTGAACATTCTTTTCGCTTTCCATTAATTGACTATCAAATCAATAGCAATATTACAATGCAATGTACAGAGTAGGTACAGACGCCAGCACATCAAGGTACTACAATCTGTCAACTTCTTTAATGCATTAATAGATTTTCAAATTTATCGCTAAAGCATTAAGTTCAAAGTTGATTGAGAAAATTTGACAGTTTCGGGTAGCTCGATGTGCTGGCGTCTGTACATAACATTTACATATCAACATATATCACGATTGATGTTATTATTATAAACACGCAACCTTGTTGGTGTAATATACAAGGTGGAGACGGTCTTATGACAATAAATTAAACTTGGTATTTATATCTAATGACGTTCCCAGTCCGCACACAAAAATTCAACCAAGAATATCTAATATTTAAATCACCACAGGGTCAAATTAAATTAGCCAGCGAAACTCTGCATACGTGATGGGTGTCGATATCTAAACACTATAAAATAAAAACAAAAAAGGTTTTGATGTTTATTTTTTGGGGTTATAACGACCACTGGATGTTTTGTAACTTGAAGTGAAGAGTTGGTAAATCTGTTATCTTTAGTTTTGTCGTGTTGAGATAACGATACCCATCGCGTCTGTGAAGTTTACAACAATAAAGAGCTGATTTTTAAACTGATATTTCAAGTGACTACAATAACTGCGGTCGGTGACCACACAATAAAAAATAATATCATTTGACGTTATTGACGTCAAATTAACTTATTCTTTGATTTATCATGTTAAGATATCGATACCCATTACATCCGTGGAGTTTCGCTAGCTAATTTAGTTTGACCCTGTATAACTAGTCAAAAATTGGCAAAATCCATAGTCGGCCCAACACAAATATTTAGTTTGTTTGAAAAAATCACTTTTTAAATTTAAATTTTAGGTATTATTTGATAATTTCAAAATGCAGTAGTATCGTCAGTGTTTTCATCTATTGTCGTATTGTCGTCTCCACGTATGTGTATGTACATGTATTTACAACTGAGATTCATAAATATTAATATCATAGTTCAGAACCAATCAGTCGTCTCAGTATGCTATGTAAATATAAATTAACATGTCTATGTATTTTTCAACAATAACATAATATACACACAAGCAGCCTTGATCTTTTACACCCAGTTCTAAAAGATCTATAAATTCAACCGGCAATAATGAACCATGCCATACCAATAGAGATCAGAAATATTAATAATTAAACATTAAACATTAACCATAGAAGCACATTTTAGGTATCAGTGTGAGGCATGTTACACACTAGTTCGGGTCGATTCGGCATTCAGCCGTGAGGCAAAATCGAATATACTGGGTGACAGGGGCATGGACGAGGAAACTTCAGTCTGATCTGAGCAGTCGATTATTAAAAAATAAATTAGCTGTTCCATACATTTTAACCGCGTAGGTATTGCACTTCTATTAAACAGCTGTTTTTTTTTTTATAACCGTCTAGTTTCAACTCAAGGATGTTCAGAATCATGTACTGAATACTGGTAACAGGTTGCGCGTCGATATCCCTGCCACTCTGTATACAACGTGCCGCTACAATGGCGACATTAATTTAACACACGGGTAGGGCTAGTGGTCGGTAATCTTTATGATTACCGACCACTAGCCCTACCCGTGTTATAACAACATAAAAAAAAACCTAACTTGAAAACTTCCACCTGCGCCGCTCGCCGCCATAGGGCTCTCTCTCTTTCCTTCAATTCGCCTTCTATTTGCACGTTATTTGTTTTAATTACATTGATGCGATGTTATGATCCGTGACCCCGGCAAATGACCCCTGCGCTACAGTTCTTTAAGTCAGGTTGCTAAGATGCTATTTTAGAAAATTGTTAATAAATAAATAAATATTAATGTTTAATTGAATTAAAATATATTCATACAACTAAGACGCGAAACCGTATACGTGTGTTAAATTAATGTCGCCATTAAAGCGCCACGCTGTATGTATAGCCCGGGCTGTGCCGAATCATGCCGACCCGAACATAGAATCACTCTAATTCCGTTGCAAATACTTTCAATATTCTAATCATACAAAAATAAAACTTAATCATGTCATTTCAGCAGCCATAAAGAACTATTATTTCTAGTACTTATTTCTCAATAGAAGAAATACTGATATACTTAATAAAAATTTACATACATTAAATAATGCTTTTTAATCATCTGCTATAGGTATACCAACCACCTACCGACCACATAACAATATGAGCTGCCCAATACCATACCATAACTTCAATCCTTGTCTTTTATACAACATGTAACATAATTAACGCAAGTCCTCATACGGAGTATATGAAGACTCGAATTAGAGTATTGCATTGAAAGCTCATTACTTCGTATTACTCGCACCGTGTATGCTGACGACATACACTTTATATTTTTACCTCCCTGATGGGTTGGGTAAATCTGAGTGTACGTCAACTTTGACCAGCTTGACGAATACTGGTTTCCCTCCGGGCGATTGACCCCCGTGCATTGAAAGCAGAGATACATATTATGAAAATAGTGTTGACATTACTTTCTGCATTTAAAAAATTGAGTCTTATTGCCTTAAAATAAGATTTAATTTTCTTTGGCTTAATCGGTAGTTGATTGAGACAAAGAAAAAAAAAAAAAATTATGTATTATTTTTTTTGTTTGTGTTCTTTCTCTGCATCATGTTTACCGCAAATAAACGTATTTTCTTTCTTACTTTACTTTACTAAAATCGATTCAGTAGTCAACAACTACTTTCAGGACTTGCGTTTATTCAGTTACACCTTGTATATTACTATTTTAGGCCCAAAATCATAGCCCGGACAACAACCCTGATATACTACTCAATTGTTCTTCCAACTTCTGTTTCCCTTCACTATTATCTATCACAAGGTCCCATTCTTTATAATCATCCAAGCCACACTCAGAAATACCATCATCGACTCCGGACTGAAACTGAAAACCTCTTTTTGTTCTAGTATCTTCATCAGCCACTATCCTGATGGTTTTAGTGAGGTTGCCATATGTTTCTTTAAACCAACGGATGTCTGTGCTTCTTCTGATGTCACTCACAATCCAAATGGGTTTTTCTAAAGCTGGAATTTGATGAAAAGTAATGGTTATAGTCAGTTTAATAAGAAATTTAATAAAAGTTACCTGCAAATGTTAATTCATAAAAATTTAAAATGATTTATTAATCACGATTTCTACAAGAATAGAATAAACCCCCAAACTAGGCATTTGCCTGTATAATATTACATTATGTTATATAAATGAGAAGGTCATTAATTGATAGATTATGTACTGAGTCAGCATTTTTTATATTTAGAAAAATCATAGATCAATTGTTAGACTCAAAACACAATCAATGGGTTAAATGTTTTGTTTTATTTTGGCAGTTTCTAACTTAAAAAATATAAGACAACAATCAAAATTTTATTTATATTACTAGCTTCTTCCCCGTCCCACCCCATTGCATCGCCTCGCCTGTCCGCTCGATTACTTTGTTTTTGCTTAGCGTTCTTTTTTACTTTTATTGCTTGGCTCCTAAGGCTCCTAGCGTCATGATAAATAAATGATAAATGATTTTACTTTGTAAGTAGGTTTGTACGAACACTTTTATACGTCAATCATATTTTAAAACTAGTTTAGGTCGGTGTTTCCTATCTGACTAGTCTGAGAAGAAAGGCTGAAACAAACTCACAGGTCACAGTCTCTTTTAAAGTCCAGACATAATCTTGGTCAGATCATATGAAGACCATGTAGATTGATGTCTGAGATGGCCTTACATAGTCTACAGCCGTCCTCAAGAATTGGGCTGACAAATGCAAAAAAAAAAATTTCAAATCCGACTGGTAGTTTAGCAGTGCAAACAAACTATTCTCCTTTTTTTGTTTGTACAGATATACATATCTTACCATCGTCACAAGCAATCTTACAAAAATATCCATAATCTTGAGCTCTCATCTCGTCACTCCAGTTGATCATATCTAGCCGGTATTGTTCCTTGTATTCACTGTCGCCTAACAACTCATTGAGATTCAAATTCTTCTCCTTGGCCCAATGACTTTTTATAGGCTGAGATATTTTTATTACTGCACATCTGTCTGTTAACCTGGAAATTTATTTAATAAAAAACCTACATGACTAGATTTGAGAAGATTACTAGAAAGACTTATACTGGGGTGACTAAGGACCAAAAAAGTTTATGTGAAAATTTCACATTGATACTAAATATCAAAGCTTTCCTCTCTCCTACTATTTTGCTGTGCCCAACGGGGTCCACAATGATCACATATAATTTTAAGTTACCACTTAAGTATACATTGTGGATTGCAAGCAAACTATTGACTAAGCTTCGGGCATTAAGTCCGTCTTTGTACAGTATTTTTTTTACTTGTGCATAAAGTTTTAATAAACAAATGTTGAGTATTGTATTACTTTCCTATGCTAAAAAGCCCTACATAGAATGAAAACGTAGTCTCTTGTTTTTATATTCAGCTCTGCTGGCTTAAACATTAATCAGAGATTTTGAATAGCTTTACAATCAAATATATTTTATAATTTCACACGTTTTTTTACGTGTACTCATTAATCACTGACATATTACAAAGAACTATTGAAAAGAAGGACCAGTTTACTTACAAGTTCTGTAAATGTGTAGTTAAGAAATCCTTGCCAGATTTTCTCTTGCCGCTGAAAAGTAGTATAATTTGCGGCATTTCTTTTATACTGAAACAGAAATGAAACACATCACTAAGAGAACAGGACACTTCGATTAAAAACAAATATAGAATATTATGACAGGCTAACTTAAATAAACTTTATAAATAAACCTACTTTTACAGTTGTATTGGACTATTTAATTAATTCGTTCTACTTTCTTGACAGCAACACACAAAATAAATTACAAATAATTACTCAGGAAGACTGGACTACAGAACATACTGGAGGCAGGCCTTCGACGCAGGCAATTAGTGCAATTACCTGTGGCAATTACTGAAGATCGATTCGATGTCAGTGTCAATGTCAAAAATTTTTGACAGTGAACACGTTCTGAAACTGCCCCCTTTTGCTCATATTTTTTCATCATACCTTTAAAAATGTTATTATTAGCAACATAACCAATAATTATCCTTACGCCATTATCATGAAAGAATAAATCATAAATGAGTACGTACAAAATGTAAATCACTAACTTTAATTTATGGAAAAACTTGAGAAGCGTACACAGTCTACGATAGAGGGCGCATTATAAGGATTTAATGATTCGTTTTCGGTCACTGAATTTATTAAATAAAATTAACCACTACAAAAATTGTTGACTAAATAAGAATTACTTAGATGTAAAAACCAAGAAAATGAGTTTTCGTGTAATAATTATTACAGCGTGTCATCTTTGAGATTTAAATAGACCATAGCTGTTGTCAGCCATCTGGTTACAAGTTGTTTAGTTATATCGAGAGATGGCAGAACACGTGCTCAGAGCAGCGTCTTCAAGCTTTCGAAGTTGCAATATATTCTACTTGTTTCTTGTCCAAAAGAGTATTTTTAACTTACTAAGAAAATATTCTAATGGCGTCTGCACTTATCGTAAGGCACGTGTAGCTTGCCAATTAACGATAAAATATGCGAAACAAGGAAGGAAATCCCTAAATAATTAGTGTAGTTACGTAGGTAGTTATAAATAAAATATATTGTTAGGGACGTACTGTTTTATCTAACTCTCGTTATTGGTAGGTAGGTATTTCTTATTTGTTGAAATTATAAACCCAAACAGAACGGAGTTATGTAGTCAGATCTATCTGCGTTTAGGGTACCGTAACAGAAAATAAAGTAGGTAGGTGCCTACACTTTATCTCGGACAGTCCCCTTGTCTACGTGATCGTGGCACCTAATAGATCGCCTTTTAATAGTTTCCGCTGTTTAAACTGTGACCTGCTTCGTACTACATCTGTTCCTATTCATAATTCACATAAGCCAAAAGGGGAGACTGGGGAGTAAATAGTCAGTAGCAAGCAGGTAGTAAATGTTTTCCATGCTGATAGTGTTGAGTAGAACGTTTTGTAAAGAGATAATCAATTCAACGTGCATGCATGCGTGTAGCTGCCAAACCTAGTAATGTGTCTAGTCTATGGTGTAACCATCTATCGAATGCATCATCATACAAATGTCCGTATCTAGCAAATGAACTACGACGGTATTCAATAAAAATTATCAATATTGTTCATTACTAAACCGATATCCGTGACTAAGTGAATGAATACCTTTGCTGGTATCTACCTCAACACGTAGGTACCTACATACCATCGCCCACGCTACGTTATTATTATACCCAACATAACATATAACTAACTATTAAATAAATTCGTGCCGACACGAAAAAAATGGCGTTATTTGAATGCCGGCCGATAATTTAAATGTAGCAACAACCGCTTTTAGCTTACAACCTTAATTGACTTAAAAATGCTTATCAATATGACGTATCAACAAAAACTTTTGAACGCAATACTCTTTTCACTAAATTGAACTTTAATAGCATGACATAAAAGTTGATGTTAAAAGTCAGCGGTCCGGACTTGTACTGTTTCGGAACAAGGGTAAAGTTGGAAGCACGATGCACGCTCACGACTTTCTGAACAACTCCGGACATGACATTCCACGTTTCGCTGTAGATTAGAACGGGACGGATAGCGACCTACCCGCTGAAAAAAACGAGACAAGCGACCACCGAGCAGTCCACGTGGACTGCTTAATATCAACACAGGAGCAACGACCAATAGAAAACGGTACCGCTAATGTATTTCTCACCTCCGCACTCACACCAAGGACAGCTGCCATTTCTACATTATTCATACGATTCTGAACTTTCTGTCGTTGAGTTACGGTTTTAAATCTGGTGCAGTGGTGAAGGCGTATTCCATTTTCGAAATGACTTATAAAAATACGATATTATGATTTTGGGTCATATTGCGAGGGTGTAGGGTACATTGTCGTGTTTGGAGTGTTCTGCGGTTCTTGAATTTAAAACGATTCCCAAGAACACGGGCGCAAGTTGGTGAAGGTTGGAGGAGGCCGCGGTGCAAACTGCATCGTCACAGCGAGCGCCCCCCGGCCCACCCCGGAGCTCTCCCGCCTTTATTGTAGGTTCAGTGTATGGCGCTGTGTGTGTACGTCTGTTCAGAGTCAACTGTTGTGCTGAGGCACGACGTTTTCATAGCTCTCCGAGAGGTGCATGCAGCCGCCAGCCGCTGCACTCAACGCTCGCAATATTTTGCTGTAGCAATATGCTATATTTTTATTTTTTATAGCGTTTGTTTGACCAACTGAACAAAGGATTTTCGCATGAGGCAATTATATGGAAAATGGTTGTACCTTGCTTGTTCACATTAAAAGTAACGACTATTTTAATGCACGAACATAAATATTTATTAAAAATAAATTCTAAGCGGGTGGAACCGTGAAACTGAAGAAATAAATATGAAATGGTAGTAGGGTGAGGTAGGTACCTATTTGAGAAAACAATTTTCTAATCAACCTAATACAGGTATTAATCAAATGAATATAATAAAATTTCGAACTCTTCAAAATGCCTACATTCCTCACAGATTACCCTCACTCTCCCGACTCGGGCAACTTTTTTATGAAAAACAAAATAACGAGATTCAAATCAAAAGCCGTTCTTAGAAATAAATCGACTCTTTAAAAGCTCTTTTACGATTACGTTTTTGATTCAATGGAAAGGGGATGTTTTGTCGACGGCACACCCGGAAATATTACGTTCGGAGTGGTTCAGATGTGCCCGCTTCCCCCAACCCCAATGATGTCTTCACTCATGCGTTGAACAAAAAAATACGAATATGAACAAACACAACACCGAATTAAAAAATCTAAATTGCCATCCAGTTCTTCTCTATAAAATAAAAATAAAATTGTTACTTTCATTTTTCATTGTAGATATTGCTTTATGGTATTAAAACGGTTGTAGGTACCTATTAGCTAAACAATTAATTATTCTAAATGTAGCGTTACATTTGAATAAATAATTAACATCAATATTAATTACAGTAGTTAGGAGGACGCACATCCTGTCGCAATAAAAATAATTTTAGATGGACACGACGCATCGTACTCTCGGACGTAGTCATTATTTTTTGTAGGCAAAGGCAAATTATTATAGGTACGCGTCAATTGGCTCATTCTCATAAATTGATTAAACAGTCGCCCACCGCAGCGCTGCAGCGCTTCATCATACAAACTCGCTCGCGCGTACTTTATGTCCAGGCCCGCCGCTAGCTACTTAGTAGCCCGCGTGCAATACCGATTATGCCGCCCTACGACTACTTATGGTGAGTTTTGTTTCTCAATTAAATAAGTTATTGCTAAAAAAGCCAAATACATCGGTAAATGTTTTTAACTCGTCGAATCTATCCTTTAAATTGGTATTGTCTGATCTAGGACTCTAAAATAAAACTCTACTCTATATTTGATTTTGGGGTCTACTAAAACTTCCATCACTGTGTTCATATTGAAATTGTGTTGGTTTTCTTCTTGGACGAATTGTATTTATTGGTGGGAAATCTGTTTCTACATTGAGCCTTTTTTTTTTTTTTTTTTCGGGATAGGAAATCATCAAATGACCCCTCCCGCTCTGGGTGGAGCGGAAGGGAGTGTCAGACTCTTACTGACTAAAACCCACCCATGTTCCTTCCTTCGCCCTTTATGTTCCGGGGTAGCGGTAACCCTTTCGGACAATCCCGCTGACCCGGCAGGCTTCGGCCCTGAGGGGCCCCTCGTTATGCTGACATCTCTTTGAGGCGCGCGTGGAACACTTACGCGCCGTCCGGCACGGGCCTGGTCCTGATCGGGCGGTGAGCTACCCATTGCTCTCCGCCCGCAGGCCCGCGCCTACGGTGGCCGGTAGTCTTCAATCGACTCCCGACGCCCGGGGCGTCTCCCGCGGCGGCTGGGACGGGAGGCTCTCTCCCTCATCCGTCCCGCCACCTCCTTCGCTAGCATGACTGCTTCGCAGAAGGAGGTCTACATTGAGCCTGTGAGCCACTTTGGAAGCTTCTGCTAACACCATTTCAAAGTGTTCATCCGTACGATATTCTGTAAACTTACCAATCAACTTATTTAACAAATTTATGCAGATTTGATTATTCATTGTGGGGCTCTGCATCATTTTGCTCAGAGCATAAATGTCGTTTAAAATATCGAACCAAATTACTACCGAGCAAATAAATCTATAATTTTGAATTTTCAGAGCAAGTGCAAGCAATGAGCTTTGTGAGATGTAGTACAATCCCATTCCAAGGAATCACCAGATATTTCCAGCAAAGCATCAAATATTTTTTCGAGGTGATACCGTAATGGTTTAACCGCATCAATTTTGTTAGACCATCGCGTGGCGCTTAAAGCTTTTAATTTTAAATTTGGTAAATGTTTGCAAATTATCGACCACCTTTTTGTAGATGATGAAAAGAAAACGTAAATATCTTAAATTATATTAAAGAAATTCAAAGTTTCGTGCGTAATATTTGCTGCATCATTCACTATCAAATTAAGACGATGAGCCGAGCATGGGACGTAAATACGCGGTTATTGATTTCCCTATTTTTTTTTTTTTGTAATCCATTGTGTTTTCCACGCATATTAGAATCATTATCATAACCTTGACCACGTACGTTTTGAATGTTAAGATTTAATTGTGAAAATAAATCTAAAACAAAATTTAATAGACTTTTACCTGTGGAGCTGGTGATCGGACAGAAACCAGTGAAATTTTCACAAATCGCAACATTTTTGGTTTCATTATTTAAAACATTACAACTGTAATTTGTTCTGTGTGACTTACATCTGGTGTGCTATCTAATATAATGGAGAAATATTTCGATTCTCTGACTTTGTTCAATATATAATTTTTATGTTTGTGCCGAGCAAATCAATTATTTCATTTTGAATTTGATCTCCTAAATAGTGAGTCATACGACTTGTATTCGAATCGTACCAGGAAACGGCAGAACATTCGGCCGATACCACTTCGGAGTTACTATTTGTTTCGGTCGGTCCCGATCCTACACTACTACACTCTTTCGAATATTGCTTATGGTCCCGACCCAACTGCGAACTTTTTTCGCATTTTTCAATAATATTCGGTTCGACCATGTGTCGGTCCGATCCGATCATTCGCACTTTGCACTTCGTAGTAGACCCCCTGGTTCTTAGTAGTACCTTCTCTTGTTTTACTGGACTCTCCTTCTGAAGAGCATACATCTTTTTCTTCAGACAACTCCACTGCTTCTTGATGTAAGGCTGTGCTTGTTAAAGCTAATTCATCATTTTCTTGACATTCCGGTTCCTTATTTTCTGGTTTGTTTAAAAATTTCATTGTTTTTTTTCCATGCTGCATTACATTTCTTATTCTGTAGGTGGGGTGGGTATTATGACAATGATTTTGAATATTACGTGATGAGTCGCTCCATTTGCCGCCCCCCTGGACGTGCCGCCCGCGTGCGGTGCACGCCTTGCACGCCCGCTTACGGCGGCCCTGTTTATGTCAAGTGAGTTTCTTGAGTCTTGAAACACTTCAAACGCCTCGACTAATGGCTACCGACGACGCGTTCGACATCGGAAGCTTTTTATAAATTATATACAGAGAAAACGATATCACTGTGTTGATAAAGCGTCCACCGCTTTATTTGAGCTAATATTTGATTTATAGACGAAGTTATTAGTCTGGGCCGCCCGCCCCCTCGGGGAAAAAAAACTGCAGAACTGTTGTCTCAGTGTGAATGCTTTTAGTGTTTTTTTTATTTACGGCCCTGTGACTTATGCTAGTCATAATGGAATACAAGAATAAGAAGGCTGCTGAGATAACGATTGAGGGGATTAGGGACACAAAAATACTGGTCTTATAGTATGTATATACTTACAGACATGCTAAAAGGAAATGCCAGGTAGATAATAAGACAAGTATTACCAATAATTATTAATACCAAGTAAAAGATTTTATATCTTTAACCATAGATATAGGATATCTACATTTCTGTCTTTAATCCATTTATTTGAGTGAGTGTAAGGCGAGGAGTAAGTAATCATGTATCCTGAATTGATCGCGATATGATTATCGATACACGTCATCCGTCATTCATAATAACACGAGCAAGGTTGAGTGCGGGCCCGACACGGCCCGATGCGATGGTGACCGAGCCCGGCACCGCACGACACACTCGCATTACTCAACACAAACAAAAAGGGAATAAATGCTGGAATAAAATACTTTTAATTTCCCCGGGCGCCGCTAATCGGGCCGCGTCGATGGAGGGCGCCAAATCGCCCTTTTTATTTTACTGTATGAACGCAAATCCGGCGGGAAAACGGCGTTAGGCGAGAGGGGGTGCGGGCGGGCGAGGCAAGGGGGGGTGCGGTCACGCGCTCGGAATTAGCGGTCCGGGGGCCGCCGCGCGCCCCGCACTTGACCCGCGCGAGGTGTCACCGAGCACGTTACCTACCCGCAAAAAATAGGGGGTGAGCCGCGCACCGCCACGACCAGAGCTGGGAGGTACCGCACGGATTTTGTTTTTAATTTTTTATGATTTCGATTCGATAGAACACCGATAGGTACCTACCTACAGGAGTCGATTGGAAAAATAAAACAAAAACCCACAGCGACCTACCTAAAATGTTTTATACATTGTTAGTTTCGTCCGCCGCCACATACCTACCTAGCTAGAGCTCGCCATAAAACTTGGAGCCATGTATCCGGTGGGTGCGAGGGCGGCGCAAGCCACTAATTGACTCACATACAACCCATAGAGACCGCAAATACTGAGATATTACAGCTCCACTACCAAACAATGAGTCACATTGTGTCATATATCGAACTGTTTTGTACATTATATTAAAGATTTCCTTCCTTGTACTGATAATGTAGCTAAAATAGGAAGCCAGTCTGCGTTCAGTATTAATTAGTGCAGTTAGTCAGTTACCTGTTTACGTATTGTAATAAATAACCTACTTTAACTAACTGGCAGGATAATTAGGAAAAAAGGAAATAACAAAATACAAATACCTATCCAATACTGCTAACATGCGATAGTTTTGCATACCTAATTATTCAGATTTTTCCCCTTATCAATAACGTTCAGGTAGGTAAGTATTCGTAATATATATACTTAGTGCTCAAGCCACAAACGCTAATATGTGTATGGCATTATTTAATGAAAGCATTATGCAACTACTGTAATCGGTAGGTATCGCTGGCGTCGCGTAAATACGTTTAAAGTTTATTGCACGTGTAAGTGATTCAGCAACATGTCCATAGTTGAGAGGCGCCCGCGTCAAGTGCGATCGCGCGACCCCACAAGAGATGTCGCTGCTCGCTACTCGCTACTCGCTAGGGATCGCGCGGTCTTCAGCCGGCTAAAAATACGTGCGGGTATTTCCTGTGCCGCGACAGCCTCGGCTGGGGAGAGGCGGGGGCGATAAATAACTCAGTTTGCGGCCGGAGGGGCCGGGGGTGAGGCGGGGTGTTATTTGTAGGGCTCGCGTGTGAATTATTCGTGGGTTCACGCGCGCTGTTTGCCCGCCGTCTTGTGGAGAGGCGCGCCGACCCTCGTTAATGAAATTTCATATCGTTCCCGCAACGCGTTCCATTGTAGCTGCACATCACTATTGAATCTAGCGGATTGTTACACTTGACTGCTCCTAATGAGTAGGTCTACCTCATTGTTGTTTGACAATACGTTACCTGCATTAGTAGGTGGCGGTTTAGAACGGTGGTTTACCAACTAGGTAAAGCTAATCAATAACTTTTGAGTCTGAAGCTAACATTAACGAACGCATTACGCATCACCCGTCCGGTGATTAATTATACCCGATTACCAATTTAAGTAGCAAAAACTGCTTGTTAGGCTCACTGTCCACTGAGGCGTATCGCTATACATTTCGTGTTCGTGCTGATAAATAATAAAGATTATGTAAAGCAATAAGTGTTTTTCGTCGTGGCTGGGCGTCGGTGTAACGTAATTAGACGACCCTTATTGTGTGACTGCGTCGCCGTCGGGTCCGGACTCCGGAACAGCTGTCGCAATGTTTAGAATATTAATAGGTAGCCTTTGGCTTGTAGTTAGCCCCGCGTACCGTCGTACCTAGTAAGGCGGTAACTATCAATTTACCTAATTTAGACTGCAGCGGTCGGTCGCCGCGGCGAGGATTCTCGACTATGTAGATAGGTGCTCGTAAATTGTTGTTTATTTAATGAAATGTTAACTACTAATCTACGCATCGCAGTCGCGCCATTAACTTGTCTTGAATGTGGAAGATGAGTGGCTTGGGACTTGGGACACTAATGTGTGACTTACTAATTACGTGGGTTTGACGCTATTCTAACTACGTAGGTATACAGGGTTAAGTTAAATTAGCTAGCGAAACTCCGCGTGATGGGTATCGATAAAATATATTATGATATATTTTTTGAGACCAACGACCGGTGTTGTTTAAAAAAAATATCATCATATCTTTTTTTTCCGTTTTAATTTGTCCCTGTATAGTATCCTGAGCACTTGTCTAGTTACACAGTATCACTTACAGAATAATGAAGTTGTAATACCAACCAAATTGTTGCCCAATTACAAAACAAAACGTGTTAAATGATCGATGCCATTACATCATACAAGAGAGGCGTCGCCGTTAATAGTTAACAAGTGTGATAGAGCGGCCAATTGTTTTCATTGCACTATGAATTATAGTAACTTTACACTCTAATTAACTATTGTAATGAACACGTATCATCTGCCTAGCGTACCCACATGTTTACACCGTAATGTTTTACACGGAGATGTCAATAATTTATAGTGTGATTAAAATTATGATCTTTGTAACCGACATTGTAATTGCCATGTGGTTGAAGTATGTAATATTATTGCACCTGTTACCGACCCCACTCCCTCTACTGGAACTGGTATGCGTCACTGTTCATTCTCTAGTGTGCACATGTGGTAAGCAGTAGGTGCTTATAAAAAGTATATATGAATATTATGTGTGTCTTAGCTTAGCAATAGTCCGTCGAACGATGTGCACGATTTGCTCTGTTGTTTTAACATCCACATACAGACGTCAAATATTTGAACTGTTGCACTAACCTAATAAAAATATATTTTAAATTAATTTTAGTCGTATAGGAGTTGTATAAGTTCTGTATAAGCTTTCACGTCTATAAGAGCGTTATAAAACTTGTAGTCGTATAAGAATTTTTAAAAGGGATTTTCATAAAATCAATTTTTAAACCAAAAAATGCGTATGTGGTTACTATGTAACTACATGCTGTCTACGTACCACCTATAATTATTTTTTTGTCGCGTACCTATGAGTTGTATAAGAGCCGTTTTAATCGTAATGGCTATAAGAGCGTTATAGAACTAGAAGTCGTATTAAAAGGGCCTATTTTTAAACTAATAAAGTGTACTTATAAGTATGTGACTTTTAAATAGCTGTTATACACTACCTACTACATGTTGTAAGCAGCTTAAAATTGAACGTGAAACAATTTCTGTTACCTACTAGAGTTATAACAGCAACACAACACTGTAGATCGTGTAAGTACTGTGTAGATACGCGAGTGTTTCTTAGCGATAGTCCGGCGGACAATATGTGCAATTGACACAGTTGCGCTGTGCTCTGTTCACAACATGTGTTACTTATTACTGGGCCGCATCACTTGTGGCACTGGCCATGTGCATGTTTTGTTGGTACGTCTGCGTAGTTACTGTGGATTATAGCGATGACACTATTAACATTAATACCAGTCCAGTAACTGATAGCTAATTACCTACTGCAATTGTTTATTATGTTTTAAACGAAGTTAAGGTAGGTAATAAGTTAGTGGTCATTATAATTATACCTAACTGATAATGCCAATGTCAAATTACACGGCTAAGCCGATTTCCAATACACACAACTACTCATAATAACATGATTTAATATTATCTGAGTGCTCATATCGAACATGCTTATTTTATCTACTTACATTCGAGATATTTTGACGCAGTTTTTATACGCAACCATATCTTGTAAATCGATAAGTATCTACACCTCAAACGAAGTAGCTAACCCGTATCTAAATTATACTTGTATAAAAAATCCTTGACCTTCTTGAGTACCTACGACTCTTCTCAAATTATTACAAATCAGAGGAGATACAAATAATACAAAAGATTTGAGAGTTAAGGCAGTTCTTAGAATATTTTACCTGAATCCTAAAATTGATAGCATGGAATGTCACAGACAATAGGCGACTGGCATAGGCTGATTTTCGGGGAATCAAAGCCGATGAAATTGTACGAATTTCCTGTATAGTTCGAAAAGCAATTGTGAAATTGAGCCATGAAAATACCTATCCTCTTACTAAAATAAGTAGCAATTTAATATTTTGCAGCAATAATTCTTATTAAAGCAGTCGTTAAGTCATTAATCATACCTTTACAACTAAACACGTCCTTCGTGTCAATTTAACTTAGACCCCCCAGCAATCAAAACTGAAAAACAAACAGACTAGTAACAGGCCACGCGGCCGTTTCGAAGTGGGCGCGTTACAGAACATCAGTAACAGATGTCGCTCGCGTAAACAAATATGCTATTATTGCGCGCCGATTCGTCACACCTCCGCCACGCCACGCCGGAGCGAATTACCAAACGCTTATCATTTCCTATTTATACATGTTATAAATCAAATACCCAACACACGTTACTACATACATTCGCACCTACATTATTTAATTTGGAAATATCTTCAGGTATTACTAACGCTATCTAAATGAAAGTAGGTATAGGTATGGCCCGTTTATCAAAACGAGAAATCTTGTAATTTTATCTGTTAGTATATGGTGTCAAATTAGAGATAATAAAATACTTAAATATTTTATCTAAGTAAGTAAATATTTCTGGGAAAGTACGGAATTGAAACACTGGAAAATAAGTATCTGCTAATTAAGATGTTAAAGTTTGTATAATTACAAAGTTTACTTAGTAGGTAGTACTGAACTAAGTTACTTAAAGTATCTAGTCAGATTTCCCTTTATTCAATTAATATTATTTAAAGTCCTGATTCGAGCCCTATGCCTGTTCTCGACATCCCTACAACTGTCAACTAGACAATTTGTGAACTTTGTAAATGTAGGATGAACTTACAGAATAGTTAATTGTTATCCTTATTATACCTACATATTTTAATGCTATATTAAATTGCTAGCTACAGTTATAAATAAATTTACCAGGTCATTAGCAGACTTTAAAACATTTCAGAAGAAAAATTAATTTGAAAAGTTTGTCTCAACTTTTAGAAGGTAGAGTAGGGTGGGTCTTTCTCATCTTAGGTACCGTAGATAAAAAAAGAAAGTTCGTTTGGATACGGATGGTTTGTTATTATTGGTGACACATGACGAATGTATGTCGATGTTGGAATAGCTACTGAACGAGCTGGAGAGTAGACTGAGATCGCTGGTCGCTAGCACGCTGTGGTCGCGGGCAGAGGGCGCGCGGCAGCGGGCAGCGGGTCGCGGCGACTGGGTCAGTGCTGTGTCGCCGGCTGTAATCATTCTAATTCAATTTGTGCGGACGTCGCCGCCGCCCGCGCGCCACCCGACCGCTTTGTTTACATTACACCGAGCCGCGGCTTCCACTCCACAGCGCCTCGATTAAGGACAAATCAATAAGGCAGCCGATACCGAGTGAGTTTAATAGAGTGAGCGAGTCGAGTCGAGCGCCCTCATTACCCCCGCAATTAGCGCACGGCGCGCTCCCGCCGACGACGACGCACCCCGCGCGAAAAACGAATAAAAAGAGCTGCCCTCAAAATGGCCGCCGCCTCCCCCCCGACCACCCGCCGGCCCCCGCGCCGCTTCGTGATTGCATCCCCGCAGCTCTTATAAATATGGCCGTATTCCTCCCGCCTTTACTGATTGCCCGTATACCCCCGGCCTCCCCCCGCGACCGCGCCGCCGGCGTCTGAATAGATAAACGAGTCCACGTGGACTGTAGCTCTTATAAAAATCGACTCGGCCAATGGAGCGCGTTCCGCGCACTACTCTAGCCAACTGCGGCGCCGGAACGCGTGTAACCCCGCCCTTAATAAGCGATCTCGGCGCGACAGCCAATCGCAACCGCGGATTCGTCAAGTTCTACTCACCGACGACGAAGCGGTCCACGTGGACTGACGCACACACGGACGCGCGTATAATGCCTCGAGTGGAAATAGCTATGACGGCGAAATGTGCGACAGCGAAAAAATAAAATGCGGTCGGTCGGTGCGGAGCGAGCGAGTGGGTGTAAACAGGGGATATTTCGGTGCGGCTCGTTCATTATTATTGAATGCGCGGCGCTAATGGCGAGGCGCGGGTCGCGACACAACGCCTTGCTCACCAGGTGACGACCTCGCTACCGGTACTAACACACCTAGAGCGCGGGTTGACAGGGACATACCTATGAATATGCCTGACAAAATATTTGGAAAATGACAAATAAAAGAGCAGATCCTATTGTCCTACTTCCCCGTACCTACCCATTGAATAAACTACGCTGCAAAATCTAAAATACTCTCCAAAACAAAACATCAATTCAAGAGATCCGTACAAAGCTAATTCGTATTCAACAAAAAAATAATCAATACAGAAAATCAGGCAACAAAAGCGTCGACATTAAAAGCACAATAAGACGGCTGAGACAGGCAGTCATACATAAGTATAGGCGCGGCAAGCGACCTCCATCGGATAAGGCGAGCTTGTCCGGTAGCTGGCGAGCCACACTTCGTGTAAAAAATAACTACGTACGTACATACCTGCACACCGGCACAGCTGACAGGGCTGCCAGATTTTTCTGACGAAAGATTTAAACCATGTGGTAAGCGGGTAAAGATAAGTCTACATTGCACTTTTATACGATAAACAGTTCCGAACTTTGCAAAAGCTCGGCTAATGTTAGCCTTGTTTAAACTGAAATTATGAATTCCGCACCAGCTTCCGTTTAGAGCAGTGGTGGCCCAGTGGTAACGGCCGCGACTTACAAGTTGTAGGGCATAGGTTCGAACCACGTCAGGCGCTTTACTTTGTGTAAATTATTACATCACCACTGCTCTCAAAACGGTGAAAAGGAAAACACCGTGAGGAAACATGTCCTAGAACCAAAAATTCGAAGACAATATGTAACATCTACCAACCCGCACTGGGCCCGCGTGGTGGATTACGGCCCACTCCCTATCACCGAGAGGAGGCCTGTGTCCCAGCAGCGGGAACATTAATTATAGGCTGATTATGTGTGATGAAAGTCCGGTTTCGATTAATTTTTCTGGCACATCCGGGCGTAAACTAGCCATGACATTTGACAGCCCTAAGCTTCCTTGCAGACTTGTAATGTAACTGTTATTTCTTTTATGTTTTGGACACTAACACTTGCCTATCTAGCTAATGTCCACTTGTGAAGTGGTTCCGTGCCTGCATAGATGAATGATTAATGCGGTAACTCCTATCTGGAACTGAGTAATTGCCTGTTCTTTTCAACTTGATATAACGCTATCTAGAATCTGGATCTATGACTAAGTACGTGGTTCGCCACGTAAGTTGATACCCCAAGCAGTGATACTGTGTTATACAGCATTCGATAAAACATTCCTTCAAATAATGTGGTCGTGATTGGTTCTATAAAGGTTATACTAGTTTTTGAGCAGCTTTGTCGTTTCTCCGTCTTGGGTTACAATTTAATGCCTTAATTTTTATTTAAAGGTGGCAATAACTCTTTTAATTGATAGGTAAATGTTTTTTTTTATCCATCCCTAACATTAGACAAAGGAATAAGTATCCAAAGATCGCCATGACGCAGTTATAAGTCTATTTCAAGCTGTGTTTTATAAAGGTGTTGTAACGTTTCATGATGTGTATTACGGCAATAAAAATTAAAAGGCTTACCGGCTTTCTTATAATTTTGACTTGTAGTTGTAATAAGTATGTTTGATTTCATGTGACAAGTTGTTGCAAGTGTTGCAACTACAAAACATAGTGTTTTGCAGCGTGTATATTAGGTAAACAACGTCGTTTACCTATAGATTCCACTAGTTAAATAAAATATGTCGGTAATTATTGCGGATTATAGGGGACTCTACGTCAACGGGCTATTATCTTAAATAATATCCCCTGTTGGTATAAATATAAACAGAAGTTAACGGGTAGGGACGCGTCTTCGAGCAACCAGCTACAAGGCATCCTCATTTTAATACCCGTTTAAGTTATGGTTACGTCTTTTATCTCTTAATTAATAGCAAAACCATTCACAGCAATCTCCGGCTATCTAAACTAGCCACATATCGTCGGATCGCTTTGATAGCTGCCCATTGATATCATCGTTCGGTGTAATTAAATAATATCCGGTTCAAACTGGCGATGTATGCGTAATTTTGGCGGGTGGCGAGTCGCCGTCGGTGTACATGTGGGTAGTTATCACAATGAGTTGATGTGTCAATCATTGCGCGGTCCACGAGTGCGCGGGCGGCGCGGGTGTCGGGGCAGGGGGCGAGGGGGGGCGGTGTAAGTGCGATATTTACGTTCATTGTTGGCAACTGACGGCTTTACGATACGGAACCATTATGCAGACGACTGACAGTGATTTAAATTCGCGTAGATGGCGAGCCAGCGATGCCAATGACATGAGTCGCCAAGAAGTTTTGGCTCGTATAACGGGGCGAATGTATGATGTATCAGTTACATAACCATTAATGGCTTATTCATAAACTTAACGGCTACAGACAGCTTTTGCCCTCGTTTTTACTGGGTACTTAATTGAACGACGGTTCAATGTTCATCCTCTTTTGTGTAGAGGATCAAATCAAAGCTCGATATCAATATCAGTCACCGGCACGGTGTAGCTATCTCTATTAATATAGCAATAGAGTTCGAATTAAAATGCCACAACCGCAATTCGACATTAATAAACGCTAAAAGACTATAATGAATATTTGTCTCAATTGATTGTATCATTGACACATAAATACGGCATCAATTTATTTTTCTTCGTTAAATATAAAACGCTGGTTAAAAGCTGTAGCTTGGCGATAAATTCGAAATTATTGATTAAACTGTCGTTTTTGCCCATGGCCAACAATCGAAATAAATAATTACAGAATATATTATGGACAACCGACACGATAAAATAGCTGCGAAGAATCTCATAATATTTTCTTAATAACTTACCTTATAAAAAGAACAACACTGATTTCACCCACACTTAAAGAACGCTGGTGTAACATAAGTATTCGAGAATGACCAATACATAACGAAGCAAACAAAATTAACTAGATATTGATACCTTTTACATCCTCTTATTCTTTTGCAATAGAACAGAGGGGCAATTCTCATAATTTTAAGAAGAACGTTCACAGTCTGACTGTTTTTGACATTGATTGTCGCTGAGATGAGGTTGTGACTAGATTTTGAACGTTTTAATTACGGGAACTGGCCTTCAGATATGTGTAAGTAAGTACACTGTGTAGTGTACAGTCAGCACTCTGCAGCAAAAGTCAATGTCAATGATATAAATGGGAGATTATGTAAAATCAATTAACATCGCTTAACTATCAAAAATTCAAACTATTATTATCTTTTCCATCGTAATTTTCAACAAAACTTCTATAATGAGCAAGTTTTCATTCACAAACACTTGCAAGCTGTACTTTGTGCAGTACCAATACCAACACTTTCGAAACGTTGTTTGAGTTCTATATCGAGCACTTAGTTTAGTTAGTGACTGTACTCCACGAGTACTTACATGCGTTGTGTAATGAGTAATAAAGAGTTTTATTTTATTGTCAATCAACACTTGAGTGTGGAGCGTATTTAATTATGGCGGCTGTTCGCACCTATATTAATATCAAGTAGGTGCTTGTACGGTGATAGTAAATCTAACGTTACCTAATCAATTGATCGTAAGTCTGAGCCGTTAAAATGGGTGCCGCGTTGTCTATTAATAAGTAGTAATTACTTCTTTTTTATCCACGCTGAATCAATTGTTATCTACATAAGTACCGACAAAACAATCTTTTCTGATTTTAGAAGGTCTTACAAGTAGGTAGTAAAGAAATATTTCACAACCGAGAGGTCTCCTTCAAAAAGTCAGCTTGTTGGTTATTATAAAGCCTACTTTTGTAATACCCCTAAATCTCATGGAGAAAGTTAAGATCAGACTGTCCTTGTTATCAGATTACCCGAGACATTAAATGAAGAGTATTGGAAAGACAATAGCATTAAACTTGATTCCGTGAAACTGTCAAGACTCACGGAGCTCAGGAACGTTAGCAATGGCTACGCCATTATCGATAGGCGAGGGCGACATGGCCTGACATGAATCTATTTAGGGAACTAGGGATGCACGTAATCTACAAATTGAGCCTAACGGCTTGTGAAGGGAGTTTCTAAAGGATAAACTACATTTTTAAAGCCAGTTTTTCGACGCCAATCCTTCAAATCGTTACAAAAAAGTGCTTAACTTGTTATCAAGGGTCGATGTTGAAAGCCGTATCTACGTTTTAATAACAATTAACTTTTCTGTCTGCGTTCGCACAAAAGCTTGTTTTCACAAAAGCTCCTTTTGTTGTAGTATCTGTTAAGTACTCGTACCTAGGCGGGCGCAGCCAGACGTGCGCTATCTAGTCATCAGATTCCCTTTTACGTCGGTGTGATTTTGAAAAACCATGATTCACGCCACCACGCCACGCAAAAGTAAATAAACTGAGATATCTAAAGAGCCGATCGCATGCAATTCCAACTGCAGCCATTAAATATTAATTCCCGAGCAAAAACCTGAGCTTGGAGCGAGACAGAATCCGAGCCTTCTGGGAAACGGAGTGGCTTTTTAAAAAAAGTAGGCGCTTTTACGCGACACAATGGCCGGTTATACAACTAATTGTTCGCGCCGGTTAATTATGCAGCTTGTTTTGTTTGTTCGGGCGCTGCGGCCGGCTTGCAGCGCCGCGCCGCGTGTCGCCGCGTCCTGCCCGCGCACTGATAACGCAAGTTTGCATTGACCGTCTAGCCAATTAATCCACCGTTGTTTATGTTGTCCCGTAACGAAGTCAATGTTTGAAGCTTCTTTGTGAAACAATGCTATAAAAACATCGACACGATTACTGAAATTCCAATGCGTTCCAACTGACGTTTTGAACCCAGAGGCATTCCTATTAATTTTAAATAAAGGCGCACAATACGTAGGCGTTATGTTCTTTTTATCGACTACTACCAAACTACACGAACATTTCCAAACTTATATAGAAGCTCAAAACTTTCGAATTAGGGTTAAACAATCTCGATTGTAGGTGTTTATTACAGTCATCAAGTGTATAAATTAAATGGACAAGAAAATAACGGGTCGATTAAGCGGGCCTTCCTAATTAATTAAGGCTTATCTTGCACGATGCGATCAGCGTTAAAGCAATGGGATCGTAAAAATTTTGTTTGAGTCAGGTAGGGAGATAAGGCGATGTAGCGCGGGGGCGGCGCGATGTCGCGCGATACCGCTTGATTGTTATTTATCCATTATCGGCGGATCGCGACCGCCTGCGCGGGAGCCTGTATCGCCTCCATCTCGCCGCTAGGAGATAAATAACCATGTCTATTACAAGTTACGGCGCTCCAAGTACATCGTGGCGGTTCTTTTTTACCAATAAATAGGAGATAGATATGTATTTCTTGTGACATATCATACGTTAAAACGGATTAAGCTTTCGTATAAATAAAAATATCCAAGAAAGCGCTCAGTTATCACGATTTAGCAGATGTGATCGATCATTTGATTGTGTTTTTGTAAAAGAAGTCCCCTACCAGCCTTACCTACTCGAACGGAAGCGGTTGTTTTTAGGGAAGGAAGTCCTGTCCCCAAAGTAATGGATTTCTCTCGCTGCGTATTTAAGTGAAATAAATGATGCAAATCTTTTCATTATTTTCAAAGAAACAAAATAGGTTTTTAAAAAGCTTAGATTTTGATAATAAAAATAAACAAGCTCACAAGCTGTATAAAGAAATGGTCTTATTGTAGCCGTATAAAAAAATATACAGGCAATACAACAATGTAACCTTCTTTAACAGAGATAAATAGATAAATGAGTCAAAGCGCAGGTAGGAAAAGTGATGGGTGTACATAAAATGCCTCGTCCATTGTTAGCTCACATCGTTGACGCGACATGTGGCCGCCGACGGACAAAACGACCGATTCCAAATAAGAATTAAAAATAAACTGCTAAGGGTTGTGGCCTCGTAAACGTGCCGGGTTCGGTACTTTTATACAGGATTTTATTTAATTATCTCTTCTTCTGCGTTCAGTCAAATCTATATAGTTTTAGTTTTACAGACTCCATTTTGTTTTCACACAGAACACTAATTATAACCGTTTGTAAGTTATCAAAAAACGTTTAAAGTTTTGTTTAACTTGGCCATGTAAAGAGCGATATTGGTACAATTTGTATGCTTAAGTTCTGTTCAATATTATAGTACCCACTCACATCAGCCACTTGATTTAATTATACTCTGCATCGTGTAATGACCCCGAGTCTAGTTTCAAAAGTTAAATGCCATTTTTTCACCGCTTTTAATATTCTCGAAATGAAAGAATAACGAGTTCGGCGGTGGGCGTAAAAAATCTTGGCAAAATTTTCGAGGGTGCTCGACAGTGGGACTCTAGCATGAAACAAAACGAGCTCGCGTCGCGGTTTGCTCGTTTTTTTTTTGTCGCGGCTCGTTACTTTGCTCGTGTGCGCTGCGGAAATTACCAACAACGTTCTAGTAGCGGGTTGTAGCACCCACTACCACGTGAACTTGAAATGTCGCATTAACTCATCAAGTCATCATCCTTCCATGCCTTTCCAAAGTTGGTATGTTGAGATTTTCTAGTATTCATGCAGATGCGGGTGAGTATTTGTATAGATATTTCATCAAAGGTGCTCATTTCTGGGCTCAGTTAAACAAGTAAACGAATTCAATTATGTTTGTAGGAAAACCTGACTTAATGAGATGCTCCTACACGCGTAGGCGCGAGAAATAACAAAAATCTATATAAAGGAAAGCCTCCGATAAATCCTGGTGTGCAAAGAACGATAATCCACGCAAGGTTTGCTTACTTAATTTAGAAGATTGATCCATCTGCGCTGCGCGGCAGCTTTTTAAGCAGACTCCCTTCAAAGATGACGCATAATTGGTAAGTATCGCGAAAGTTGGAGCAACCCCACAGCTCGGTAAATTAAAACATGTGACTTGCTCGCTCCCACAGCCAACTACTTACTACCAACTTGACAGATGACGTGTTAACTGGTACTTGGGACGAAGTTAGGGTGACGCTTGAGTCTTACAGGATTGAATGCGGGCGATTTAACTTCACTTGCTGGGTAGGAATGGTTTTCGCGCCTAATTTCTTTACCCAACACCCATAGAAACATACATCAAAGATTTATGTAACACATTTTCTAAGTAAAAACGTCTATTTGTGGCAAATACGACGCAGAGAAAAACACAAAAAAGAACAAGTTAGGGGTAAATATGTGTCACATCCACTCAAAACGACCATCGCTCAGCATAATGCTACGACTCTGTGCGAGACAGAGCCCTAGCGGCCAGCGGTGGTTTTCAGCGACAGCCAGCGTTGACGTGATGACGTCAACCGGTGCAGTATACGATGAGATATAAATAGCACAATAAGAAATAAAAACAAAATAAATAGACTATAACTTGTTCTAAAAAGAAGGACATACCTAAAATAATTTTATGACATGACCCCGCTACACATCCGTGCAAATAAACCACTTCACTTGCAACATTTATTTAACCCTACCCAAATAATTTTCAACGCGTAAACGCGACAAAATAGATTCGTCCCAGTTTCAGAGTTGTAACTGACAGCGGACAGCGTTATGCATTTTCACATCTAGATTTGGAAATTTAACTAGACTGAACATTGGAAATAACTGACCTTTTCGTTTCTGGTAAAACGGGAATAACTATTTGGTTTTCGGGAAACTCGGTCTCGGTCAAAGGTAACGGCGATGCGAAAATAGGTACAATTTATATCTGTATAAATTCTTCACAACCGGGTCATATAAATGGTAATAAACTAATAACTAGAAACATCATCGTAAATAATGACGTACGTATAAGACACATTACTCAGGAACGATTTACGTGGAAGTTGTTTTATTTTTTCCATATGGCTAATGACGCCAAGCCGGTGACCGCAATAACTCATCTTTTGACTCAATAGCGAGGAAATAATAACTAAAAAGTGTTGATGATCTAAGCCATTTTTTCCTTCTTCATCTTAATGTAGGTAATGGCTATTCAGCTGAGTGTGTAGTGAAAATTGTAAGCCACTCGAATGCAAGTGTGCTTTTCAGAAGGTAATGATAGGTAATGATGCATTGGAGAAGATTTTTTTGACATTTAGAACTGTTGAAACTGCATGCACCGCTACTTGACAATACACGATAATTGACCATTCTTTTGACGACATCCTGAAGCCAACCACATGGCACGTCTCCATAAAACACACTGGGAATTGTTTGAATTATACAAAGCAATATTTTAATATTATAACGCAAACAAATTGAGTATAAACATTACATAAGTAAACAAAGAAAATCTCAACTTTGAGAAGTGTTGCAATAAAAACTAAAGCTGTATTATTGCGAGCGTGTGTGGTGGCGAGCGGAATAAAATGTAACTTAACGTGCCGGCCGCGCTCCGTCACAAAAACCGCATCGTATGCACCGCTCGGAATGCGTTGAATAAACATAAAGCATAGCTAACTACGGCTCACTTGCCTACATACATACATACACACACTCCTTTTTATTCATTAACCTTTTTTATAAAAATAAATGCGAACAATATCCCATTGTGAAGTGTTCAGAATGTTCAGATAGATTAATTAACGTCTAGAGGTTATTTTTTTTTCTGCACTGCATTGTACCCGTGAATAATAGCCGTATTATAATAATTTTAGTGCTAATTTATATATTTAATTTGCATTTTTTGTTGGCCACTTCTATAACTAATATCTTACAGCAATGTCAAGACTTGAGACTTCTTGAAGGAAAAATAA
Source organism: Apamea monoglypha (assembly GCA_911387795.2). Taxonomy (NCBI): domain Eukaryota; kingdom Metazoa; phylum Arthropoda; class Insecta; order Lepidoptera; family Noctuidae; genus Apamea; species Apamea monoglypha. The sequence continues at coordinate 11,567,624 of OU426930.1, read as the reverse complement.
GTGAGAACAAGTTTTATGAGTATTTTTAAATGAACAGTTCGAGATAAGAAAGTACTTACATACGTACTTAATTTATTTATTTAACGGACATGTTTTTATTGATATGTTACTTACTCATGGCCACACTGTCACATTCATACATGAGTCTGTGGCTCAGGGTACACACAAGGGTTCTTTATTTATCGGTCCATTTGAAAGTCTACGAAGTTAAGTATAATTTATTTGTTCAAAAAGACAACAATTTAATAGTATGGTGATACACTTTATGGCACTAGTTTCTATGAAATTGAACATTATAATGAGCAGCTTTTCACAAACAATAGAACATAATATTCCTACTTGGTCTGCATTATTAACAACGGATATTTCTAAAAAGAAAGGAGACAGCTCCTTTCTTTTTAGAAATATCCGTTGTTGCTTTTAAGAAGTGCTATAATTCCAGTCATGTAAAATGTCTCATGGGAGGTTGTGGCACAGGAAATGGTTGCGTTTATGAGTAGTTACAAACTATAGTCGCTCAAGCAGAATGACTCATCAAGCGATCAAATTGACGCTTCATTGGAACGGTCTATCTGTTAGCTCTACAACAGTACAATAGTACCGTTATACGACTGTTTATCAGCTAAATTCACCGCACATCGTGAAACAAGCTCCGTCTGTTTCTACTACTGTTAATTATTCTTAGGTTGTCAACATAATAATGACCGATTGGCGTATTTACACGCGATACAGGGTGCTAAGCTTTAAACGACTCTCATTTGGTCACGAAAGTATAGCACGGAATTTTAGAGTCATTTCATTCCTTCGTGGCTATGCGGCCATAGCGATAAAATCGTTGATAATGCCATGAACATAATTTAATATGTATGTTTACTGTTACTTATTTATTTGTAGGACTTGTAGATTGCTTTGTATGAAACTACATGTGCTTTAAATTTTTCGACGGTTGATACGGTCGTACGCACGGCTACACATCAAGCTATACAAAACCAGTATAAGCTGCCTTCTGATTGTACGAAAAACCTATACAATACGAGGTCAGCTAAAACTGGAAATGCATAGCTTGATGTGTAGCCGTGTGTACAAGGACGACATTGTTACCATCGCAAGTAGGACCTGCACCCTAATTGCGTAACACACTATCGATCTCAATCTGAATCATTTTCAAGGATATTGCTAATCCATTGGTTCTTATGTTCGAAAAATTTGTCTGCTCAACAACGTAAATAACGCAATGAGTGTTGTTGAACTGTCAAAATGAAAGCCATTCCCACTGTTAGTGTGTTATGAAATTACCCCGCTGGATGAGGCTGGCACAGGAATGTCGGGATTGTGACATGAAAAGAGAGGCTTATGCCCAGAAGTGGGTAAAGTCGAGCTGTGGCTGATTATTATACCTATCTCTTGCTAACGAGGTAGGTAAGTACTCTTTTTTGGCAGTTACCACTTTGGGTACCTTGAACTCCTTGTATTACTCCAAAATGTTTCCTTTTCAACTCTGCATAATATGCTAAAAAAGTAGGCTACACAACCCCTCGTCCGGATGGCGGATACCCCAATTTTAGGCATCGGTTCCAAAACTACTCGTAGTATTGGTTTCTCGGAAAAACATTGCATATTTCGTTTGATAGCGAAAATACAGTTTGGCTAAAAATCCTTGTTTTATTTTTTCATCTAAAATAAATGTAGATCATTCGGATTTTGTTAAAAAATGTAAATAAAATTGCTAAATATTTTGTAGCTTTGTGAATTTGTTTCAACCTGTATATTGCACGAGTAAGTGCTGTTATAAACTAATCGATTTTTCGGTGTTGACATATTTTTTATGGCTGTGTTTAAAGATAGATGAAATATATTATTATTACCTACATTGATACCGACGTTATAATTTCCAAGTAAGTTGGTAAGTACCTGCGGGGTAATTGCGTAACACACTATCAGTAGTAATGGCCTTCATTTTGACAGTTCAACAACATTCATTGCGTTATTTACGTTGTTGAGCTGACAATTCTTTAGAACATATGACGCAATGGAGTAGCTACATTCATCAAAATGATTCATTTGTGATCGATAGCCTGTTACACAATTAGGGTGCTGGGTGCCTACAGCTACTTAAGTTTTTTTCTGTTGAACAAGTTTGTCAGACCTTACATCCTGATTATTTTAAGGCCTATTCGTATAAGGACTGTTACAAATTAGAATTACCAAGATACAAGTTAGTAAATAGATTGAACACGACTTCTGGATACTTAGCTACCGGTATCGTTCTTAAGGCGACAGCACACATAGGGAAAGAATATTTTATGTGTCAACTTTCGTGTGATGCTGTACTTACCATAATCGCCTGTGGGATACATAATTGCGTAACACGCTAATAGTAGCAATGGCTTTCAATTTGAAAGTTCAACAACATTCATTGCGTTATTTCCGTCGTTGAGCAGACAAATTTTTGGAACATACGAAGCAATGGATTAGCAATATCCCTTAAAATTATTCAGATTATGATTAAAAGTGTGTTACGCATTTAGGATGATGGTTTAGATCTATTTTGTCCCCTGATAAAGTAGATTATATTTCTAGGAGTGGCCACAAGTAGCGTCTGTATATGTATGATAATATACAACTAAGTAAAGCACCGAATAATGTAATAAACATTTCATACCATTTTGACTTTCTGTCATTGTATGTCACTATATTTCCTAAGTACCATTGTACAGAATGGGCAAATAAGAGGAATACACTTTATTTTTTTTATTTTATTCTATGAAACATAAAAATGAATAAGTATTTTTATTTAAGTATAGGTAGTATTTAGGGCCGGCAATTTAGTATGGAAAATAATCTCAGACAAATGTCCACCTCTAGCAACATGGCAGATGTGAACCCTTTTCACTGCGTTTTTCATGACATTATCACACATTTCCTACGTTATTTCAGTGACTGTGTCTCAGATATTTTGTTTTAATTCTAGAAGGTTCATTGGCCTGTTAGCAATGTCCCTTTAGATAGCCCTACAAAAAAGTCAGGAGCTGTTAAATCCGGGGATCTTGGAGGTCAATCAATGTCACCGTTTCTCGAAATTAATCGACCCGGAAACGTTCTTTTCAATGTCTCGATTATGGTTCGTGTCGTATGATAAGTATGTGGCCCAATCTTGTGGAACCATATGTTTCCTAAGGCCAACTGATTCACTTGATGTAAGAAAACTACTTTATCTGTTACAATGCATCACTAAACGAGTTATTGTTAGCCGCGAAGGTAAGTGATTTCTACCAAAAATTGGCAGCAATTTTCGTTAGGTTTCGGCAATACATGATTCGATTGAGTAGAATGTTTTAATAATTAAAACACGTTGTTCAGTCGTAAAACGCTCCATAACAAATTGCCGTATCTACACAAAATAATTTTTATCAAACGACTGTCATATTTGCCACCTAAACGAAATGGCGGCAAAAAAAAGTTATATACCTCCAAGTTGCCCACCCTGTACTTATGTACTGAGTAGTGAGTCAGTGTCAGTGCTTTTAGAGTTGAAGGCTCCCGCAGTAGGGCGCGATGTGACCCTAGTAGAACAATTTATATGAAAACTACATAGATATTGTTCTACTAGAGTTGCGTCGCACTGTCGCGTCGCGTCTGTCTGCGGGGAGAGCCTTTAATGTCACGTAGATTCCTTATGTGGTAGTAGGAGTAAAGATTTACCAGTCTCCATGTTTCTAGCGGGTATAATGTGACTACCCAGGGAGTGCCAGACCTGCATATAAAGCAGCATCGTTACTAAGGGAAGCCGTATTGATAACCTATCAATATTTCGAGAAGACTGTAAGCTGCTCATTCGTCATTGTCTGGGTTTGGCGTTATCAATCTAATTGAACATATTCATTTATTTTATTAAACTGATAGCATTTGTTGTTTCATGTATGACACGTCAATTTCGCCTGATATTACAAAAATACTTTATTCAGGTAAACATTAAAAGCTAGTAAACGATGCGAGGGTACGATCGCGCTCGTAAATACGCAAAGTGTGGTAGCTTTAGGGCGCTCCGGCCGACCGATACTAGCTATCTGTATCAATTACCTGCCCCTCTGCGGATTACCGAATTAACCAGCCACATTAATATTTTAATCTATGCCCGCAAATGTACGCGTACGTGGCTACGATAATGCGATCTATTCTATTGACCACAGACATTTTGCTGTAATGTTGCCAGTGATAAACGGTAATTATATCGTTAATTGACAAGGATAACTCTCCATTGTTCTCTTGCCCTTTGGAGAGGCTTAGTTTTCTTAGCTTTAATGTGTACTAGAACTGTTCTATTCCGAGTTCTAGACGCATTTAGAATTATTGTATGTTATGTAAATAGGTAGGTACCTTCTTACCTAAGTAGGATACCTGCTAGTAACAACACCATTTAAAAGTTGCGTTGAAGTGAATGACATGGTTATTTTTAATTACCTACAAAATAGTAATTATAGCTGTCGACAGTATTGTATTAACTAACTGGCATAGATATACGAACATTTCTATGCTAACTAAGTAGTTACCAACAGTACGGAATGAAATAAGACTTACATAAGTAATATCCATTTAAGATTATCAATTAGTGACTCCATTTAATGTGTCAAGTATATCTACGCAAAAGTAGACATAGCAACGTTACGATTACTGCGATAAGTGCCTACAGAAATCTTTAATAGTCTGACATCTGACCTACTTAACTACGTGACTAGGTATCAAGAGAATAAGCCTGGCTAGCTCAGACAGAATTGCAATGCAATATTGTTTGCCAAAATAACATCGGGCAAGTCAACCGCAACGAGCCACCAACCCGTAACACCGACCCACCACCCCTCGCAGAAAATCCCCAGATAATACGTATCTATTAGAGCGTATATCTCCGATTCGGCTAAAGTATTCCTCAAACATGAAGATAGTCGACGAAAAATTCGAGTGGAGAAATATGTATGGCAGCGGCAATCGGCATGCGAGGGTCGGTCTCCTGCCGGGGGAAGCGGCGGGTGGCGCCCCCCTCGAGTCAGTTCGCTTGCAACGTTCGCGCGAGAACGACGTACGTCGGTAGTTTCGTCAGCAACGGATCGTCGCGTGTGACTGACTCGGAGTACGTGTGTGGATCTTGTGTGATTGTGTGCCCAAAGTGGAGTGTGTGCTGTGCCCTGTTTTACTTATAGTGTTTTTCAGACCATGAGCGTGTGTGTTTGACGCAAGGATGTATCCGAGCGCGGGCGCAATGAACGCCGCCGCCGCCGCCGCTGCCGTGGCGGCCGCCAGGCATCCGGTAAGCGACGACACTAGTACACAAATCAATCCTTACTGATAAACTATCTAGATCTCCACTCTAAAAGACAGATGGTCTTGTTTTTGCACTCTAAAGGGCTTTGAAAAAGTTTCTGAACTTGCACACGCTGTACGTAACTGTGGGTAATTTTGATGAATACTTACCGATAAATTGATATTTAGTAATTCCTCACAAAGTTAAAATTTTAAATTACCAATCGTCATACTTGTACAATAATGACAAAAAACAACATAACGAAGCTCGTTGCGTTGATGTCTTTTCTGAGCAAAACTTTCTTTTGAACAAGTCACTAAGTGCTCAAAACTAAGTGATACAATTTTACAACACAGCACAATTAACACGTACGCAAGTTTAGTTATTCGGAAAGTTGAGTGGTAATAAAAGCATAAACGTAATAAACAGTGGAATGGCACAAACAGACGGCGTGCGAGGTTGCGAGTAGGTACTTGTGAGTTCCGAGCCCCCCCGGACCGGCCGCCGATCATTGTCAGCGGCTCAATTACCCGTGAAATTGTCTGCAAAGGATTTTATCATACTCGGAAATCTGGGGACGAAATTAACAAAGCTTGCTTGTGCCTTTTGACACTCAATTCTCGAAATTGCTTGCTGCTAAGATTAAAGAACGGTTATTTTGATGCGTTTATTTGATAACGTGTAACTACATTGAAGTACCTACCTGCCCACTTTTTGTATGACATGGAATATCGATAAAAAATATCTATAGCAGCTTGAAATAGGTCGTATTGCGATTCTAATTATGAATTCCTCATATTAGCCACGTTTTAAATAAAGATAGATGATTTCGATAATATTGTCAAGATTTACGCATCATTTTCTCAATAAAATACCTATTAACTAAAAGCTAACGAGTCATCTTACACACCATGTTTAAATCTTAACACCTAATATCATGATAATTATCAGGTTGGCAATAGAATTAATAGACATGCTGTTATTGACGGTTATTAGTCATAAATTGTTAAATTGTTTCTTCAGTCACCTATATGTGAAAAACATATTTTAATAGGTTGTAACAACCTGTAACTGCTGAGGTACCTACTTAAATAAGAATAAAACAGAAACTGAAATATAAAACCTTGTGCACATTCAAGCAAGCATTTTCAAAACTATATTTTATGAACGAAACTGACCATGTGCCTTGACGGCACATGGTCAGTCGACCGCGGCGAAGTGTGTGAAACGATTCTGAACTTTATGACGTTGTAATAGAGCATAACGGTAGCCAAGTGGTGTTCAGAGAAGCAACCGCAAGCCGCAACCCATCTGTCGCCGCTAGCCGACGGAAAACTAACCACATTTCGAGAATACATTAGTGTTATTTTTAGGAGACACCGTTCACTTAGTATTGTGCGACCCTTGTTATTTATTATTCTTTTACAATGTTTTGTTGCTGCGGTTTGCAACCGACCACTAGAAAGTATAGAAACTAATTTCGAAAAGACAAAATTACCAAGAGAGAGACGGAGAGTAAATAATTAATATATTAGCAGAAATAATAATTTAAACTGTTTTACAACTGCTTCATGAAATACTTTGTTGTATGATAGCTTCATAAAAAATCTTCTTTTTATACATGTATAATAAATACTTACCTAGCACAATTTTAAAATTCTCCTACGTTTTGAAGAGTGGTAAACATTGGGCGAATGTAAAGTTCACATCATTATTTTTTTTATAGATTTCGCCGAACGTCGTGTTCGTTCGGCGAAATTTGATGAATTACAAATTTGAATAACCAGGGAAGTCTGAATGATGACTGTCGGTTTTAATTTCAAAATAAAGGTATGTGAAAGTGAAAAGTCACAAGATAGATTACCTACCTACATTACATTAATTAAGAACAAACCTTTAATCAAAAATGAACACCTAAACTAATTAAGAGGCATTAAACAATGCTAAAGAATAAATAGACTCATTTAAACACGATCAAATCCCAAGCTAATTGTCTGACCATTACTTTTTTCGTTGCTTTGGACGTACGTATTTATTGAGATAATAAGTAATGCTCTCAATGCAGTTATTAGTTGGTACATTCCCACGCGCGCGCATTAATGCTTTATAAATGGACAAACACGACCAATATGTAGTGACCTCCTCTGCTTATAATATCCTTTTAAATACAAGGAACGGTTGGTCCTAAAGGCTCATACATTTTGGGGTCTGCCTGTACTGGTTGTATACTCAGGAAGTCGTGCGACGCTTGTCGCCTAATTGATGCATTCATACCAGTTTCAAAGAAATACACACCTTATTAAGCGTTCTCGGCATTGATAAGTAGTCGGTTGTGCCTTTTAAAAAGTTTCGTTGTGACGTTATGTGACGTATGAAGTTTGTAGTAGGTATACAGGGGACATCATGGGAAAAATGTGTCGTCAGAGTAATTTTACAATGCAATGCTAACACGTACAAATATCCATACCACCTAAATACCATCACAGATGTTCTCTAACTTTTAAATTGGTTTTTCCCTGTAAATTCTGTTAAACTGTAGGCGAAACATATTTTCTCTACGTTATGTCGCCTTGTTCTTGTAGTTAATAAGCGTCACTGTATGAGTGTGTCGGGGTGGTGAATGAGACGCGGGGGGCGGGCCGGGTGTTAATGTAAATGCCTATTTGTCTATTTGCTTAAAATCCGTGTCGCGTCCTACTCGGTAAATATTTGACTGACAGAATTACCGCTACGGACAAATGAGATGGCGTCTCGTCAAACATTCCAAGTTTTCTTCAAACATGCACATAAAGTGGAGTTCTAGAAATAATAAATCTGTGTCAATGACGATTATTTTAATATCGTCGAGATGGGTTTATCAACGGAAATGTCTTGTCAGGATTAACATCGTGATAAGTGGAGTGCCTTGAGTCAATGTTCACCCAAAATAATGACTTGATATTTGTAGATAGATAATGCAATATCAGTTTGCACAAACACGGCATTTGGAGTACGCGAACAATGCTTCGTCATAATCAAGATGCCATCAAACATATCCGCTGCGCGGGAACGGAGGGCTGAAATACGTTTGAGACCACCGATCGGTTATTGACGTTTTCACATCAATTCCGACTTCAGTAATCTGTATTCTAAAGGAGGAGGAAACGAAGTGAGACCTTTCTTTTTATTAAACACTATTAATTATTACATTATTAATAAGGAATCAAATTATTTTATTAAGAAAATCATTGTTATTGGCCGAGTTCGCCGAATAGACTTAAAAATTATCAAACGGCCAGCCCACCACCGTTCACATCGGGTGGCAAACGGTGTTGGATTTCTGAGAAAGTAAAATCACCTTTCCGATCCCCGCGCTACCATATTAGTTTACTAGTATTTTTTTTATTCCCAATACGAAGGGTAATAAATCCCTCCGTTACGTTCGTTTTTATGGGCTCTAAAACGAACACAATAGAGCAGAAATTAGCTCGCGGGGTTTTGACGTTGAGGCGTTACGTTACAAAGCCAATCTTGATGTTCAAATATTTGTCTATGCTTGTTTGGTTTGTAAGTGCGAATGGTGTTTATATGTTTACCAAGCCGCTGAACTTGTGTGAGTTGTGAGCCGAGCGGGCGAGCTTCTAATATTACTAATAAACAGTTGACATCTATCCACTTCTCGGAGTTTTCCTCGTAACGTAACCGACGTCGACGTTAATATAAATCACCAAAACTCTCATTTCAATTTCGTATCCAAGCAGAATTCATTCAGCCGTTTCGGAATTCGAATTTCGAATCCAATAAAAAGAAAATACTCTCCGGAGCGTACAGCAGGTAGACGTGGGCAGACGTATTCAATAATTTGAAATAAGAACACGTATTTCTTTTTATATCCGTTTAAACGCATTCTGTTTAGTTTTGTTTTTGTGAGCGGCCGGTGGATGCGGGCCTTTCATCCGGACCCTCTACACAATACTGCCACTCAAAAACTGTTCATTGTATTTTAATTTGACCTTTTCGGCGATAATTTATGGGAATCTTTTTTTTTTGTCGAGGGGAACGTTTACTCAGTCTATTATTGCAGAGGATTATTTTCGTTTCTTTTGTAATCGATTTGAAGGTTGGATCGAAGTTGCGACTATTAGTACTGAAGGGTATATTTAATCTGTTAGGCCGTGGGAAAAAAAGAATCGATACGGAAAAATAATTTCAAATTGAAATTGAGTAATATTCCAGAAGCAAGTCAGAATAAATTAGGAAACAAACTGTTAAAAAGCCAGTTAACAGACCAAACAACGCGTTTAACTTTTCAATTACTTTTAATCATGTGTAATTTTAATGCGATTGCGTTAAACGCGTCGAGAGTCGAGAATAATATTTAATTTTACCAATATTGCACTGAAATAATTTACACGTTAAATAATACAAAATTTACGATAGGTCAGACAGAGCAACGATTGGCATGTTGTACAATTTTATTACACAAAAGCGTTTAATTTAATCCGTAGTCGTATAATGTTATTTTATATGGTGATTTAATCGTGGCTATAAAACACTAACGTATAACGAGGTGTCAGGTTTGTTGGACAGCGAGAGAGCGGCAGAATTACCCGATGCGATAAGACCGGCCGATAGCGCCGAATAAAACAAATAATTAAAACGACGTGGCCGTCACTTATTGACGCAGATAAAATAATGTCCGGTTCAAGTTAAGGCACGCGCACACTTGTTGAGTGTTTAGCGATATGGCTCTTGTTGCATACATGATAAGCAGAGAGAGCAACTAATGGTAGGTCCGATAAAAATAAGAATATACAAACAAATATTCTTATGTAGGACAGTTTTTTTTTTCAACTTTTAGGTTAATCATTTATGATTTCTACCGAAAATTTTACAGAAGTATTTAATGCAAAATGAAGTCATTTTTTATGCACTTAACAAATCTTTAGTGGCCGTGCGACAAGTGTCGTTAAGCTGAGTGCACATTAGCCGAAGAGCTTTATTACTTTTTGCCCTAATTCAGATCAATAAGGTTGAAGTGTCGAAGCAGCCTCTGAAGCGAGGCACGGTACGTCGCATCGAGTGCCGTCGTGTAGCCTCGCCACACGCGAGCGTGCTCTCACACTGCTACTGTCGATATCGTTTTGTTTTTGCCTCCAAACACACGTTGTGTTAGCTCGTAACTTTAAACTCCTTTTTGTTTTTCGATTCAACGATATGAACATGGATAAGTAATTGCTTGTGTCGATTTACATCTCCCAGTGTGCTCGTGTTTGTGTGGCTTTCATCTTTTCTTTTAATTAAAAACATTTCGATACCAACAATAAAGCAATTAACAGAAACATGATTGGCGCTTAAATTAATTTTTGATACGATAGAGTGCTAGGCTAGATTGCTAGACAATCTCGGTTTATAAAGAGCGTTGTAAATAAGCACGAATTGCGGTGGAGGAATTAAGTTAGAATGTTGCGAACAGTGCCTAGACGTTGCGGTTAGGTTATCCACGATGTTACCTATTACGTTATTAAGTGCGATCACGTGGAGCGTGAGACGTCGGCGGCGCGGAGGCGCGCGACCGCAAGCCCGTCTCCCCGGTGGTTACATTCACTAAATTCCCGGCCACATTTTTCCCGAGCCCGATTGTCCGCAGCTCCATTTACAACGTCTACACGCCGCGCCAGTTCCTTTTACGCTTTTATTTACGCTCCTTTTATTATTTTTAAAGTCCGTTTGTTCCTCGCGCCGGCACCGAGCGGCGGTTATTTATTTTTTGCCGTCGGCCTCCCGGCGACCGTGTGTTGTTGTGTCCCTTGCTTTATTTTTATTTTCGTGCTTCTTATTATGGAGTTAGCTTTTTTTTTTCTTTATTATAACGTGCTCGCGTGTTCGCGTTACTTTATTTTTGTGTTAAGAGCCGTGCGGTCGATGTTGTTTATTTTTTTCATTAATCGAGGCTCACACCGAATTATGGTCATTAAAGGATAATTTGTATTATGGTAATTTGGGATGCGTGTAATTTTTGTTTCGTGATAGGAATGTTTTTGTTCCGAGAGTGAGATTGATGAGTTACGTACTTACGTCGTATGCTCTTAATATTTAGAACGTTGCGTGTTCAGTAAACGTTTGTAAATGGTCATTTAGAGAATGCGTTCAGGTTTTAAGAATTCTTTATTGTAGATGGTTGGTGTTTTGTTTACTTGCAGGTCATTGATTGTGTGTTGTTTTGTTCTCAGGGTCCCCCACAGCCCGGGCAACCCATCAAGTTCACGGTGGGCGAGTCCTGTGACAGGATTAAAGAAGAATTCAATTTCCTACAAGCCCAATATCACAAGTCAGTATTGTTTTAACTTTACTCATATTAGGTTTACATATTTTATTAAAGTTATAATTAAACATTTAAATAAGTAAGTAAAAAATAGTAGCCCAGTAGCGGGAACAGAGAACTTAATTTTGTTTTATTTTACTGCGATACGAATCCTAAGAAAATAATCATTCTAGTAGCACATTAAAAACAACTGTTGACTAAATTCAAAACACGAAAAAATATACTTGTGAAAAGAAGTTTAAATAGATATCGGGAGAATCGATGCTTAGTAGGGTTGCAGGATTTACTACAACAAAAATAAAACACGTAAAGTGGGATCATCCGGGATCCCCTGTCACCGGGAATCAAGGAGAATCTACCCTTACCTGCCTACCCTGCCCTTTGAGCAGCCTGCCAGGCTTTTTGCGACGAACCATTGTCGTGAAACAAAAAACCTCACAATAGGGTTTATTTAGACGAGTCGTTTAAAGTTTAAAGAAAAAATAAAAACGAACTTGACGTTGTCGAGGTTCATATTGAAGTGGTGTGAGACAGGTCAATTGGAAGGTTTTTATTTGCATAGTAAGTTATTTGTCTCTCTTTATTATACATATTTCTCCAAAATAATAAATCCGAAATTACAAGCATAATAATAAGTAAAATTGTTAAGTTGTAACTGATTAAATTACTAATTAAATTACCTATAACTTACATGTATATGTATTTCTGGTAACTAAAAGTACCTAAATGTACTATATAAATAGAAATAAAATCAATAATTAATTTCGTCACCCACGCCTACAAATTCACCAGAATAATTTAATCACGACGTGTTGCAAAGTGGCTCTACTAAACACTTAATAAATTAGTTTTAGTTTTGATAGCATAAAAGCGCGAATGAGGAATTTAATCGGAAATCCCTCAGTGTTGTTCTATAAATATCTTTTCAATTGCTTTTGCTAACATTTCCTTCCCTTTTCTGGCTTAGTTACTGTTTCCGAGCCAACGGTCAACTTCTGATAACAATTCGATAGGTATTTTGTATTGTAGAATCTCCATGGGCGGTTTATAATATTTGATTTGAGCCTTTTATTTATTTATTTATGTAACAATTGCTTGCTGCACTTACAGTAGACACCAAAGCGCGCAACAAGTCAGTTTATTTTTATTATAAAATGTTTTTAAGGAGCACATTCACGATATTTTATTGTTTAATGATGCTGAGAGTTGTATAAAACTCACGGCATCATTATTCATTATAATTTATAAGTAGACTAGTAAGTAGATACTTTATTACAATGATGTAAGAGTTACATTGCAATGACTTACTAAAAAAAAGGTCTTGAATATGCTCCCTAAAACAGTTTAAAAATAAAGACTGAAATCAAATTACTATATAAACCACCTAGGTACATAGATTCGAATATACAAAAAGTAATTTTACGTTAAATATAACATAGACATGTTATATTTAACGTAAAATTACTTTTTAAAGTAGCTACGATAAATATCTACAAGAAAAAACTTCTATATTAAATCACTTTCCCACAAATCTTTCGTGGTAAACACGAAACTTTAGCTAGTTCTTGTAAAAGTAGCGATTGTTAAGCAATATGTAAATCTATGTTCACCAACGCCCGACTTACCTATTACCTACTTTACTACAAAGTTATTATGTTATAAAACTCTTATCGGGCCACGTTTTCAGTGATCGTTAAGTATGTAGGTAATAATCTGGAATTGAAATTGAACAGTGTAGTTAAGCGACGATAAAAACTATAACCATAACAGGTCTGACCCACTATGCATGCGATAACAGCTATAAAACAAGCTGTTCGCTTATTTATTTCTTATCTTAATAATTTTACAAGCGCTCCTTAAATAGAACTTCGAGTGTTAGTTTACTGAGTACACTTGACTATTTAATAAGTTGAAAAGTCACCAAAGAGCCCTAATATCTCATTGCTTTGACCTATTTCGTGGAGGTTATAGCTGGCTGTCGGGAAACTGATATGGTACCTAACGATTAATAATAACAGCTCAGAAAGCTTGTGTATAACTTTACTATCTGATCATAACACTATAACACAAATAAACAGATCAAACGTACAATAATATTCTTGTTCGTAACTGTTGAAGACGTAGCGCTATATAAACGTGCAGCTATAAAAATTAAAACAAACAAATTCACGAAAAATAATTCGCCGAACCTTGTAAAATAATCGTTTTCTCTTTTGTTTCAGTTTAAAATTAGAATGCGAGAAACTGGCTAGTGAAAAAATTGAAATACAAAGGCATTATGTTATGGTGAGTAGAAATTATATATTAATAAAAAGAACTTTCAGTCTTGGTCTTGTGTGTTTTTCCCCCCAAAATAATATAAAAAAAAACAAGCAAATTCATAAAACAGCAATTTATAGTTTTCAAACCAAAAACACACATTGGGAAACTTTAAATAAAACTGTGGTACCATGAAATGTTTTATTAAACCACTACAAGAGATTGGGGTTAATGATAATAGCGGCGATGGCACAAACATAATTACGTTCATACCCGTACAATAAAAACGAACGCAACAGGCTTTAAAACGCATGTCATATTAAAACTACATAGTTTAATTTAAAGGGACAGCTAATTTAACAGCTAAATAGAGATGTTTATCACGTGTAACATTTGTTATGGCGTGTGAAATCAATAAATGTGTTCCTTTGTTCCCGCCCGCATGTCACATGATTTCTATTTGATTGGCTCCAACGCACCCTCCCATTAGATAATTGTCCGTATGAAAGAAGAATTATTTACTAAATTACTGGGCAGTTTGTCTCTCTACACCAGGAACAACTCAGATGTTTTGCACGTGTAATAAAATATGTTTAGATAAGATATTGTAACATCGTCGTATCAATCACAGCGCCAACCCAGCTGTCAAGAGCGTGCGTAGGCAAACGTATTAGTGGCCAGATCAAGAGCAGACAATATATTTCAAACGAACAGATATATTTTGGCATCCCTTAATCCCCGCATGTTCGCTTCGTCCAGATATGAATCACGATTAAGTGTTGCCAAATCGCTCGCAATTTATTTTAATATGCTCGAGAGGAAATTTTCGCGAGAATTTTTATGTGTCGGAAACACTTCTGGCCGACGTCCAAACTGTGCCAGTGCGGATGTTTAGTCACTCGACTCCTATAATTTGAGGAAGCTAATCTGTGCCAAAACCGTACCGTGTCACTGCTCAGTCGTTACATTTACTCGCATAAATTGTAATCGATTAAACTAAAGCGTGCTATTTATGTTTCAGTACTATGAAATGTCGTACGGCCTCAATGTGGAAATGCATAAACAGGTATGTACTCTCATCTTCTTTAAATTATATTTTGTTTAAAATAAGTCTGTATGTGTATTTGTGAACGAAATAGTGTTTCCACTTTCTGATAGCAGATGTTCAACATGTTTTTAAAATAAGTGAACGTAAAAGGAAGATGAAGGGGAAAATATGGCTATATTTTAACAACAGCGGTCGAGGTCGGGCGAATTGGCGCACGGGGAAATGTTGTAAGCAAAAAAAAACGTGTTATTGCGCTGCGCCTGTTTGTTGGATAAACGTTGTTTGACAGCGAGCCCGCGGGCGCACCCCCACTGGGGGGTGGGCGCGTACCGCCTGGTCAAGCCACTTTGTTGACATTTCGGTTTTTAATTTGCACCCACTTTGGTATTTTAATTGCGCAGTTATCTTTGTTATTGTCCTATCTTTAATAACAATTATATACATGTTGTTCGTATAATGCATGTCGAATAATCTCAGTCGTTGCGCGGTTGAATTGATATTATGACGGAGTTTCATTTCAATAGGACACATTATTATCGAAATATTATGGGGAAGGGACCGAAAGTTGTGCAGGCTTCCCCCTAATGCGCGTGACTAAAGCGCAGAAACTATATCTATGAATTAGACGCTCAGTAGAATTCATAAAAAGGGGCTGGTAGGGCTGCCTAACATACAGATATTATCTCATAATATAAAAACTATTACATAAACATAAGTAGGTACCATTTCTAATAAAGAACTTAATTTTGTGGCGTGGGAGTTGGTTAAGTAGAAGAGTTAAAGTACATCTTTGATCGTCGATTGAAAATTAAGTAACAAAATGTTTAATTATGTGAAATGTGTTCGAATAGCTCGCTGGTTAATTGAAATATTATTGTGACCGAAAAAACATGTGTTTGAATTGATTGAAAAATAATAATACCTAATTAATTTTCACGCTGTTAATTTCTGGTCGCGATAAAACAAAAGCAATGAAAATGCAACGAAAATAATGAATTATACATGTTGTTATTGCTAAACAAAATGTTATTGCGTGAATATTTTAATCCGAGTTGATGTGACAGCCCTGACCACTGGGTGCTCGCTTAACAAAAGCTATCGTAACAAATAGGTACGAACACACAGGGGTGCCTCGCGAGGGTGCCGTGGGGGGGCTTCATGGTAATCTGTTGATTTTACGCTCACCAGCTTGTCTCGAACCCCGCTTTTATTAATATCACCCTGTATTTTAACACGTACTGTAAAAGGAATCACAATCAATTTACTACACGGAAAGCTACTCGGGTAATAAGAAACACTCATTCGCTTCACACAATTAATATTCACACGTGGATTTTTAAATGAACAAGACAGGTGTTCGCTAGTACACGGTACAGTTGTTTATTCATTTTCTTTTTAAGGACAAAATGGTTATAAAAATGAGTTTGCGTTTAATTATTATGTAATACTATTAATTAAAAATATAGGTATTAAAGGTATAGACAGATATTAAATTGACATGGTTTATGATTTGTTTGATAAACTCTCGGACAATAGGTCCGATCCGTGGAGCTCGAGACGTTAAGCCGTCGGCGGTGAGTGATATTTGTTTAGGTTCTGGCAAACTAGCAAACGAGGGGTGATTACGAAGGGTCGTATTGTTTGCGCCGCGGCGGACAGATGGCGGCCTCCACCACTAGTTCAATGCTTGAATGCGCTATTTAGCGTACACTGCCGTGCTTCATTGTAATGGATTATTACATTAGCACTTAAACACGCTCAGTCGAGCGAGAACCAGAAATGCACCCCGTCGACTTTGTTAAGCTTTTATGTGTTGCATGCGAGCGTAATAGAATAACAACGAATGTTTTTCCTTTTTATTATTTTATAACGTGTTTGTTTTTTTCCTGAACTCCGAGTGACGGTCGCCTCGGGTAAACACTTAATAAAAAGAGATTGAAATTAAATCTAATCGGTGAAGCCGGGACAGGCAATGGAGCTTTTTCTTTTTATTTATTGTGACTCTTCACGGTCTATAATACAGGGTCGTCTCTTGAAATACATCGAGAAGCATTTTACTCGAACATTATAAATACGACATTATCGCGTCAATAAGGTCGGTTTTGTCGCATCGACACGCCGTTTCCCGCGCGTCGTGACCGAGTCGCACTCGCGGCGTGACCGCGACTAACGCGCGTTTTCCGCTCTTTCTGACGACGACTAATTGCTTAGATTTTCTTTTGTTAGTCGCGGGGCCGGACCGTAGTGAGACCGTGCCGAATCACACCTACTTACGCTGTGAATTGATTGTTTCGTCTTTGTGTGGCAGTATCGACACGGAGACTTATTGTTCTGTGCTTCAAGCTATTATTCACGCCCGGACTGACTTTCACGCTGCTGATTATGGCAACGGTTTCCTTACTTAGAATAAGTTAGAATCTGCCGACGGCTCAGAT
This sequence comes from Apamea monoglypha, assembly GCA_911387795.2. Classification (NCBI taxonomy): domain Eukaryota; kingdom Metazoa; phylum Arthropoda; class Insecta; order Lepidoptera; family Noctuidae; genus Apamea; species Apamea monoglypha. The sequence goes on along the minus strand of OU426930.1, from coordinate 11,550,282 downwards.
AGATCCTGCTATTGGAACTGCACTCATGAGTGTAGATAAGTATGTGTCGTAACCGTAACGTGTAATGTAGATAACGGGTAGTTGAAGAGCGAATTCATACGGTGGAGTGATTTCATGAAGTGTCACGAATGTGGAGAGAGACAATAGTGAATAGGGTCGGTGCGCGGCGCGGCGGGATGTCGATAAAATACTTTGTCGAGGTTTACGAGCGTCGACAGTCGACACCCCTCGGGCTCGAGTTGCCCGCCACCCTCCGACACACGCTCCGTGCTCAATGCTCGCTTGTTATGATATATCAATGTGGACTCGTTGCTCTGCAACAATAAGCCCTTTAGTTACAGATTTTCGATTTTTGATTTGATAGTGGCCTTTTGTTTTATTTGTTGAATAAACGACGTTTTTTACGTTTTTTGTTTTCAATTTTGGTTACACTTTGTTGGTTGTCATGTGATTGTTATGAGATTTGAAGATTTATTGATTCTACCTCATGTCTGTTAATATTTTGGTTTTACTAAAAAAGCTTCTTCCAGGAATCCTACCAAATTACCTATTTTAAAATTGAAGACAAATGAAATTTTTTGAAAGCTCAACTCAAATTGAACACAAGAGTCGAACAAAAAAAATAAAAATATTACTTCACCTATTTTCCAATCTTAACACGCACACATCAAAACAATTTATCCGTCAAATCAGTTAAAACTCGTTTTATCACCAAAGCATTCTAGTGAAAAATCCATTTTAATACTTTCGAAAGCTGTACGTGTCCGTATAATTTAATAATCTCCGGGTTATTGCGATTCCATCCATTCCATGCCGTTGGGGGAGGACGATGCGCTCAAACCGCTCGCATCGCTCGAAGCTCAGACCGCTCGCACCGCTCAAATTTATTCATGCGCGGCCCCAAGGATTGTTTGCCCTTGCATTAGGGTGGCCGCACACCCGCGCAATCTCGCTCATTGATAAAAACAGTGCACGTGCCCCATCAGCTTACCTACTGTTTATTATAATAACCCGGGGGTGGATATCATGGCAGGGCGTCGCTTTTGCCCTCTTTGTTTACGACGACGGTAGGTATAGGTATTATCAGGATATTAGGTATCTTTTTGGATTATCGAGTATTAAAGTATTTGATGTAATGCCGAGGATAAGTTCGTCTACTTCAATATCAACGATACACGGTTTTTTTATTTGTATCTTTGTGCCTACCTACTTGTTGAAAATTGTTTTGAAGTACCTAGGTATAATATAAAGTAAGATATAAAATGTTATAGGTGCATACTTTAAACACAATTTAGATTCAATGTCTAATAAGATTATTTCAGCTTATCGAGCTTCTGCATTACCTCCTAAGTCAGTCTAAGTGAATTCGAAAAGCTATAATTCGACTATCAATGAGCTCGTTATGTTGATACTTTATGACAAAATAAACCATCTATTAACGTGACTCAACGTCCTGTTACTCGATTCATGAAAGGCGTAACAATAAAACGTAAAGTATAAACAATAGTAGAGGAGTAAAGAGTAATGCAGCTCGAGGCGCGCGGCGTGCCTTATCAAATTATAGCCGTTGAGTGTTCACATCAACATGCAGGTAGTCGTTAAGGGTCCCCGCATAATGGGAGCGCTATCTCGTACATCTACAGGCGGATACAGCGCTGTGAATTGTCTAAACGAACGCAACAACTCACAATGAACGCTTCGGCGCGCAGCGTCGCGCGTCGCCCCCTCGCTTTAAAAGCGAAATTATCTCTCCATCTACAGGGTGCGTCGCGCGGCAGATGGCGCTTGCAATAAAACCACTAAACGCGATATCGCCGCTCGCTGCCCCTTCGCTTTATTATTTGATCGGGGAGCCAAATTAAAGGATTTGCCGTAACCCCTCGCTTGCGACCCTCGCCCGCCAACAATCACCTCTGTATTAAGTCTAATTGTGTTTTCAAATTCGACCCCTATAATACCGAGGGACGTGATATTCTGAACCATGTGAAAAAATAGGGCGTACTCACCCTCGGTGCGTTATTAAATTTGCTCATAGCATACAAGTACAGCGTGTTCCGTTATAATAACGTTCCATTTATTAAAAATTGGCTAATTTCGTAAAACTTGTGTTCGTGAGCATATTGAGTTATTTCATGTTACATGTCCATGAACGCTCGTGACTAATAAACAGTTTTACAGTCGTTCTAAAGCCACGCAATAAAACAACGTAATAATTATAAGTGCTCACAATTAGTAAAGACTTGGCCGCGTTATCTTCATGATTCGCATGACATAGTGTATTTTTTTACCCATTACTCACTATTATCACCATTATTCGGTAATTTACTGAAACATACTAATCGCGATTTGTAAAAAATACTTCTTGTTTTTTTTTATAAGTATTTGGAAGCAATACAATCTGATAACATAGAACAGGCTGTGTATACCAGAGTAGTTAGACGTAGATCGGCAACGGAGAGCAAGTGAGCACTGCTTTCAGTGGGTGCACATTTAACGTTACTCCACTACGTAACCAAGTATTTCTACTCGTTTATTTATCGCTCCTCTCGCCCGGCGGCTACGATGGCGTCAAACTAATTACACTGAATACGACCCCTGTTGCACGGACCACCTTAATTGCACTGATTGAGACACGGATATTGATTTCGAAACAGTTTGCGTGGACGCCGGGGCCGAGGAGCCGAGTGCCTTGCGCGGGAACCCGACACTCGGCTCTGCTCGGACCCGGTCGGCGGTGGTCGGGCGTGAAACGGCCCTCATGAATAATGGACGCCTTGTTCGCTCCTTGAGTTTCATTTAAAACAGACGATTTCTATTCGACTCGTAAACTACACGCCTATGACTCACTCATTTCCCATTCAATGTAATAACCCGTAAAACTGCATCCCCAGCGTTGTAAGAATTTTAAGTGCCGGCCTTTTTACTTAGCATACTAAATAAAATGTTTGAGAATTTACATACTTTACATATGTGCGTGTATAAGTAATGCGGTCGTGCAGTAGTCGCGTTATTCACATAGATTGTATCATTAAATCTCGTTTACATTATCATGAAAACGGTAACAGTTGTAGGGCGGCGGGTGCGCGTACTCTATTCAAATACAGTGAAACAATGCAAACAAGGCGAAGGGGTAACAAACACGGGGGTGGCGACCCTCGCAGCTATTGACGGTGGGATCCCTCGCGATCTGACAGCTTCCCACAATACACTTGCTGGATTTGTGTTTAAGTGCACTTTATTAGTGTTACTGACTGATGCCCTGATCAAATTGTAAAATACTCCAAATCCAAATTGACACTACTAAATACAATTTACAACCATTAAATATTTCGGTAAAATTACTCGTTTATGCTAATTTAAATAATAATAGATATAGTCTAGTAAGGGCTAATTCTTCAATAGTCAGATAACTTATAATAACTGAGGAATAAATATTGTGGTTTGAAAGTTTTTGTACTGGAAGTATGTCAAACTCTCAGATTTATTCTTGCCATAAAAGTTATCTGAGTATGGAAAAATCAGCCCTAAGTGGTAATAATTTTCTAGCTGATACGGCGCAGATAAATAGTATCGATAGTTTGACACTCGTCAATCTCGTCATAATATCTTGCACGTTATGAATGAACCGGATGAATCTCATAGTCGTATCATAACCGTGATTACGTGTAACGTTCTCAAGATAAAATAAAACGTTTCGAAAGGTTCGCAGATTGAAGTTTACGGCGCTATCAAAGTAACTCGAGCGCTGTTATTATCAACTCTGGTCAAACGACACTTCAAACGAGCCCCTTTATAAAGCTTTTTATGAATATTTAACACCAGGATATATATCAGTAAGTATAGTAATTGCACAGGAGACATGTTGAATTATAAATAAGAAGCCGTCTTTAATGGTGAACATTACTCACTCGGTGTCCAATAGAATAGAAGCCCATTAATAACGTATTTAGCATAGATAATAATGTATAATACATTATACAGCATAATAGCTACTGAATAATTAAAGATTTAGTTATATAAATGTGGTTTGAATTAATGTGCGCCAAATGACTTATTAACCTCTAACCTTCGTGTAACGTAAATGTACAGCTTAACTGGAAATTCATGTCCAATTCAAATGAATATTAATATATTATTGACAGTTGAATATTTCCAATGCATTTGTGTACTGAATACATTATGAAATTATGTTTAGTTGTCATATTTATCGGTGGATATTATTGTCAAACCACTATTCACAATGTATCTAATCGATGACCTAGTAATCAGCTGATTTAGTACCCGGGAGAGCAGTGGTGCCTCTGTGCTAACGGCCCCGACTTACGAGTTGTAGGGCGTGGGTTCGAATCCAGACATGCGCTTTAATTTGTGTAATATATTTCAACACCACTGCTCTCAAAACGGTGAAAGAAAACATCTTGAGGAAACAGCAGTCCGAAAACAAAAAAATCGAAGACATGCGACATCTACCAACCCACACTGGGCCCGCGTGGTGGATTATGACCCACTATCTCTCACAGATGACGGGCGATGTGTAACAGCGCAGTAACTTTAAGCACACCTTTATCAAGAGCCTAAGCTTTCAAGATCTATGACACTATTAATCCAGTGTTGCTATCCGATGACATTTACGAATCGTGACTTCGTACTTCAGTGGTAAATAAAATGCAGGTAGCATTAAAGTAGAACGCTCAGTAGTAGATACTTCAGCAGTCGATGTTCCGTGGTTTTGTAATGGTGTGAAATATTCTCCAGTCGAGGACCTAGATCATTATCAGACGACGACGCGACGCTTTGATGGATGCGATCGTCAATGAAGACTAGACTCGCGAGAGTTCTCAAAACTATTACTAGTTTGTATACAATGTTATTACTTTTCTACGAAGTACTAGATAGTAATGAAACTGCATTGATTTGCGTAGTTTATTTTATCTTTTAACGTAAGTAATCAATAATGTCAGTGAAAAAGGGTAGAGGCGGGAATACTCTATCCGTAACTCCGTAAAGACTGATATTTTATCAGATAATCATAGCTGCAGGTAAGTATCCCCAATAGATAAATAGAACATTAATAAAATCACAGCTGATATAATTTGTCATCAATGAGCAAAGTTGGTAAACCCTACGTTAAAGAGAAGAGACCATCTGAGCTCAAACGCGCAAATATAGTTAGTTAACTGCCTTTTAAACGACGTCAAACGGTTAATTAGCAAATGATCGGCCGTTTACACCCTAGCAGAACACGGTACCGAACTATACCGCACCCACATGTTTGTAGTCTCTGTCTGTATGTCTAGATGTACCTACATTACCTACCTAAGCACTTTACCTGCTAGGTACCACTACCAGGTACCGTTAGCAACGTAAATTGAAAAAAAAACCGATAAATTCCAAGCGACAGTTTTGTTCGATGTTAAATTGGTGTAACAATTTATTTATGAAATAAAAGTAATGAAATATATGGTTAAATTTGTATTTTGCCTTGTTTGTTGAAATCGTATAAATTTAGTGCAGTTTGTCGCAATGAAATCGGCTATATTAACAATATTTAATTTAAATAAACACTCTGTTTGTATTAAATTCCATGTTTTGATTGTGAGCACCTTACAACAAGTAGGAGTTGCACTTGACGGCTGCATGACACATCACGTGTTGTTTCCTTAACAGTGTGGTCAGCCAATTAATTTTGTCAAAGAACTAAGTCGCGATACAGAATATACTCGTGACATTATGTAAGTTCAACAAATATTGTAATTAAGTGGAACCCTTAACCATTTACGAAGGCGTAGAGATCAAGTGTAGAGACAAGTCCAGCTTAGCAAGCGCGGCGCGGGGGTGAGGCGCGGGCGGGTGGGATGGTTGCGGTTGCGGTGAGCCGCACCGCTGTGGTCTGCGGTCGCCGAGCGAGCCGCGCCGCACGCAGACCCCGCACTTGCTCCCTTTAGCCGCACCCACTCAAATATACTACGCTGTATTGTTTATCTCAATACTTTCCATATTTAGCCAATTTGAATATTTAATATACATCATTCGAATAAATAAATGGTCGCTCATTTACTTAACTGTTTTGGCTCAATTAAGTACACGTTAATCCTTTTAGGTCGCGGGGAGAATTGCCTAAAATGTTACTCCGTTATTTCATCATTTAGATTCGGCACAATATCGATTTGCTTGCGACCCTTTCGAAGCCGTTTGCACAACAGGAAACCATAAAATATTTAAGGATCGGATCATAAATATTTTATTGTGGGCTGGCTTTATTTCCAAGTAATCATTAAAATAAGAATGTTTATTCAAATGACTGAATTAAAACAAACTGCGGCTGCATGCCGCAGTTTACATTGTATTACTAATATTTTATGAGAAACACGATTAAGTAGCGGCTAACTATGACAAATGAACAATGTTTAGAACTTTCACAAAGACGTTCCAAACATTAGCGGAGGAATTCTGTGAACGTTGTTAGTTTCCAAGAAGCGTGAAATTTTACTTGTGAACTTTGTGAGTCGGCTACAGTCGCCACTTGACGCATCCAACAAATTAAACAGTATTCGTAGACCGCGGCCGACAGACGCTCCACGCTCACAATAAGCATCGGGCTCGCAAACACACCAAGTAAACACCGCCTGTGTAAACTCACAAACTCCATCCCTCGCTCTGTCCGCTGCGACTACGCACAAATACTTGCAAACTATATTAAATATTTAACATTACGTATACTTTACATGAACCCGTCATATAGCTGACCTTTCGACCTCCGTTCTTGCTTCTTTTGATTCCGATTCCATGTCTAGATAACAGAACATCGTACCTACTTAAAAGCAGCATTCGGTATATTATCTTGCGAGTACTTATTGTTCATGGAATCATTGTTCTACGTTCTTTGATCACGAATATTGTTGAGTTGTGTGCCGTGTTCGTGTCGTGTCGTATGGCAATACTGCAATAGCAAGTATTGCCAGTGAGTCGGCGACTCGGCAGTCGGCACAACGAGATAGCAAACAGTACAGTACAAACGGTCTCCGTAAATAAGCAAGCTTCCATCGCAACTGGACGCCGTCGTTCTGCACTTGTACATATATACGACCTACAATAAACGTTATCCATGTTGGATATAACCAACTGTCTCTGCAACAGATTCTATCGCTAACTTTGTAATGTTAGATATACATTTCGTTTGATTTCCACGCTATTTCAATTTGATGTCACCCGATAACTTCGACTCGTAAATTATGAGGTTTTTATAAAGGCGATTAGTTCGCCGAGACTGACTGATACCTGCATAATATCTCTCTTGATATCGGCTGTTTATCACGATTTAACATAGCGTTTATCTAATACTTTTATCGCCTACTTTTCTGATCACACAAAAAATAATACAGATACATAAAGTTTATCGTGGAACCGTCCGTAATCAGCCCAATCAATTTTAGTACAAAATCCGTGATAACTGGTTATCGTGTCTGAACAAAAGCAAGACAGCTGAGTATAAAAAAAAATCATACTAGATAATACCGACCAGATAAAGCTTTAATGATAACCATCGAGTTTTTGGATGAAGTTATCGATATGTATTAATGTTGTTATTCAGAACAAGCAGCTGATATGAAGCGTTCTAATAATCCGCGATAGGGAGCCTGCAATCAACGTTGCGAAACTAAAAATAAAAATCGGCGCGCGTCGAACTGAAAATAATTTGATGGCAACACGAATATTCAGACAATCGGTGTTAGCGGCGCGTGTACACGACACGGAGCGCGGCGCGAGTGGAGGCTCCGTTGCACATTGCATAAATTAGGACTGTATTAACAGCGCTAATTACACTGCTATAGCGCTACCGAATACACTAGTATTTGTGTAGCAGCGAGTGCCATTGTGTTCCAGTACAAGGTACGGAACACATAAGGCGCCGGAAATGCGGAGTCATTACAGCGCCGCCGCTCGTTACGTCGACAAAAAAGCTCAGTGTGCACCGCGATGATTGATTCGTCCATACTACACAAACCGCTTGTGAAACTATCTAGCGTCTACAAATTGGTCAATTCATGTGCGTCGAGAAACTTGTTTGTGTTTCTTTATTATCACGTAATCGCTTGTGCGGTTTCACCTCGCTCGCCGCGAATCAACTATGATGTAGTGCCTCCTCCACGTTTGTTTGTTTATGGCTTTTACCTCGAGCGATTGCATTTATACAACAATGCTTCTTTCACTAATATAAATATCAGACAACGTTGTTTTTAGAATGTCAAGTAACGTACACGTTTATAAGCGCTCTCATAAAAAGTGCCGAGTCAAAAAGGCTTCACGCTTTGCCGAGAGGTAAGATACACAAAGGGCAATAAACGTTTGGCGTGGACCTAAACAAACAAGGGTAGCTAGGAAGCTGGCTCTTTGTTTGACGAGAAACATGCGAGTCAACAGAGCGCTCACGCTTGCCTGCCCCGGCTGTTATGAAACCGTGTGTCGCGACTCTCGTGATATGTCGACGCTAATCTGTCAATCAGAATCGCTCGGACGCGGTCCGATTGCATTCTACTTAAATTATAACTGGTACTGTTTGTATGAATCTGACCGTGAGGTTTTAAGGCCATTTCGTCCGCCTCTCTAAATATTTAATGTTATTTGATTGCACTGCTATATTTTCGTCGTGTTTGTTGTGTACTGTACAAATATTTGGAGATTGGATTACGTGTACAAATCATTTACATAGATTTTCACAATTTCTAACGCAACGTCCAAAATCAAATGTCGTAAAGTAGGTCTACAATATTCTACATCAGATAAGTCGCATTTATCTGGCACCAAACATATCATGATTCATGAGGCCGACAAGAATATTATTGTTGTTGTTTTTATTTAGTATCGTAGCAAGGTTTAAATTGACAGGTGGTGTGTAGTGGAGCGTAGCCGGCTCTTGATCGCGCAATTACAATCTGATTACGGGGTGACACCGGAGCCGGCGCGGCTCGGCTCGACTCGATACCGAGATAACGACGTGTCCCACTACACACCCACTCCACGGCTCTCCAATCAACTTGTTCTTGCCAAGTAATTATATCCATTTGTTTATAATGAATATTAATGACGTGCCTTCCCGTCGGACGATTCTGTTTATTATAAGTATCGACGCTCGAGTAGCAATTATTTTAAGTAAAGCCAATTATATTGTCGTTCACGAGCACTTCACTCAACTGCGTAGATAATTGAACCCTGTTTAAATATTTAGATGCAAGCCTTCCCCTAATCCCTCTGTTTGTTGTTGTACTAACTCGTGTAAAAGTTCACAATGTACAGGGTACAATTACAGCAGTGAGTAATTAGAAAGCTAACGAGAAGCGGCGACAGCGGTTGGCAGTGTGCATTATCGATGTGCCAGCCACTAATGTTCCACGGCAGGCTATGTTTAAACAATTATTGCTCCGCGAATGCGATACGAATCGATGATAATGTTGGCCTCTGTCTGCTGGAATAATAGCCCATTTATCGACTTGACTGCCATTTCGCCGGAGGAATTATTTATTGCGGGCCATAAGAGCGACGTCGCTTTCAATACAATAGCGTGCCTTCTCGATGTGCGACTGTTTTGTTTAATAAAGTGGAAACTTGGCGAGAGCGCCGCCCGCAGGCAAGATAAGAAGAACGCAGCGTGCATAAATAATTCATAAAAGAGTCGGGAGGCATTAATGAAGGCCGAAACCTCAGTGGAAGTGCCGCGTCCGTTCAGTTTATTCCGCAGAACACAATCGCGGTAAAAGCAGTAAAAGTTCATCGTCGAGCGCCCCGGGAGGCGGGCGGCGGCCGGATGCGCCGGGAAACTTTTAACTAAATGGTTATGCCGTTTAACCTCTTCATTTTGATTTAATATCTTTGTGGTGTAAATCTTTTATCAATTTAATAGCAGGTGCTAAAGTGAAAACATTATTTATGGGTATCCACTTACGACACACATAATTTATGCCCATGTCCTTTAACGCTGTTACATAGGGCATTATAGATTGGTGACATTATGTAGATGTTATCGGTTAGTATTCACGTGGTGGCTAGCCCGGTCACGATGTACGCAGCCGCAACATGCGCGTACGAGCATTCAAGGGAGACAATAAATTGTGGCGTGGAACCGCGACCCGCATTCAGGTCACAGCTCGCGGCGTGCACCGTGCACTCATGTGCCATATTCCGTTGTATTGTGTCGTAAGGAATCCTGATGGTTTTACGACACCTGAATTCGAAACAGCCCCTCTACTGTCTTGATTCTCTACAAAAGAGAAACAAAAAACCTTGAGAATTATACTGTACTGCATTCTTCATGCATGTCATACAATCATTAAATACCTCTCTCATCTGAATATTAATTCACCGTCTAAATGATTCATTACGTAGATATTTCTCGTCACTGGTATTTAGAAGATTTTAGTTCTCAAATCAATCCGTGACGAAATTAACGAATCGATTTTACATTTAAATGTGTTTATTAATTTAAATTGGTGGATTCTTATTGCCCAACGCTTTTACATTTTATCGCGAAATTCGAAAACTCGTCAAGTCTGCATAATAGCCGTCGATAGAGCGTTTAATTAATTGACTATCGTATTCTTCATTAAAAAGATGTTTGGAATAAATTCAAGCGTTGTTTGTGGGGGAGCAATAAATAATAGTGAAACAAATGGAGCACCGTTGGCAAGATGCGGCCGCAGATTAAAAGCTCCACCGACTAAACCACGTGAAAATCGCGCAAAAAGAGGAGTCACCCGCGGCATTAGCGGATGAGTGTCGGAGCCATTAGTGCACCTCCTCGCCTCGCGTGCTGCCCTCCCCCGCCTCATACCCCGCTGGCGCCTTCTCACCCCGAAACCCGACGTTCCTCTTTTATTTCTCGCGCGGGGATGAACTCCTTAATGACAAACCGTACTATATCTTTTGTGGAGAGCTCGCAAAAGTACGTATTTTGTGGCCCTTTTGTACGCCCGCTTTTTATTCCTCCGTTCGTACTCGCAGCTACTGTTGTAGAGTTATACGAGGTGCAGATGGGATGGGGATTGTTCGCCTCGTAACGACAATAAGAAAAACTGCTTTAATCTGAAACCCTTTGTCGATATTTTGCGCTCAATGGTGCTATTCTCTGATTGAATTCCGACATAGCGATACGTAGGCATGCGTCGAAGTCACGCTACGAGGGAGTTCAAGTATGGGAACAATATGCTAGACAAGAAATTTCGCAAAGGTATTTGCAGAGCGCACGAAATTCAACATTGCATAGTGATTGCTTTTAAAGCGTTTAGTTTTAAAGTGAGTCCAATCACTAAGCTCATCTCTGTCTACATCCATTCATTAGTTTATTACATAAACATTAGGGTATTGCCTTGCATAAATTAATATACATATTCAAATAATTACTTCCGCTATCTTCTGTCCTGAATAGTTTTTATTTATATAACACTAATTTCACTTTTATGATCACGTTAACAATTAACTCTTAAAAAATCTTCACACGTCTGAAATTACAATTAATTGCTCGCTAATTAAGAATTCATAGAGTTCTCACCGTCTGGAGACGCTCGCAGTCGCGGCCATCTGAAGCATACGGCTGGAGGAATGTGCGATTCACTGAGAAACAAAGACAGAGCTAACTCTCATCACAATTCTCAGCAATTCACGGTCCGTTAGTGTAAAAATTAATATTCGTCGCTGTGGGATTACAAGTCGTTTATCATAAAAAGCGTTAAATTTAGAGGCGGTATTTTCCAGTTTAGTAGTAAATTTTCACAATAACCTGGCGGTAGAGGCGGCGAATGAAAATGTAATTTGCGGTAATTCGGCGCGTCGTCGGTCGTTCGCGCGGTGCCGCGGCGGGGCGAGTGCGGCGCGGCGCGACACCGCGCGGCGGTCTGCAATGTCAACATCATACATTATCGATCACTGTACAAATAGTGTTTATTACTTTGTTAACTCTTGTTTGTGTGAAACTCCTTTATTTGTGTCCGTGAATATTTATTTGGAAATTTTACATCATTATATCGGTTTCCAAGTTCCGTTATGGCAAGGGGGTTATCAATCAAGTCAGACATCATTCATACCTAACAACGAATAAAAAATATAAACTTTCTTGAACTCTATTTTATTGAAAATAGAAACTAACGATTAATTAATCTTCCGTTGATAAGAGGAAACAAACGTGTTTATTCCACACACAAATTGAATACGTGAAGCGATGGCCTATCAGCCAGTTTATTAGCACATCGCTAAAGGAAATTTGCATTATGTACGCACTAATATTCCAATAGTTGCACGACTCACGAAGTTTGATGTTTATCTAGTAAATGGAGGAACCTTGTTGTTGTCTTACTTCTAAAAATATATATAGCTGGCCTTATTTATTCGCCATGTTTATTTATTTACGCTATCATAAAAATCTTATTTAAATATTTGCGAAAATAATTCGTGTTCCAGTTTGCATTACGAATAATTCCGAATAATGGACGTGTTAAAAAAACAGCGTTCTTAATTAAAATTCTGCAGAGAGGTTTTTTTTTTATTATAATAATTTGCTGGCAACCTTATGATTCAGCTTTTAAAAGGTTTATTTTGCCGTTACAACAAAAAGGTATCGGTTAACACATAAATAGTGAGCACAAAAAACAAATATGCCTGGTGTGTGGAGTAAATTCGCGCGAGCTCGGACGCGACAAACAGTCCATTTAGCGAGGCGGAATGAAAGTACAATTTGCGGCGAACGCTGCGGTCCGCCGCGCGCGCCCTCGCTGCCTCGCGCACGTGTGTGTGCACACCACTACACGGTTAAATACTACGGCTTAATGTAACACGCAACAACGGGTTAAATGTTTTGTATCAACGCTTTTGTAAAGCTTTGACGTTCGGCTTGACTTCGTTGAAATTAAAATCATAAACGTCGACTACAGAATAAAAAATATTCGCTTAACTATCATTCTCTCAAATCGCACATAACCAAGAGATAGCGTTCACTAACCATTTAACAGATCATTGATCAATAACACGCAAATACAACGAACGATATTTGAATGAAATTTAAACATTGTATTAAACAGAGGGATAATATTACATTAGTCTTTGAGTCTCGGATAAAGCAAAAGCATTGTTCATCTCGGTAAAATGTTGGGAAATAGATAATCAAGTGTCGCCGCAAATCCCACGCGGAGTCGCGAACAAAAGCTTGTTGGACGAGGGCAGCCCTGCGGCGAGTAAATAACACTGTTTTAGTGCAATCCTGCACCCTAATTGCGAAACAGTTTCAATTGCAATCCGTAATCCATTGCTTCGTAGGTTTAATTAAATCGTCGCTCTACAACGTAAAAAACACAATGAACGTAGGTGAACTGTCAAAATTAAAGAAAATACTATGCGATCAATTGTCATTCTACATGTGCTACGCAATTACCCCGCGGATTATCAATTATCAGTATCTACGGATTATATCTAACAATAATACATAGTAGTTTCTAAGCATCATAAAAAAAAAAAAAACATCGCATGACTTGTTGCGGTTAATTGCGGGAACACGCCTTCTTGTGATAATCTTGAATTAGTAATCTTACATTGAAATATTATGTTAATCGCTATGCTCGATCTCTAATTGCGGAGCATTCTTAGCTATAATAATAGTAGTTTCAATATGACATAAAAACTCGTCAACAAGCTAAAGAAAATCTGTGTAGACAAATACTGAGTAATGAACTCATCAACGTCCCAGAAAAACAAACTTTACAGTAAATAAAATTAAATATGTTGTTTTGAATGATAATAAGAAAGTTGGCAAGTGTCCGGAAATTTTAAAATGTATGTAGCCATGCAATTATGGAATGAGCATTCTATTTAGGTGTGTGGGCAGCTTTGTGGCGGTAATGGAGCATCCGTCGTGTTCAGACAGTAGGTATCGTAATTTAACACTCCAGCAGACATGTGCGCGTCATGATTTCATGCGCGTTGTAAATGTCAATGATTACATCTACTAATTATGTACTATACTGTAGATCACCTTACTAATTAAATGCCACAGAGGCGTATGACAGGATTTTTAAGTACTCCTATTGTTATTCCTAACAATCAACATAATATCATGTTAAATTCACTTAACAACTGTACGGTTGACCGATAATGACAAAATAAAAATAAACCGCCGAAACAACTTCATTGTTTACACGCGCCGACAAGGGCCGATATAATAATACACTCAATTATGTTAATTCGTCGTCGATTCACTGTGAATCTGCGAATAAAATTAATGTGCATTTAAACGGAAAATACGAACAAAGCCAATAAATACTGCGGGCTCGGTAACGCGGCGATTTATCATCTCATACCGCGCCGAGCCACGCCGCGCCGCGCCTGCCCGCCCGTAGTATTGTTTATCGTGTTAATTTTATTTGTTGCTTCTCGCTCAGCTTATCAACTAATTATAAATGTTATTATTGAATTTTATCTGCTTCGGAATGTGGAAACATTTTTGGTTGTGAATTTGTATGTAAGCAGCGATCACCGGCTAGCGGGCTGTTGTTTCATTTATAGTCAACTTTATATTAATGTTAATGTTGATTTTATTCAGAAAAGTAGATTGGTGAATATTAAACAATATTAATTATTCATAACGTGTGTGATATCGGTTTCGTTCGTGATGATATTGTAATTTCGTCACGATGACCTTATGTCGTGTTTATGGACGATTGTTAACATTAATTATTGAGATGACTTTACTAAATATGTTGATTGTATTTCAGACGGAGATAGCGAAAAGGTTGAACGCGATAATAGCCCAGATCCTGCCGTTCCTGTCGCAGGAGCACCAGCAGCAGGTGGCGTCGGCCGTGGAGCGCGCGAAACAGGTCACTATGACAGAACTTAATGCCATTATTGGGGTGAGTACTCATTGCCTGCTCGCATATTGTTAACAATACTAACAACATGTGGGGCACATCACTAATGGTTCATCATAACACCTAACATAAGAGCTTGCTTCAAATTGAGTGGGTTCACCGCATTACTTCAACGGAGCATGTATTTTGATCGCCTGCATATTTGTGCTGAAATTGTTGTTTAGCAAGTTCCTAACGCGTGTAAAAATGTATTAATATGAATAACAGAATACCTAACCTTATTCAAGATCTCGCATGGCACAAAACAAAATCTTAAATGTTGTACAAGATGTAAGGCCATAATCACAATTTGCCAAACACGCCGAGCTTTAATAAACACCTACTACATAATCGCTGAATTCACCGAAAACACGTAGGTCATGTTTAAAATTCCGAGTAACGAAATGAATTTCTTCAGCGTCGGTAATATTTCACGCGAGACCGATTTGAACAACACGTGTCTTGTTTGTACAGCAGTAGGTTGTTGTAAATGTGGCGTGGAATGTTTAGCTGCCGGCTCCCCGTGTGCCAGGCCGGTCAGTGTGAGTGTGGCATCTGTCCAAACATTCGCAACTCCGAACTGTCATTGCTTAGTTATTCGCTTGTTGCACGCACACTAAACGGTGGGAAGGTCGGTGTTATTATAATAGCCGTGCATAAATCACACCTTTCGGTTAAAATGTAATATTTTACACGTTTCTCATCCGATGACTCACCTGCGAACATAATTGTTTTTCACAGAAGCTATCTACCTCTCTGAAACATGCTTTATTGAAACAACAAACGTTAATATTCCAATTATCGTTGCCGACTAACTCGCAGGCGTGGGTAAAATGTTATTGTTCAGAAGCTCAACTAAAATTCTCGTTCGGAACAAGCGGTACTTACGTGTAAAGTAAGTTGATTCTCCAAAAGCACGGCTTTCAACAGGTCGAAAGTTCGACGGTCGTTAATTAAACGATCTAAGCCGCGCAAGACGAGTTGGCGGCGCTCCAACTACGAGGTATTGATGAAATTGCTACAAACTAGTACTATTATATAGAAAATTATTTTATTAAACCGACGCCCGCCACGTCCGCGGCGAATTAGCATGTTTATATAATTTTCAGGCGGTCATTTGTCATAGGCGTGGGCGAGACACGTAGAATATTGCTACCGACAGTGTCCAAGCGTAATGACAACTACATATTATTAGCTCTTACTTCAATTTGCATACGCGGTGTTAACAACACCTTCCGCGTTATGAATTAGTGTCTGTCCTCAAATTGCGGCTCTAACTAATTTCACAACACTAATTATTATTATTTTTTTGCCATAGTAAGTGTCGTGAGGACTTCATTGCCGTCTATTATTTCAATAGGTCCATTCGCAGCCGGGTGCCAAGTCGTTAGTGTGACCTATTCTCTGTATGTGTTAACGTTTGGCGTTTGAAAACCGTGAATAGATGTACCGCGACTAAAATAAATCACTTTAAAGATAATGAGGGCGAAAATAAAGTGGTGGAAGTCAGTCGTCGCTCGTCCGTCTGCGGCCGATAGAGTGTTGCGGATGGAACGCGCTGGCGCAGCGCCAACTCGATCACACGACGTGCCCACTGTGTAGCGGCTTGCACCTCACGCACACCAAGCAACGAAAGCCCAACACTACGTAAACTGAGATATGGCAAAAATTCTCTACATAAATACCGAGATCATAACGTTTGGCTTCCCACCAACTATTTTGTTTACTAGTAGAGCATCTTTCATGGCGTGTGTAGCGGCTCCAATTAATGAATTAGTCTCACATTAGCGTGTGACATATTGTACGTGTTGTTTATCGCAAGAAGTTTTTGTTTCATTGTATCCCAGTCAACGCACTTGTCTCATAAATTACTACTCCGTGCCTTAAGACCCTCCGTCCGATGTCTACGATCGGAAAACAGCCACCGGATAGAAGAAAATACCCTAAACAGTCCCAAGTATTTGCGGAAGGTTCGTCGCCCCCGGACCGTGAGGATTTACCTACATGTACGAGTATAGCTTACTGAACAGCCTTCGAGACACTGGCAAAACGCAATATCGCCCTCCCCTCATAAAACACTCTAATTTAAATAAAAAAGCGGCGCCACCTTCCGTATGTCGGGCCTTTTTTATTACGTACCTTTTTTATTTTCGGGTCAGCTAGGGATCAAAGGGGCTCTCCCCAGAGACTGGCCGCCCAGCCTCCGTCTGATTTGCGAGCGTACGCGAGAGCGCCGATTTGTGAACGTGAAGTATTTCCCCACTTCGCAAATAGGGGACTGTTTGCTTGCCTATTAAAATCACTTACTGTTGTTAAACGCTACATTTCTCTTTCGTCAATTAATTTAAACGGATTACATATGTTTTGAATGCTGCTGAATGATTTGTTTTAAATCTTTTCTTTGCAGACTAAAATAGATGTTATAAATACACCCATTGACTAAATGAAGTATAACGTAAATAAGTTCAATCTACGTAGGTATACCAAATAACAATAGGTACGAGTTCTGTTGTGTAATAGAATTCGAGTAGGTATGATAGATAAGGTGCCGAAACGATTCAGCATTGTGTTTGAGCAATGTGCGTGAACTCGTCGTCAATAACCGGGAGACGGCGGAGCGTCGTCGGTGCGTTATCGGCGGGTAAATCATTTCTCGTTCTGATTTTATTCCACGCTAGCGCCGGAGGGGTGGCGCCCGACCTCCGCAGAGGTAATAGCTTACAGATACGAAAACTCCCTCTCAAGCTCACCTATACATGACACGAATGTTCATATTGAAACAATATTCACGTAACTTGTGCAGATCGATCGGGACGTGCGACCTCGTGTCATAGATACGCGTTACGAATCCAATACTAAATCTCATTCTTATATTTACGATCGACTCCGCCGAGGTCGTGATTGAAAAGCCGAATCTGCGCAAGTACGCGAAATAAACTAGTGTATTATGCGTACAACATTTATGCAACATTATCTCTCGAGATAGATGTGCAAACACGAGCGCTGGAGCCGTGCAAATAGAGCGTATCTGTTTCCCCGTCGATGGCTTTATAAACAAGCGAGTCGTGAAAACATTTCTATCTAGTTTACGTTGGGTCTCGCGCCCTCTGATAAAAATTACGAGGAGAATAAATCGGGGCGAGAAGCGCCCGGCGCGCTCGGGGAAACATGAATTTGTCATTTTTTCCTAGGCACGTTCGCGGGCGGGTGATAAATATTGCATTGCAGGCCCTCAACGTTTCTTGTGAGTCGCACGACGCGTCCTCCGCGAGCCGCATTAACTTTCCCCTGTCGTTTAGACGAAGCTCCTTGTTTTTCAACGCGGAAAAGTGAGTTAGGGTTCGTTCTGTCGTCGCTTCCAATGAAATTATGTAATCAGTTTTACGACTCATCCGGCCCGCGAGTGTCACGAGTTTTTCTTATTATTATCTTTCTTTTCTTTGAGAATAAGAAGTTATTCAAAGTTAGATGTTGTAGTAATATAGCATTAGAATAGACGTTGTTTATTAGAGTCAGTCTACCGGTCTACGTAACTTTATTCAAGTCGTATGTCAAACATGGAACTTAATATTTGTAAAGTTGACTGTTTTTCTGCATAATTTAGATGGTGTATATTCCTAATGTGTACATAACATGTGTTTGGGTATATTATATGTATAAGAAGCAATTATGTTGAAAGTGTAACACGTGTCGGCGTCGCGTGTCGATCCGCCTCGAGGCTTCCTGCCTAATGGTGCGTGAGTCCCTTCCCTATGCCTCCACGCCAGTCGCGATAAACTACCCCTTTTATACCGGCTGCATCTATTACTTAGACATAAGACCGGTATAGCATTACAACTAATTACAAGCCCGAAGTATTAAGAAGTCATTGCGCCTAAACAGGCATTGTCTAATGAAGTTTATAAATATGTATTCCGCTTCGATGTCATGCTCGTGTCCTTACATAGGCACTTAGCATGAGAAACGTTAGTATGTCGCAAATTTACGAGCTTTTAATGTTCCAATGTGTGAAGTGACGTTCATTTTGTTGCGCTCTTCCACAGCCAATAGATGTAGCATATTCCTCTTTATTTTTCTTGACACGTCCGTCACAATGGCAGTTAATGGCCGCCATTGGAAGATTAGAATGTAGTTACAGCTTTGAATTTGTATTGTTTTATTGCTCGTAAAATTTGGCTTGAAGCATTAACATTATAAGACTAAAGTTCCTTCTGTTCCAGTCATGCGTGTCATGCTTACCACTTCCTGGTTTAATGTTTAAAACATTGCAGTCAGGAATATGAATACATTAAAGCTAATTTTAGTATTGGTAGAGAATTTAATTGGATATTACGGTATTACCGAAACCCGTTGAATTCATTATGGTCAGTGGTTTGCTTACCGAACAAATAAGCTAAATCTATATTAATGCGCAGAACACATTAATCTAATTTTTACTTTGTCCTAGCTTTTACTGTTTGAACAATATTTTTTTATAATAAAAACAGAATATATATGGCAGTTTTACAAGAGCGCAGGGGTTCATTTAATTATGCGATACCATTACAGTTTATAATCTGTTCTTGTCAGTGGTGGCTGGAGGCTGGCATCGTCTGTAACAGCTTTAATGCGGCTCACACCACGAACTAACTGACTCTTAATTATTTAACAACTGGTAGGGTTGGCGTACGCTACTATAAATAAAGTTATTAACAGAACATTGTTTCGAGTTTCTTTGAGAAAAGTTGTTGCTACGAAAGAAATGCAGCTTTCGGCTTGTTATTAAGAAAATGATACTTACAGTCTGTTTAAATTTTTAGTTCAAGTAACTACCTTCTGCAATCAAAAAGTAAATTGATAATAATTATTATTATGGATGTACCTACTAACACTAGTGTTTAAGTTGTGTATGTATCTACTAACAAATTGGATTTTTTGGTCTGAAAAATAAATGAATTGAATTGAATAAGCATAAAAATTTCAATTCCTTAAAATTGTGAGGTAGTTAGTTACTTCTAACTTTATGCAGTTATTTCTTGTTTGTGTTAAGACATATTATCGCGTCTGTTATTTATTAATATTACTAAAAAATCATCAAAAGCCATTTCGAGGCTCTGAATAGGCAGCAGGATCAAATAAAATGGCGTAGGTACCTACCTTCCAAACGAGATCAACGACATACAACGCTACTCACTAGCCTGGTCTACGCCTAACCACCAGGATATACATCCAATATTAGTCGCTGCAGCGGTTCATCAGGGTTTCTAGCTATATGACCAAGTGTGGAATTTTTCTCATCTGATTCCCATTAAAACGTACTAATTGTCGGTTAACGTCAAATTACCCGTTGATTGCATTTTAAGCCCATAATTGTGTAAACAGTAATTATTTATAAATGTTCTTGCTACTTATTAATTGCTAACCATATTAAACTAATATGTTTATAATATGCTGTTGATCTCATTCCTTAATACGAGTACGATTAGATGCGTCATAAAAATCTAAAACATGTGTTTTTATTTTTTCCAGAATTACCTACCTACCTTTTAGCGCGCTGAGAAATGTTGCCAGTGAACACCTAAAATAGTCGTATTTCAAAATCCTAAATCACATCGTAGGTACACGAAATAAAAGTGAAGTGCCATATTGAATAAAAATCATTCTGCCTAGCCTTTTCCCAACTATGTTGGTGTCGGCTTCCAGTCTTACCGGATGCAGCTGAATACCAGTACTTTACATGGAGCGACTGCCTACTTATCTGACCTCCATAACCCGGTTACTGGGTAACACGATACCTCTTGGCAACACGGATTGTCAGTTTCGGGCTTCTGATTACCCGGAACGACTGTCAAAGATCTAAGAATGACAGCCGGGACCAACTGCTCAGCGGGCTGTTGGCTGTTGTTGGCCCAGAGGGGTCTCGGTATGTTATGGATGGTCACCCATCCGCGGACTGACCTCGACAAGCGTTGCTAACGTTGAAGAATCGAACCGTGCGACTGTAATTATTTAGCCGCGGGTCCCTCCAATAAAGGATGTAAAAGCAATTTATAGTAGGTAAAGAAAAATAAATAACATTCCCAAATAGAAACCCAGATAAAATCGCCATTTAAATTGGGACTAGGTTTAAATTACAAACACGAGGAGAACCACGAGAACCTACTTTACAAAAGATATTTCAGAAAAATTAAGTCCAATGATTGAAATCGTGACTGAAGATTGTCACGATCTAGAAATCTTATTGATCCAATAGTTCAACACTATCTGTCTAGTTCTCAATTTATTTCGCAGAATAAACTGCTAAAGCAAAGAAAAAAGTGTTAGATAAAAAAAAAAAACTTGTTAAATCTGGCGAAATATTTATGCGTGGAAATCTGTGCGGTTGGCGTGCGCTATCCATTTATAAATGAAGAATAATCCCCGGAGCATAGGCAGTGGTAAATGTGCCGTGAAAACCCGAACGTGGCGGAGCATTTTTCTCATGACAAAAGCTTTGGAGACAGCTCACGTCTGCTGCTACTTGCTACACACGTACCGACACACGCGAAATTACATAGACCTCGTATGAACACGCTGATATAGCACAGATACAGAAAACACAACCTTTTGTATGTTTTTATCTAACCTTCTTATCCACCCAGACAATTTTTCTTTAACTTAGCTGACACAAATCTTTATAATACAGGTTTAATATTGCACTTTGAGCTAAACATAAAATTCATTCTCATTACTTTTTCATGGGAAAATACAGAACAATAGTATATTTACCACTTTATCTACAAGAATTTGAGGTTACTGGTTTTTGTTCGGATTTATTACTGAATCATTAGTCGCGTGCCTCGTTACAACGATGTGGGAATTATTCACATCACTTATCGCGTTGTCGTTCTGAATAAGTATATTACTTTTCAGCCTCAAAATTCATTATAAAAATCTGTCATCTCCCCTTCTAGAAGGGGAAACTTAATCAAACTTAAATTTCGGTCGATAATATAAACACCAAACTTCGTTCAGAGATAAGTAAACGGATGGAAAAGTCGTTAGGGGAACGAGTTTTAATCCCGGGGAGAGCGTATCGACGCTATTTAATCACGTCTAAATATGGAAAAAAAATGTTGGTGAGGTATCACGCCACGTTATTGTCATTCATAACAGGCGGGTGGGTGCCTGTGGGGTAGCGGGTGCGTCGGGCGCGACGCGGGGGGGTGAGGCGCTCTCGATAGCGATAGCTGCGGGATCACGCCGCCGCACCGTAACGAGGGAACAGTTAGCTCGAGCGAAATGTTTGTACAGGTATGTCTCCGACTAGCGAGGGACGAATACGTAATTAAAACTCGCGCCACATAAAAATATACGTACAACCAACGACTACAACCGTACTGCAACTTTATTTATTAATTTTACTCACGAATTGCTCGATTCTCGACTGTTTATTAAGAAATATTTCGAAAAAAATAATAATGATATCTTTTTATATGGTGTAGTTAATAAATAATCAACTAGGTACATACTGCGAGACGTAAACGCAATCATTAGTTCCAGCTAAAGGTTTTTCTAATAGTAAGCAATTAATTATTTCAGCACAAAATGCGGAGAGAAACGTTGCGGTGGAAACACACATTAATGATAGATTCTAAAAGTTTTTATTAGTTTGAGGGAGAGGATAGGTACGTCGTTTGTCAGAATGGATGAGGGTTCACCACGAAGTCTAACGCTCGGGGACATGCCGCTTTTCAGGTCACCACGTGTACATTTATGTAGAACATAATAAATGCTCGTGTTTTAGGTCTCGTATGTCTTGGTTTTTCTGTTTTACAAAACAATTTGCTAGATATATTTTTTCTTTTATAAGTTAGCCGGAACTGCCAGAAGTCATATTATGGCGCCAAGCAATTAATCATCCATTTAGAATCACACTTTTTCGCTCTTTTTTTATTAACGTAACTGTAAAAACGTATTTTTAAAACCAGCTATACAAAAACTATTTATTTTAATTATTCGAGCATAAGACGTGTAAATGCCCAAATGGAAATAATTTGAATTTAAAAAATCCCCTTTTGTAAAAAGCACTCCCACCTAAGTGGCGCTCGCCACCTTTTGACACACAATAAATCACAGCCGTGAGCGGCCAATAAAAAATATGTTCCACCCTCGGCGAAAATCCAATTAATTTTCGGCGGTTAAAAAAGAACCTGCCCGTCCGAGCGGAAAAAGCTTGGGCGTACTGTACGAGCCACAAGCGAACAGCGGGCAACCGTGCGGAGGCGATAGCGGGAGCGGGAGCGGCTAACGAAACGATAGACGCCATGATGGACGCAGTTGTAACATGGACGCGTGTAAAAAATAAGAGGTAAACAACGGAAATGGGCATAGCGCTAAGCTGTTAAAACAAAGCGTTGCGCTTGGTCGGAGAAGTGAGCCGATCCACAGGGTATAGGAATAATAAGGTTAAACGAGACGAGATAGGAACGGAAAGTGCGGGAAAACAGGAAAAGTGGAAAAAGGGGAATAATGGAGAAGGAGTAATCAATTTCGCTCAGTCGCCGCCGCCTGCGAAGCTCTCATTTAAATTTTAAAATATCACGAAACGGAGGGGTCCCGTGGAGGACTTTTTAATTTGGCTTCGCTTCGGTTTAAAAATGCACGGAGCTCTGCGGTGACACATCAATCCACTTTGAATGTTGACGCTGAACTAAAATACATTACTCGTTTTAAAAACAATACACTTTAATTTGATTGTGCTGTTGCCTGAGATCTCGTTTTATTTAGACAAAGCAGAGGGTTGATTCTGTTTAAACGTTGTGGATTTTAATTAGTGTCCTACCGTAGTTGCGGTTTTCAACCTTCGGCCAAGGATAGACTATTTGGCTTTGCTTTAATTTGGTCCATTCGCTATTTGTGAATGTTTCGCTGCTTTAAACGACGACGACTTGGTACTTCGGTCTTACAATTGCTTTGTGTGGGAACTAGTTGTAATGTTTCACTTTCTTATTGTTGCAGCAACAAAGGCCAGACCTGCCGAGGCTGCTACAGCAGATGCACGCGGCTCACCTGCCCGCACATGGTGCGCCTCCTCTTCCACTCCTAGGCCAGGGTGCTCTGCCCCCTGCCGGCCTGCTGGGGCTCGGTGTGCCTCACCACCCTCTGTCAGTACTCGCCAAACCTCCAGACTTGCATCGACCGGATGATAAAGGAAATGGTAAGTTGAAAAACTTTGCGATCTGTAACTAAGAAACTTGTTTGTGTCAGTTGGGTCGCATATAAACTACCGCAGAAAGTCCAAAAGAAAAAGGATTCCTGACTAACGTACTGTATAAGTAACGGTTCGATACAAAGATGAATATTTTAAGAGGTTGTCGCGTATTTGTATTTTGTGTATTCGCCTTGTTTGCTGTGTGCCTCTGGAGACTATTAGAGCCCCCCTCCACCGCAGCCGCCGCCCCGCCGCCCTCCGCGGCAGACGTCTCCGATCCCACTTCTGTTTCAATATTTACAATCTTCGAGTGGCTTTTTGAACTCACTGTTTGCGTGTTTTCGGATCGCTGACGGCTACGGCTCGCCCGATATTACTTTGAGAGTATGAATAAGTCAATTCTCCGAGCTGGTAGGTACGTATCTACGCGCGTGTTTGGACAGAATATGTAAACAGAGATGTGGAACAGATTGGTGGAAAACATTTTTCCTGTTAGTCTGCTATATCCATCAAACAAATAGGCACTTTATAATTCGAGGGCAAGCTGAGTATTATTCATATCAAACAACGGGGAGTGTTTCCAGTTTTCACGGTAGCGCGAGTAATCCCGGCGCGGCGGGGACGAGCGCGCCACAAATGAAAATGTAACACAGAAATGGATTTGGAAGCCGCCCGTCGCTCCGGTTAATTACAAAAGCAAGCGGTAATCTGCGCTCCGGGATGTTCCGGCTTAGCGCCCCCTGCCACCAGTGCCACCCCCGAGCGCCGCCTGCCACTTCCCCGGCTAATTTGTGCCATTATCGGTGTACTGATGTAAGAGTTACCGCGCAGATGGCCCCCCGCCCCCCACGCCGCCCGCACCTTGCCAGAGCTCAATTAATTATTCCTTGCTGGTGTGAGCGTCGCGTGTTTTAGTCAATTAGTAACGTAATTTTGCGGCTGACTTGAGTGTGTGCGGTCGCGGACCTACACGTAAGTCGCGCGCGCTCTAACCAAATTACACCCACGCGTTGCATTAGAGTAAATAGTAACCGCCCTAGTCGTTTGCGATGTGTCAGAGCGATAATAATGTATGACTATGAACATTAAGTAGCTCAAAAACACGTACAAAACCTCTAATTTGTCTGTTATGATGTGATTGCATTGTTTTGAACCGATGTGCACGAAGCGTTCATGCGCAACCAGGCAATGTAGGGGAATAGCTGGCCAATAATTGAGGCTATTGCGTTTAAATTAATTGTGGCAATACATGCAATGCTAATACGGCGTCTGGCAATATGAACGTACATATGTAGCGCACGTGAATAGCAATAGGATTGGCTGCAATTGCTCACAAACTTGAGACGAATCAGGCAGCGGATAACGCCTTTGATGTATGCAATACTCAGTAACTATGGTACGTACCTACGTAATCTACAACGGATTAGCTGTTTTGATTAAATTGTAGCAACATATTTTGAGGTTGTTGAGAGCTACAGCATTATTATGGGCATACAATTGAAAGTAAAAGCATGAGTTTTGCTTTAGAAGTTGATTGATCAGATCGACATTCATTTAAAAGAAAATTTTAGCCTATAATATTCCCACTGCTGGGACACAGACCTCCTCGCTTTGAGAGGGAGTGGGCTGTAATATACCACGCGGGCCCAGTGCGGGTTCGTAGATGTCACATGTCTTTGATTTTTTGGTTCTAAGATGTCGGTTTCCTCACGATGATTTTCTTCACCGTTTTGAGAGAGATGAGACATTTTTAAAATAAGTTAACTTAAATATTTTTATTTACAAACACGCCCATAACAAAATTGGACGTAGTTAAGCAGAAAGGACTCAACCCACATTCTTCCTAATAACTCGTAAATTGTGTTAGTCTATGTAATACAACTTGACTCATAAAAATATTGGTATATTGGCCCATAAGTGACAATATTTAAAAATATTCCATATACAACATAATTGCAGCAATACACACCTAAACTTAAAACCTCGATGGCTCAAAAATGACTTTTTGTGGGTTGAGTCCTTTTTGCTTAACTACGTCCATTTATTAAAAAAATAAAATAGGTACCAAACATATTATTCAATTGAATACAGCATTTCTGGTAAACCACACATTGAATACACGAACACGCACTAAATAAGTTCAAAGTAAGATAACATTGTGTAGTGTAACACATGTAATCTAACTTGCAACTTCAACTTGAACATAGACTGGAAGTTCTCCCGTTACCGTGAACGCGTCTATTTCGGGCACAATGGCGGTGTCGTTAACTCCACCACTATCGCTCCGTGAATAGTCACGATTGATACGTGCTGACGAGACCGGGCTAATTCCGCCAGGAGGGAGTGACAGGCACTCGACATAGTGCTTATCTGATGACTGTGCCTTGACTAGCACCAGCCAACCAGAGTGAAGTGGCAGTCATTGAAAAGTAATGAAGGTTCATTACTTGACGCATGATGTACAATTTGTGTTAAATTTTTTATTCGTTTACCTACATAATTTTTACAATATTACTAAATTAAATGACTAACTAACTATACAAATAAGTACAAAAAAAAACGACACAGAGGCGTCGATGTACCCGGACGTGCCCAGAAGACTGGCAGCATTGCCACGTTGAATGGCAATGCTAATTCTTTGGCCAAAGGGCAATGCTAATTATTTTCCCTTTGGTCACGTGAAGTGGCGACCAATCAGCGAGAAATTAAATTGAAGTAACGAAGAAAAAAAAAAGACTTTATAAAACTCGATAGCGAAATATAAAATGACAAATGTTTCATTTATGTAGGTAGATAATATTCAAAAGGTTAAGACGGTGTGGTTAATGTATCCAGTTCCTTATCATAATTTAAAACGTCTGATCTACAATTATACGGAAGGTTAACTACTAGTAAACAGCAGACGGCGATTACCTATTCCTACCTATTGTATTCTGCCACTGATTACGCTACCGATAATTTATTAGTATTCAATTTGCATGCACACCACTTCCATATAACACACTATATCCACATATGTAACCATATTACGCCGAGCATATTCTGTGGGATTGACAGGCGAGGCTAATTTCGCCAGTATATTGTTTCCAATTATCTCGGAGTTAGCAACATATGACAGACCATTGTCAATGCTGTTAGCTGACTAAATTGGTGGCTAGGCCTTGATTGATAACTATACCTAGTTAATACCTGCTTTTGCCCTCGGCTTCGCTTGGATGTCGGAAAATATCCCACGGGAACGTACTACTGGGATTAAAAGCACTCTGTGTTAATTCAGGTTATAAACTATGTGTGTTTCAAACATCCAAATCCATTTAGCCGTTTTTGCGACAATCCGGGACGTACATCCAGAGGAACAGATAAAAATTCTAAAAACTATATTTTCGGCATCAGACTCGTTCTCACACCTCGTAGCAATTACTTTTTTTTTTTCGAAAATATTCAATGTACAGTTTTGACTTCGTTACTATATCTATAGATACTTTTTATTTTCATATACTATCTATTGTGTGATTTAGATTAGTAGTCCAATACGTGGATTCAAAAGAGAAAGTCTATAATCTGACGATATCCGATCCGTTAATCACGACCAGTCATTCGTGAATGAGAAGAAAGTATCGATTCCATCTATGTTCAAATTAAAAAAATCAATCAGACGGTGTTATTAGTCTACTAATAGTATTAATCCGTATATTTCTTCGAAAAAAGAGGATCTCTTTATTACTAACAAAACAGTTATTTTATTATTCGTAGCACGCTACATTAGTGAGTCGTTTAATGAGTAAACAGTAGCTATAACTGATACAGTGTGTAACAGCATTAAGGTGTCAGGACCGGCGGGGGTGTCGTGACGAGCCGGCGACAGGCTTTGCAATATTCATCGACCACTTTACCCGGCTCCTCATCGGATCCACCTCAATTACACTCACAAGTCCCCCTCCCACTCAGATTGCTTGTATAAAACAAACATACGACTGGTTCGTGGTAGGCGGTAATACTGCTATTTCCAGATCTTGCATATTTGTTTGTCAGGCATAGAGTAGGAAAATCTTATCTCTACTAGATCTAGAGATCTGATTCTGAGATTAGACGAGCTCTAATAAACAAGCTCACTATTCTCGTCTTACCTGAATCGAATGCCGTCTAACTGCATAGTTCTGACGTACGCAACAATTATGGAAATTAGGCTTTCGCAGAATTGATGTTGGCTCTGTACACGTGAATGCCACTGCTAATATGGTTCACGTAATCTCGCAGTGAACCCACAATTCAAGCTGTGAACCATTCTAATCATTACAACATGATCGTAATCAATTAACACTGCGGTTTACTAACAATTCCTATGTTCAACGTGTAATATAATCCAGCTAACTTATCCCACTTGGTTGCAGGTATCAGTTCAGCGGAGGAGCGACATGTGAGTACAGAATAACTTTTTCCAATTTCGCCCGAGTTGTTAAAATTCCGACGGCACAATTTTGCTTTGAAAAATTCCCAACAAGCGTACCACGTACCTATAACGTAGGTGGTACATATATGTACGTAGTGCCTTTTCCATTTGGGAATGTGAACGCGGAGAGTAGTGTTGCGCTCGAACACGTTGATTTCATAACACGGCCCTGACTGAAACAAGTGGGTGGTGCAAGTGGCGCACCCCGCTCAGGGATGTCACGCCACGTGTCGTTCACATTTTATCTGTTATAATGTAGTATAATTAAATTCAAATTAGTTCAGCGTGTTCGTTTTTTTTATCATGTCTATATTAATTTATGGATTAGCTAATGTCTTTATGTAAATATTAAATTAAAGGTTTAATAAACAATGGTTGAAGTACTTACGTGTTGTTTTTAAATGTTTACTTACCATCTGTTTCTAAACAAACATAGCTCTGAAAACACGTCACGTCATCCTTGCATTCGTTATTAACTTAGGCAGATAAAGCACACGAAATTGGGGTTCGCCCCCAATCCCCTTAGAGACTCGGGGCCTGGCACTGTCACTGTTAAAGGGGGAACGTCCGAACCAAAAGCGTACCTCGCCTACACTTAAACTCATTTGGGATTTACAAGCGTGATCGTATAAATGGCCATTAATTTATCCTATGATGTAATCTGTTTCGAGTAGCTTATTTCTAACTTGAACCTATTATCACTATCAGCACTCCAGTCGCGTTAAATTCTCGTCGCTTTTCAAACAGGGCTTGGAGAAAATTGATTGTTGGAACAGGAAAACTGGAAATAATATGAGTAGTTGTCAACCCTGTAGTGAAGTGAGCTCGGTCGCGAGTGCGTCGTTCCCGAGGTGTTGCGAATGTCGGCTATCGCGCTACCGTGGGGGGAGGGGGGTGAACAGTGGCGCACCGCACAGATGTGCCGACGAGCGCCCAGAAATGCATGCGAATCGATACGCCGCACCTACTTGTAACACTGTCTTTGTTGCACTAACCTACTTCATGACAATGACAACAATTATTCACTTTTGCCTTTGACAATGTCTGATCGTTAGTACCGTCTATTGTCAGATGACTGAGTCCCGAAGGATGTCCTGTTCCGGTAGGATGATGCTTCTTTCTACATCAATTAACGCTCCTTTAACTACATCCCGAATTAATAACTTGGCATTTTTGGCTGGAGTTGATACAGACACAGAGTAATCCACTTATGATCTAGGCATAAACTTTATCTGCCCGACCAGCAGCCGTCCTCCCCAGACACTAATTCCACTTGACTGGGAAAACATAATCAGTCACGTAGCGATCACATTACCGCACATCAGCTCGTACCGCATACTTTAACAAGTTTGTTGGAAAACTTGGGTGAGGTGAGCGAGTTTATAACTCGACGACAGCACGTGAAGAGTTTATCTTGCAGTGTGACCCCGATACGGCGCGGCTGTGTTGGCAGTCCGCTCACGGAACCGTCGATCTGTGCAAACACGCGGCGAGCTGAGTAATGCACGGACGCGCCTTACAATTTGAAACGAGGGAGTCGTGGAAGGGGGGGGGGGGGGGGGAGAAGTGCACTCCGTAATAAAGTTTACATAAACCGAGCGCGTCTTGGCTGCGGCTGCGGGGGCGTCAGGTTACACTCGACCGAGCCGCACCCGTTTGTCCACACTATGTTTTTATTGCGAATCACGAAGGTGCTACACAGTTGCAGGCACGTTGTTTATTTGCAAACATCGCGCGCCGTATATTTGATTTTCCGATACATCGGGCCCATGTTTACATTACAGTGTAGGGAAACTTTTCATTTCGATGCCGCTCTGTTTTGAAGCCCTATTTTATTTTTATGATAAACCATGTCAGGATATAAAATAAAAAAAGTGTTTGGTACGCAGACTAAAATTGATGATACAAGGTAGTTTGTTATAGTATTACTTACCGTTATAAACTTAATAAAGGTGTCACAGTCACCCTTTTTGTACCGGCAATTATCACCTAGCGGTCTAACCGTATAATTATCCAGTTATACATAAATTATATCCTAGGAAGGTGCTTAAATTCCCACAGAATAACAAAGTTTACGACTAGCAATTTACACCGACGCGAAATTGAGCAGCCGCTGTAAGCCTAACAGAGCGAGCCCTTCCACAATCTCATTTGAGTAACATAATAACCGCGGATTTATTTTTGCCGCCCGCTCATTCGCTCTCAAATCGCGCCTAATATTCAATTTGGGCGCCCGAACCACACAAAAACTGCTCGGAGCCGGTTCATTACGCCGCGCATCTCGCCTCTTCATCCTCCTTACCTTATCTAAGCCACTCTGAATAACACACCCTGCGCCACCCCGACCCCAGCCGACCCCGCACCCCGCACCCGCACACCACTTCAAGTGGAAAACTCGCAGGGCGAGGGCCGCTCAACCTTGTTTAGCATTCTCCTCGACTTCTTTATTTAATAGATACCGAAAAAAACTCCGGTCAGAATAAATTTGCGTTTGTTCTTCGATATGCTGGGGTCGTTGCGTTTTAAAGGTGCGCTCCTTTAATTAAGGTAGAAACGGCGAGTATAAATGACTTACATAAATACAGGCGAGGACCGACTACTTTATTAAACCGTTAAAACAAAAATGGGAGATTTTCCTTTTAAGTCGGTGGGTGGTAGCCCTAGCGGCATGTTTACGCGCGTTGTAACAGCGCTCGCTCGCTTCGCGCTCGCGACAGCCCTCACAATTTATAGCTGGAGACTTTTCTTAATTGGAAAGAATGGCCACTTGTAATTATTAAGACGCCCTAAAGTGAAACAGATTGCGCGGTAGTCGTAGTCGTTCTCTTATTTTACTTTTTTACATTTTATACAGCGTCGGCCATCTAAAGTAACGGTGACTTGTTTATTGAAAAACAAAACTTAGCGCTACTAAAGTGAATGTTTAATGTAATTTATTTATGCTGCTTTCTACTTTACAGTCATTTCAGTACACGGCTGCGTGATCTTCCTGTTTATTCTAGAGACGTTTCTCGCAATTATACAAATTACACTTCTCGTAGATAGTGTAGACAGATATGGAACTACATTGTGGATAAATGCAAAATTATTCTTGTGCAGTTATCCTCCAATTACTGAGCGTAATATTTACTTATAGGTTGGATATCTTGAGCCAGCTACTTTGTGAAGAAACGATCAGATAAGGAACAGGTTAAAGAGCAGTTACTAGGTAGTTGCGATGGATATCGATCTAAGGATTGTACCCCTTGCTAGAGGCGCAGGTAGATTGCCCTCGGAACATTGTGCCTTGTTATTCATGACATTTCGATGAAATTATGCGGCTTCTAGGAAATTGGCTTCGATTTAAAAGGCCACTCTGCACGCAATTATTGGTTGATAACTAATAGAGCTCATTAAAAGTAACTTTCATTTAAGTGCATTTATCGTTTAATAAATAAACATTTAATTTACACCAAACCTGTGGTTGTAATACAAAGCGACACAAATCCTCTCCACATCGTACATGACGTCACCGCATGTTATCCAATTCGATTCTGAGAGCATTGTTATAATATTTGGCAAGGTAGCGGATCCTTGGGTAATCCCCATACATGGCTTCTGTTCAGTCGGTTGCTGCTTGAGTCCCGGCTAATGTCTCGGAGCTGAGGCACTGTACTTAATCCCCTTACACTGTGCGTCGCTTGATAGGGAATAACACATAGATTATGTCGCTGCATCCACATTATTCCGCGCGGATTATCTGTCGTGTCGTGCAGTCAGGGCCTCTGTCTCTAACTTGAATTTATAATCTGCCAACAGAATTAATCAAGACTTAGTCGAGTAAAACACTCGTGGACGGAACGTCTATTTCGCATGGTAGTTTATGTTAGTTCAGACTTTCAGAGTAAACTCTTTTAATGTAGCTTTCAAAATAAATAAGACGATTCTTACAAAAGTAACAACATTTTTTTTTAAACATTGCTCCTCACTAGGAATTTCTCCTGTATAAAAATCGTCAATTGATATAAACAACTAACAACTTAGGTTACATTTATTGAATTCCTAAAATAACAATACTTAGCTACCTGTGTAAGTTGGCCTGAGAAGGTAATATTCCACCTACTCGTGCAAGAGCAAAAAGTATATCGGCATTCTTTTCATAATATCGTTTGTGTGACGATCGCTCCGCGCTCGGTGGATGTGTGTACCGTGGGTACGGTGGGTAGGTAGGGGTATTGCTCGTCTCGGAGCGGGCTTGCGGCTTTGTTCACGATCCGGCCGTATCGCATCGATTTATGCAAGCTTGATCGAATCGCGCCTGCCCCCGTC
Source organism: Apamea monoglypha (assembly GCA_911387795.2). Taxonomy (NCBI): domain Eukaryota; kingdom Metazoa; phylum Arthropoda; class Insecta; order Lepidoptera; family Noctuidae; genus Apamea; species Apamea monoglypha. Next base: position 11,517,467 of record OU426930.1, on the reverse strand, counting down.
TGCCCTCCCTCTTGCTTCATAACAATACCTGGCTCTGTCGTTGCATTGTGTTAACACAATTTAATATTCATACTTTATAAACGATATTTGGAATCTGACGCTGAAATAATAACTTTTTATTCCTTTCAAAGTGGCAATATTAATCTGTTTATGACAACTTTAGGGTTGGCAGTATTCCAAACTGAGGTCGGTGTCGCTTTATCTTGATAACACTAAACTTAAAATATCGTATGGTTAAAATAACTTAGCTGACCTATAAACTTTCAAGTTAAGCTAAACCTTTAACGTTATTAAGATTTAATTCTACAATATTGTTTTATTTGATTCATTGTTTCCTTTGGAACAGATCGCGTTGATGTAGCCAACCATATGTAACGAATAACGATGCTTCGCGCTCCCACACGTTCAATATTTCAAATGAAATATTCAATAGATATTGCATTCGACGACTCGTTTCAAAGGTGCTTTGTTATACTAAGTGCGTCAGAATTCAAACAGGCTGTCTCTGTAGCAATTATCGCGTATAAAAGATATTCAATATTTTTTTTATGAAATCTGTTGTAGATGTAGATAGTATAGGTAATGGAATAATAATTAGGTACCTTATTGCTAGTACATACTTAGGTCTGGAAGTTAGCCGCACGTGTCGTAAACAGTGGATGAGTGTGTGGTGACCGCAGGCTGACGAGCAGCGTGCACGCAGCGCCCGCGCGTGCGGTCACCGCCTCTGTTGCGGTCGCGCCACTATCACCCACCGCGCTCTTTGTCGCCCAGTCACCCTCGCCCGCCACGTGTGTGGCCCGCATACATCGCTACCGATGACGCAACACAACACACACCACCACACTTATTTATTGCATTCGTTTCTTTAAATTTTACGACACCCTATAACCACTAAAATCTAATTGCACCCATAATGCCATAACATCTTTACAACACGCTATTATGTGTGTTAATTGTGATTTAATCGCCTCGGACGATGTTCAATAGCGGATAAACTTAATAAAAACAAACCAAGCGTGTTTGTTGTTGAGCAAAAAACATGCTAGAGCACTCGAGTAATTGAAATCGCTGCATGTAATTAGCAGGTAAGGTGGGTGCGATAGCTCGCGGCTCGCTGCACGTCTTCATAATTTATCTCAATTAGTCGCCGGCGTAATGAGAAGAAGGGCGGACGCTACGGCTGCAGTTAGCGTAACAGCGCATTCTGCTAATGGCTGACGGCTCATTTTTATTTAACTCATTGTTTCTCACCGGACCACTGTTCGCTGTTTAGGAGTGACGTGTGAGTTTCAATAATTACGACCACGTTTGCTTTGAGTTTAGATAGACTTGTCGCAACGTTTGCCCTTAGTTACTGCATAATCTATTTAGTTGTAGATTATGCATATTTGTATGGACATGGACAATAATATGTAGTGTGTGTGGTGAAACGGCTGCAGTTGTCTGGCGGCATGTTTAACAATGCGGCGAGCGTGCGGCGTGTTGCGGGCGCGCGGGCGTCGTGTTGCGGCAGCACGAGGCGCCTGTCGCCGTGTCGCCGAGGCGCGCTATAGGCCAGCCTCCGCGTGAGGCGGCCCCCTTCGTGCTTATCACACATTTACATATGCTTCGCCCGCTCACTGCCGACGCCGTGTACCAGCATCGAAAATGTTTCATGAATAAATTTGTAATCCAATTTGGTCGTTAACTTCTGACTCCACAAACACGTCGACTCCGCCTCGTTCACAATAAAAACAAACACACTAAACACCAGTGAACAAACAAAGGAATCCGATCGAATAATCTTCGGTTCGCTTAAAACGATTAATCATAAAAAGTGCACGGGTCGCAGCCCTTTTTCGAGTTTCCTCGTTACGGACTAAGACGAGAATCATTAGGAATTAAATTTCCCCTTTCATTAGTCCCTCAACCCTCGTATAATTCCGGACGCGGAGCAATAACAATATAAATCCCCCGTCGCGCCGAGCGGGGGATTACGGCTTGTCTCGACCCTAATTTAGGGCTGCCCCCGCCCCGGATTAACGAAGTGGCGGAATCCGCTAGGGTTGTCGCTGCGCATAAACTTGTTACGTGTTTAATGTTTTATTGACGGGTGGCTAGGGAGCTCTCATTTAAATAACCGCGCGGCTTCAGCCCCTTTCGCAGCTCCGCGCCGCAGCCGTCCGCCGACTACACTCGTGTTGATCTCATGAAACGTGGACCGTTGTCCGACTGACTACCTCTGATATTAGGACACGCGCGGGATCGTATTCCAGCTGAGTATAACACTCGCTATTATTTTTGTCAAAGAACTTCTTAAAAGTATTTTTTTTTATTTCTTCAGTAAATTCACCTGTTAGCCGCATACAAAAGGCACACATTTTATTAACTCTACGACATCTGATTGTCTTTATTTGTGATTTAATATTTTTAGTGAAATATTATACTGTTTTAACAAATTACAACTGGAAGTTATACCTATTTTTTTAGAGGTCGTTTTTTTTTTATTCAAATTATTTTTTACTGCTTTAATCCACGCTATCAAATCGAATCGTTCGTTAAGGCGGAACGAATTCTTTATAGGCAGTTTAAAGCCGTTTCGACGCACATATTGCAGGCAAGGCGGAGAAACCTCTGAGGGCGTTGTTCCGCACCCTACTTGAATTAAACATAGGGATCATAATTAACGGAGGGACGGCTTTGTCAACACGAACCACTAGCACGATAAATTGTGTTATTTTAAAACAAAAGGCATTTAGTAATTCATATTACAACTTCATATTTTTAAACAAACAATCCCCAATTTAAAATTCATTATGTAACCTTGTAAAGGTTGATGCCAATTTTCCAAACGAGTTGTCTTTCAGTATGGCGACGAAACTCGATTCCAGGTAATTTATTTAAGTAATTTTACAAAGCGAAGCCGCGTACACAGTATTAAAATTTGCCTCGAGACCGCAAAGTAGACGCAAACACAAAATTAAAGTCGACACTTAAGGGCTTCGTAGTTTCGAGGGGAGTTTCCGTGAAATTTCTCTCGGAATGTCGAAATGGCGGATGAATTTCGCAAGTCAACTCAATTATCGTTTTAATTAAGGCGCCGTGCCACGTGACATTTGTTTGCGTGCGTGAAAGCGATCGCTCCCCCCGCACTCCCCGGCCGCGCCACGCAGCCCCCTCGCGCCTACTCCTGTTAATTGTGCTAATTACTCCTGTAATAGAGCAAGGGGGCGGGTGAGATTGCTTATCGATGACTTCCCCGGAATTTACTTTGTGTGATACAGCTGCCCCACGGGCGTTAATTTGATATAATTTGTAGTCCACTTGACTTCGCTTTGCCTCCACACATGTGTCGGAACTTCTGTTCCGAATAGCTGTTCTGTTTTACATTAGACGAAGTGGAGCCGTTTAGTAGGTAGCGCCGACAGCCGCTCGCGCTCACGCTTGGTTAACTGCAGGTTAACAAACAGTGCGGTAATGAACATCAATTGTATCGGGCAAGTTTCCAAGTGTATTTGTAAGTGCACGGCGGAGTTTCCGCGAGGAGAGCTCGTAACGCCGAGTGGCGGCATAATGGGCGCTGCGACCAGATTGTGGAGCGGGGCGGCTGGCCGCACGTCAGTCGACAACGAGCACCAGGCAATTTGGTTATTTGGGGTCGGCCATAAAGCGATAGCGAGCGCAGTAAACGCAATCCCCCACTCGCGACTATAAACTTTACGAGTCACGTAAAAACGCGCTCGAAACGCCGACTCGCTTCCATAAATTTATGCTAATGTATTCTTTATAGGAGTTTAATGTGTATTCAGAAATTCCTCCATTATTTATGTATACGAATGAACCGGTAAAGTTAATTTTAAAGTCGCACAGCACCCCGCGGTTTATGCGCTCGCTGACGATTAATTTTTTGTAACTTTTTTGTGTGCCAGGTTTCCGACGAGCGCGGATTCTCGTTTCGGACCGATTAACGTTAACGTTTTTACGGAGGTCCCGGTAGCGCTAGCGACTGGTTTAATAACGCGTTGATCCTTATGAATGAGCTTATTCAATGAGGGCCGTTTTATCGTGTCATGAAGCGCCACGATATCGTATTTTATAAATTGACGTCGTAATGGGACTTAAAAATAAAATACGCAATAAAACTTTTCGACGACAGTATCATAAAACGAAGTCGTATAAAATTGGTATTCTCGATAAAAGCTGAAAACGTCGCGTGTAAATCACGTAACTTTCAAAACTATTATGCCTGAAATATAGTCCGAACTCAATCCGTACATTTCCGAGCGGCGGGCGGTCTATTTATCTATTTCCCCCGCTTCCGCCCCAGAGCGTCCGGTTAACCGCCCCCCTTCCGGTTAACCGGGCGGCGGCGGCGGCGAGGCGCGCGGCTAAACGGCTCGTCGCGTGACCGCAGACAATAAGCCCGGCCGGCGTTAACAGCGCGCCTGTGTGTTGCCACTTTATATGTTACGTCACAGCGAGCGCCGAGCGCGCACCGGCGACTTGCCGCGCGTGTGTGCGACGGGCGCGACTCGCAGCGGCAGCCGATAACACAGAATAAGTCGTGTTGTCGGAGCTTGTTCCTCTAGTACTTGTTTAGCGTCGCAGCCTCCTGTCACCCCCGCCCCCGCACGACCCTTCGTACCGCGCTCAATTGCCTTTTTCTTGAGGTCGACGCGCGTAATGGGATAAAGTAAAGATTAGCTCTGTTCGCTTTTCCGTTGAAAATAGAAAAGGCTGCGAGACTACTCGTTATTGAGTGTTTTGTTTGAGTAAAGAGATACGACATAAGCGAATAGGTATACCTAAAGAATACTCTTTTTATTTCGTTGTTTCTTGTCGTTTGTTATGTTATTATGTAACAGTCCTCCAAACATAGTGAACTGCTAATTTATACTAATGCTTACGTTTCTACTCATGTACTAATATCGGTAGTACACAATGTTATTTCGTATGCACACATGTTATTGAGGAATGACACTTTAGGTACATAAGAAAACAAGTTGGAACATAAATTCCATTTCAACCTAGCGTACGTGCCTACATCCAAGTATTCGTCAGCCGACCACAAATTCAATCTATTAAATTAACGATTAACCACAAACGATCTACCCTCGAGCGAATGACTCGTATGGGCAACATAAAATCCATCCAATCGAATCCGACACGTCACATTACGGCATCGGGCACGGTGGGTCCTCGATATAGCGTCACTTGAAATTCGATGTCGAGTTCTGTGAGATCGGTGATCGTAAAATTAGGCTTCGAGTACACGCTCGACCCCTAACGTGCACCTCGCTCACCTTTCTAGGTGCAATGTGGCTATTAGACATGTTGAGGTATGTAAGAACTACGTATGTATGTAGGTATATTCATTAGGTTATTACCTATTCGTCGAGTGTGTGTTCTCCACTTTTATTGTTTGTATCCGCGGCTGGTGCCAATAATAAAACTTTATTGGTTACATCTTGCCTATCAAATATCCAATAACGACGGTCGCAATAAGCTGTGTTACTTGTTTATCTAACACGATGATGGTTTGTTCCGATGTTATTATCTAATTTCGTGCTCATAAAAATCGGGATCTGTATATGGAAAAACTTTCATTTTTATGCTCTTGGGAGATTATTGAATGCGGTATGGAATGTTGTGTCAGGCAACACAAATCAATTTATAAACTGCGAACATTTAAAGAATTAAGCATAAGTCTAGGAGCCATCATGTTAAATTCACAGTAGGCCTTCCGATACCATCGACGACATTTAAATCCGGAATTTGGGATTTAAATGATGGTCTTAAGAGTCGCAGTCAGTACACGATGAGGCGTTAAATAGATGCAAATCTGTACGTAAAGTATGATTGTGTACGATGGCCGGAGTGCGGGGGGGGCCGTAGCTCGTAAGTCACCGCGGGTGGCGACAGGTCGCCGTCTCGCCGAGCAAATTAACAGCCGCTTGCCACTCGCCTCTAACTTAGTGCCTCGTAAAATTAGGCCCGTTAGATCCCTCCAGGCACCGCCTCGCTGAATAGCCTGCTAGACTCCCCGGGGAAGACCGTTGAGCCCGAACGGTTTAATGTTCTAGCAACAATTATGACTTACGACACCATGTGCTGTACATATAATTATATAGCCTACGAATAACAAAGATAACTAAGTTGTTTACAGATCAAACACGTCACATTTTGAAAATTTAATTTAATGTGAAAATAAACTGGCGCGTTTGCAAATTTCTGCTACGCCACGCGGGGCTACGGCGTAGCACGCCTCACGGAGTTATGGCGTAGCACGTATCGCGGAACTACAGCGTAGCATGGTTACGGTGTAGCACCGTGCTACGATCATGTTACAAACATCTCATCTCATCTGTCGGTCCGGAATCCGCGTATCTATTAACACCGAATAAATCCAATAACGATTACGTGTAAAGTGAAAATATAAAAGCGCAATATACACAGGGTACTCATACGGAATAGCTTTTCGCTCGAATAACTGCATTCGCTGCCCGAACACTTGAAATAGCATCTGTCTAACGCATAACTGGCCGCGGGCATCCGACCGAATATATTGATAATCCGTGGCTGTACACGACTGTTCTAGTGTTTTGTGAAGTGAACATCTGTACGTAAAATTGCTAATAAATTAGGAATTTTCATTCCCTAGGTGGCTGTACACGACTGTTCTAGTGTTTTCTGAAGTGAACATCTGTACGTAAAATTGCTAATAAATTAGGAATTTTCATTCCCTAGGTAAATTTCAGGAAAGACAGTCCAGGTCCCCCAAATTATTTTCAAGTGTTATTTTTTGATGAGGGCTCCATATAAATACTTGATTGTATGAATGAAACATTTTATTTTGTTGTCTGGAGTGGACCAGATTATTCACAATCACGCGTGCCGCTTTTACCTGCTACATTGCAATTTACTACTGGCAGCTGGCAGCGCGCATCGCTAGTCCGTACGTAGCGTGCGGATGTACGCGAAAGTACGCCGTGTCAACACGAACGGAATCAGTGAAGCGCGGGGCGGTCGTTCGTCACGTATATGATTATTTCATTAGTCCGTATTTGCGCGCTCATCCAAATGTTGCGGTCCCCCCCCACGCGAGCCACCCGCGTCCCCGGGGGGCGGGCGATGACCACTCCCGGAGCTAATCATGCGGTCAGTTTGTTCTGCCTCAGCGTGTTTTGATATTGATATTGACTGTAGCGTTCGCCTCGCTGCGCGCCGATTTATTTGCGAACAATGATCGATTGATTGCTGTAGGTACGTAAGCTCGCCGTAAACGTTTTGATTATGTTTACCTACTCGTATTTGTTAAACTAACAGACCAATACTGCCAATATTAATGGTCTTGCGGTTTGTTTTTATCGCTTTTCGTTTTTGTTACAGAGAAATTCTATATCACCCGGTGAAAGGGAAAAGTATAGGACACGGAGTCCGGCAGAACCTGATCACAAGAAGTTAAAGAAAGAAGAGAAAGACATGGGCCACGTAAGTAGACCTAAAATAATAATAATAATACAAACCTATTATTGTCACACTGCAAGGCAAAGCCTCTTCTCGTATACAGAAGGCGCGATCACATGTTTGCTCAAGACCGGTTAGTTGTTCCTCACGAAGTTTTTCCTTCACCAATGTCAGTAATGTCCAAGATAAACTCAAAAAGTACATATGGATCGACAAAACCAACGTTGGTACTTGCCAGGATTTGAACCCACAACCTAGTGCATAAGAGGCGAGGCCTTAACCACTGGGCCATCACGACTATAGTAACAAGTACTATTTCCATTTCTTTTAAATATCTTTTTGCAAACTGCAATTTTTTTAAATCCTAATTTACAGGAGTTGGTAGTAGACGATGCTAGTGAGGAGCCCACGTCACCACACAATGGTGCACCTTCACCAAGGGAGAACGGACTGGACAAACTCCAACCCAAGAAAGAACACCCGCCACACAGTCCCAGGTATGTATCCCGTATTATCTGCACGATGCGACAGCAAAACCAAGTATTGAAAAAAAAAATGTTATGTATAATTACAATACTTGGGCTTGACATATTATTACAACAAACCGTGGCGGCCCATTTCACTTGTAATTAAATATAACAAGTAATACATTAGTATGAACACGCTAAGCCGCACGCCCCGCGGCGTTTCCATAGTAATACTCGCGGGCTGCGTTAACTCGCGATAATCGCTCTATCCGTTTAACAGAAGCCCTAGTGAGAAAACTACTTGTACCCGAAAGGTCATTGTACGCCGAGAGACAAGTTGTCGAAGTCGAAAGTTAATCCGCCTCCGCACTGAATCAATTACGTATACACGGCCGAGGTTCACTGGTACTCCCATTAACACCAATCAGATTAGACGCTTTGATGGATAGCGTTAAGTTCTCTTTATAAAAACTTTAGACATTTTGTTGTACTAAATAAATACATGCTTATGTTACTACCGCCCCTTCAATGTTCAAACGGTTCAACGGTTTTTTATAACGACTACTTTAGATTCTTTAAAGTTCCATTACAACTTTTTTGCGGTTAGATTGATCATTGATCGATACAATTAGCGGGGTATTTGATAACTCAATTTTAACAATCATCAGATCGGGCACGTCTAGCAACGCGTCGACGCCTTCTGCCAAAAAGCTTGACGAGAAACCTAGCACGCCGATCTCGAAGCCTGTCACTCCCACGTCGGGGGCGAGCGGGGCGGGGTCTGCGGGGGCTCCGCTGAAGGCCGCGGTGAAGCCCCCGGCGCTGCAGTACCCATACCTGGGCAATGGGGCGCACGACGCTTACGGCCTCGCGGGGTACTCGGCGCGTGCCGCGTTGGCATACGAGCCCCTGCGGCCCCCCATCGGACCGGCCTCGCTAACGCCGATACCGGGTGGCAAGCCGTAAGTGATCACAGCTCATATTCGTTTTAGTTGTTCAAAATTGGTTAGAAAATTCGTTTAAACATTCGTTACTTAATAAAATATATTTTGAAAATTTATCAGTCACCATCCCGCTTGCCCTGCGTGGTGACATTGGCATTACTACCCATTTTATCCTCCTAGCAGTGAACTGCGGCTGATGAACCATTACATCCGATCTAACTGTGACCTAACTTTATTACAGGGCATATTCATTCCATGTTTCGGCGGAGGGTCAAATGCAGCCGGTGCCCTTTCCGCCTGACGCGCTGATGGGCCCGGGCATACCCCGTCACGCGCGTCAAGTGTCGGCACTTGCGCACGGCGAGGTGGTGTGCGCGGTCACAGTGTCATCGCCCACTAAATACGTCTACACCGGAGGCAAGGGCTGCGTCAAGGTGTGGGACATCAGCCAGCCCAGTAAAGCACCAGTCAGTCAGCTGGATTGTTTGGTGAGTGGGTAACTGTCGTGGATTCATGATACTTTGGTATTTTTATTTTGGCCTTTGAGTTAATATCTAGAGAATAGAAAAAACAGCAATAAACATGCTAATTTCCAAATGTATGTCCAAACTATTCAAATCAAATACATACATACAAAACATTTATTTTACTCATTGTCGTATTTAAATATCTTATAATTTTGCCAGAATAAAAAGTCTCGAGAAAAAGATTTAAAAACTTGCATCCTCTATTTTCAGCAAAGGGACAACTACATAAGGTCTGTGAAGCTTCTACCGGATGGTCGCACGTTGATCGTGGGTGGGGAGGCTTCGAACCTCTCCATCTGGGACCTCGCGTCACCTACTCCTAGGATTAAGGCAGAACTCACATCTTCAGCACCCGCATGCTATGCACTTGCTATCAGTCCCGACTCTAAGGTAAGGACTGACTACTTCTTCATCATCATCTCTATTAATCTCTAGTAAATACTTTTTTATTAGCAAATAACAATTTGATCCACAAACATAAGGAACATGGTTCAATGAGAGCTACCGGTGTTGAGGGCTCTAGAGAGGGAAACTTCCTCAGTATGCGTGTCATTTTCAGTAGATACTGATTTTTGTTTCTATCTCCTAATCCAGACGCCAAATGAGAGCTTTCTGTTATGTTTTTCACAAAGACTTCCCTACAGTTTTCTTAACGTTTTTGATTGGAATTTGCAGGTGTGCTTCAGCTGTTGCTCTGACGGCAACATCGCAGTGTGGGACCTTCACAACCAGACCCTGGTGAGACAGTTCCAGGGACACACGGACGGCGCGTCTTGTATCGACATATCTGCTGACGGTACCAAGCTTTGGACTGGAGGACTTGACAATACTGTGCGGTAAGCATCTAATATCATCAGTTTAGTCTTTTCATCAAGTTTGGATCTGCAATCAGCTCAACCAGGTAAATCGGTTCGTCAGAATTGTACGCGGAAGAACTGGCTTTATCCGCAGTACAAAAATTACTGAGTTTTTTTTTTGTGGTATTGTATTTCATTGTCCGGTGGATCCTTTCTTGGAAATTACGGTTCATAATAGATTTTTTCAAAGGAACTGTTTTTATTATGCTTCACGATTTGATTTAGGTGTAGCAAAAACAAGCATATTTTTATGAAGGTTTTATTTCTTATTGTATCAACTACATTTATTATATCTAAACATGTTAAGAGATTTTTATTTTTTTATTTTCCAGGTCTTGGGATTTGAGAGAAGGCAGACAATTACAACAACACGACTTCAGTTCTCAAATATTCTCATTAGGATATTGTCCGACAGGTAAGCACTTCAAAATTGTTTTAGATTAATTTTCCCTTTCCGTAGTACTAAAGATTATAACCCATAATATTGTCCATATAGGGTTGAAAGTTCAGTGGCGATCATGATTTTTATTCCACTCCTTTCTGGTTGGCATCACCGAACAAGGTGCACAAAAAAGGCGAGTAGGGTAGAGTAGATGCGAATGGCGGTAAATGAGGTACTCAAGAAAGGCCTTTGTCAGTAAAGACGCCGCGTTGATAGATACTAAATGATGGCTTGAACCTATTGACCGCCACGGCCGCTCCAATCATTCTTATTCTACCAACGGTTCGCTAGTGACGTTATTGACGGTTACTAGTCGTCAATTAAGGTCAAAGGGTTACATAAAATGTTATAAGAGTGCGCATAGTAACACTTGAAAAACATTTAAAATGTGGCTCTTTTACATTAATCATTTTTGCCTCTCGACTTGATAAAACCACTTCTCCATAATTTACCTATTCTTGAAAAAAAAAAATGCTAGAATTTTTGTTCTCCTCATGGTAAAACATTAACAAGATCTCATCGCATACCCGAGGATCAATTCTCGTAATTTAAAACGTTCAAAATCTAGTCGCAGTCTCATTTCGGCGACAAACAAATGCCAAAAACATGTCAAAAATGTAGGGAATTATGAGAGACATTTTGACAGATTGAGACCGAGATCAGACTGTGAACGTTCTTAAAATTACGAGAATTGCCCCCTCCTCTGTCTCAATCTGTCAAAAATACCTCTAATTTCCCTACATTTTTGACAATTTTTTGACATTGATTATCGCTGAGATAAGATTGCGAATAGATTTTAATTTCATTACGGGAATTGGCCTTCTGATCTCTTTCCGATCATGTTGTATTGCCGCTCCGTCGGACTAAGTGAGGGCAGAGAGAGTGCACCTATGTTTGCGCACACACTTGTTCGCTATAATATCTACCGCGCCAAAGGCTAGTCTCTGTCGAGATTGGCCGCCATGGCCTAAATACGGTCTGGAAGACTGTTATTACACCGCTTGAAAAACCATTAAATACTCCATAATTTATCTATAATCTATAATTACATATAATCTTTATTCACCTTCCTGAATTTTATACTAATTGGAAAACATTCCACTAACAACTGCTCATCGGTTATCCACAGGCGAATGGCTAGCGGTAGGCATGGAAAACAGCAACGTAGAAGTCCTACACGCGGTCAAACCAGACAAATACCAACTTCACTTGCACGAGTCCTGCGTGCTATCACTCAGGTTCGCCTCGTGTGGCAAGTGGTTTGTCTCAACCGGAAAGGATAACCTGCTCAATGCGTGGCGCACGCCTTATGGGGCCAGTATATTCCAGGTAAGGAAAATTACATTTATATGCACCTCGCTATGTACTACATATTCGACTGCATAATTGATGCTGTTCTTTTTTTTATCCTTTGTTATAAAGAACCGGGTTCTTAATAATTAATTACAATTTAGCCTATAAGACTAATAAGCAATTTTAATCTAACTTAATTTATTACGTGATAATTATTTTGAAACTTAGAATAGTGTTTATTGTACTTTATACAAGTCCGTTCCACTTTCTTAGAGTCTGATATGATGATACAAGTATAAGCACTTTTTTCATGTGTTATTATGTGTTCTTTAACGAAGTTTAGATTACCTATGAAATATTTACTTAATTTAAAAAGCTAACCTTCTTAAAATAATAATATGTACAAGTATATTAAAAGGAGGGGAAATATTCAAAGGTTCAAGTGTAGATTAGTAACAAAACACCCGGAAGTGAGCTCGCTGCGATTGTTGACACAGTATGAATTGCGTGCGGAAGTCAACTTCTGCATGTTTTGTATGTAATCTAAACTTCGCTTGAAGCTCCCTGTTTCAACATTACGTTATAGAATGCAATAAAGAATTGAGTATTTAACAGGCAAGGGGCAAGGTCACCTACGCGCGACATGTTACCGTGGGTTCTTTGATATTTTTCGTAGGTTATAAAAAAACTGAATCCATGGTTACAATTTGTGCGTCGATGTATGCCACCCTGTATATAAAAGTTACGTGCCTGACACAAAGACGACGTATAACCTAAAAAATTTAGTCGTTCATCAGAGTGTGGAAAGGTGTACTAAAATTGGGATTATTTGTAGACTCCTTGGGTGAATCAATCAAGGGATCCGATATGAATAAAATGCATTCAGTAGATACATAAAACAAGTGTTCTGTGTACGCGTAGGAAGCATAAAACAAACTGAAGTGAATGGATGCGTGTGTTCCAGCTTTACATCAATAATTACGCCATAGGAGGTCTGATGTTATCAAAACGTATGAAATCAACTGAGCTGAGAATACCTTATCTCTAATGTTATTATAACTAATAGTAGAGTGAGTTATCAGAACATGTTGCATCTTCATTCACATTTAGGTTATCGTAATTGCGCTAAGTGGTCTCAAGTGGCACTTTAGTATTCATTTTGATTCTGCTTAGTCACGTCTCCATGGTGTGATGAAGTGATGATAGCAGTGATAGTTTATTCTTCAAATGAAGATAGTTTATATTCTAATATCTAGGCAAATAATGTATAATTAGCACGTATAGTGGCCATTTACAAGCTTCCACAAATTAAAAACTATGTGTCCTAATCCTAACGTTAAAATAAAAAAAATAAATACATACAACACTAAAAATAATAAAAATAAATCTTATAAAACAAAACTAATTCTTCTAAAAGGCAAAACTTAAAATAAATAAAAAAAAACATCTTCATTCATTCATCATTATAGTTAGGTACATGATTGATAATTAAAATTGACAGACAAAGTGTGAACAAGCTAATGCTTTCAACATGTACACACACATGTTATTAACCTGTATTTAATGAATAAACCATTATCATTCTATTTATTTTTAGAGTTCCTATTCACGTAATTGAATTGCAAAGTTCAATGTATTAATAAATTAAATTAATTTGTCCACAGTCAAAGGAATCGTCATCGGTGCTCAGCTGTGACATCTCTTCAGACGACAAATACATAGTGACGGGCTCCGGCGACAAGAAGGCCACAGTGTATGAGGTGATCTACTAGTGCGACAGACAAACAGACAGTAAAACAAGCGAACAAAATAGATCAACAAGTGACTGTGTACCTTAGTGAGTGTGGAACGTTCCGGGAACGTGGAGTGGCAAGTGGTGATATAGCTTTAGTGTATGTATAGAATATATCGGGAAGCCTGTATGTACTTATGCGACTTGTTTATATAGATTAGTGTGCGCGATTTATGTTTATTTGTTGAGCGCCGTAGTGTATGTTGGCAGCAGATCTCAAAATGATGATTTCGTTTCAATATTGTTGTAAAATGCTCGTATTAAAGAAAAGATATGCGCAACCCGTATAAATCTTACTTTTATTCCTTGACCTTCCCTTCGCTTTGCTTGCACTGACTAGACTGGTTACTAAAATCTGTGTGGTACTTTCCTCAAAACACAATTTCAGACATCAATCGACATGGTCTTCACATGATCTGTACCTCTTTTTTTATCTGTTCTGTGATCTGTACAAAGTAACAACACAAGAAAACCATTATAACAAACATTGTTTTTTTGCTAGCAGCATTCCGTAGAATATCGAATAAATAATGCAAAACAAGAGCAATAACATCATGACAACTTATTTCATAATTTCGTAAAATAATATTATCCTCGTTTAGAAACGAAATAATAAAATAAGCCTCACCATTTCCTAGATCTTCAAAAGAATGTCATTAACATACTAAAAACAAATGGAAGTGCAACACATCGCTCAATTTGTTGTTAAAGTTAACTAAAGCAACTTTTTGCAAACAACTCGCAGAATGTATACTTTTCCCCGGTAAGTATGTGGAAAACACTTCTAGTTCAAGTTTCTATAGCCATATGAAACATGACGACTTAAGCGATTCAAATAAGATGGGAACCGGCTTCCTAACATGGCCATATTATGCACGGAACGAGATCTTCAATGGTGTGAACGGAACTTATTCTGATTGCGAATCGAAAAAACTCGCGCAGACAAGTCTAAATCGTTTCCACGAGAGCAACGCTCCAACGTGTGGGTCATACACTGTGTACATACACCTTTCTTAAATACCAAACTCAGAATGAATGCCTATTTTGTTGCATGCATAAAAAATACATTTTTATAACGACGAAATCGGTAGCTCGGTAAAGTTGCTAAAATATTAGGTAAACATTCTCAGAGTCAGTGAACCTACTCGTATACTACTGCCATTGTAGCACTAGGCATAACAAAATATACCTACGTGAGCGCAGACAGCTAGTCCTCTATCGAAAGAAGGATTCTGCCTATGGAAGGTCCGAGATTCCTGGGGGTCTACTACGAAGTGCAAAGTGCGAATGATCGGATCGGACCGACACATGGCCGAACCGAATATTATTGAAAAATGCGAAAAAAATTCGGATCGACTCAGTTGGGTCGTGACCATAGTCAATATTCGAAACAGTGTAGGAGTGTAGGATCGAGACCGACCGAACCAAATAGTAACTTCGTAGCAGTAAACGGCCGAACATTCGGCCGATACCACTTCGGAGTAGACCCCCTGAACTCCTGAATCACGTGTATGGTTTGTATTTTTTTATCTACCTCGTTGTTCACAAGGCTAAAGACCGGTTGCAAGCGACTGCTGAACGTCGAGTTCTGGGGTTGGAACCGTCCTGAGGTCGACCCCCAGGACTCCCATGTTACTGACTGGTAGTGCTAGGTATTGATTTTTCTACAGGGAATTTCTCAGTAGCAGTTCGGATTGTGGATTTCTGCCCCTATTAAAAGCTTGCGAAATGTTGGTGTACCCAAAGGTCACCAATACTTCAGCGCTAAAAAATGTTAGTTCAAAAGTATTACTTTTAAGTCTTTTTAATTAACATTTTTTTAACTGGGTTCATTGAAATTGACGAAATCAAACCTGACCCGAAGCAGCCTATGTAGTGAATTCATTGGATACCAAAACAATTACAATGAAGAAGTTTACAAGAAGAATGAACATGTACATCCTACGATTTATATTGTCTGGCTCTAGCATTATTCTCCAGGGGTACTCCAGTCCAAAACAATGAATTTCTTCTAACGAAGGAAAACGGAGAGGAACGCCAGTATCTTACTAGCTAAAACCACCTGCGATGGCCGTGATCAGCATATGCGGAGAGGCTCCAGGATCTTCAGTAACTTTACCGCGCACACGTAAGTACCTAAAATGTTATCTTAATATATTAAAAAGAAAAGGGGCAAGAAGGCACGTCTTATTTCAGCTCTACAGTATCTTGTTTAATCCTAAAACCCCCTCTTATCTTAAAGAACGTTTCAAGTTCCTTCATGACACACATAATAGATATCTGAGGTCATCGGAAAACCTGAGACTAGAGATGCCGATGCATTCCACCAGTTTCTTTGACAAATCTTTTACTGTTCAAGCAGTACGGTTATGGGATGACTTGCCCGTGTCTGTAAGGCGTGCTCAATCTCTGTCCACTTTCAAAATTATGATAATAAGCACTTCCACTCTCCTTAAACATCATCATTATTATTATTTATTATAATTATAATTTATTCTTTTTTTTTTTTTTCTTTGCTCTTGTCTCATGTTTATTATTGTATGTATATATTTATTTAGACGAGTAAAATATACTTTATGTATATATTGATTGTATAATGTAAATGGTACACCACAGACTACCTACTATATTCGTCTCTCTTTAATTTTAATCCATCCAAAGGTTGTCGCTCTTAGCGCTAAGACCGCCCATTGTGTCACCCATTGTAAAATTTAAAATTTTATGTTCTATAACTTGTATGGTGTACAATAAAGAGTATTCTAAGGCACTCCAATTTAATAATCCAAATAAAAATAAAGATTTTTGTTTGTATTTGTATTTCACGCAAAAACTCGTAACTTTTTCATTTTGTGTTTGATTAATAAATAAGATATTTATGACAAACAGTTAATTGTCGTTATAAACTACGTAATATGACATTTGTATTGCGTATTAAAAGCACGTGTGTTGTATCGCGGCGGCCTCATTTCTCTTAGATAATGCGACCGACTTGCATCCAGGCGTTGTTTCCGCTAGCCAGACCTAACTGAAGACCTAGTTTATTTCTGGTGAAACCACGAGCTTAACTTTTTCTACCCGATTGCAATAAAAGCTTATGTTTTTCAAGGCGATCTTCTTTTGTGGCCCGTACGGAATGTTTATATAGTAAATAGTGTCGCCCATGGGTTTCAACGTGTTCTGTTAATCTGTTGGATTCAGCAACACAGTAAAATGATGGTTCATTGTAAGCTAGATGCCTAAGCTGTAATTAATGTCTTGAGCAGTAGAAAAAACCTTTTAGTGGTAGGGTGGCAGGAACACTAAAATGCAACCTGTTACCATGGATTCAGTACATGATTCGGAACGCCCCTGCGTTTAAATTATTCACAGGTTATTATTTTTTTTTAATTTGCTGTTCCATACATTTTGATTCCACTTTTCTATGAAGTAGCAGATTTTTTTTTTATAAACTACGAAAATTTTCTACGCTAGACCCATTAGCGTAGAAATTTTTCGTTGAATGAATTGAATGGTTCTAATGGGTCTAATCATGTGCAGAATTCATAGTTACAGTTTGTACTTCGATGTCCCTGCCACCCTGTATAAAATTTCATAATCAATTTTTACTATAAACAAGATAATTACAACTGTCATTCATGATCTACCTCCCGTATGCTCCTAAATGCTTAGTCCTCTTCCGCTTACGGCGACGTTCCTATAAAAAGCCAACCACTACAAATATTTAGAAATTAGCAAACATAGCAACATAATAGTTATTGCCATTCAGGTACCTATCCGAGCCCATTGTCTTAAGTTTAGGTCCTATTCACACTGCAGACAAGATCCTGTCAGCTTCGCCCTAAGCCACGACCTGGGAATATTTTTTTTTTTCAAAACAAACAGATATTGGATACTTAGGTAATTAACTGAAAAATGAAACAGTTTTTTTTAGACACACGTGTCGGATGTATTGCTGCATGTATTTACAACGAATTCCATGAACTCGGTAAATTCTGTTTACTCAAAACAAAACACAGAAACAAAATGACCAATGCTTTGTAGTGTCATTCAACAACATCGTGATTTTTTTTTGTAACATGATTCCCAATCGGTATCAATGTGTTTCCCATTTATATTCCCGATTAATCACAAAACATTACCATAATGTCACCACATGGTCTATTAATGACCTTTTTATCTAAACGCTTTTAAAATACGTATGACTGAAACCCATTTATCTTAATTTTTGCAAGCTGATAGGCAAAGTAAACAACCAATTCTGGTTTTAGATTAATGGATGAGTTATCGCATTAATTACTAGGCCACACGCAGGAGAATGCTGATTGCTAGCCAGCAATAACCTTCATATACCTACAAACTCAAAGTAATCCTGGGAACTCCAAGATAGTCTTGACGAATTTCTGTCAACGTGCTAAAATTACAAAATTCAACGATCTCAGAAAACGTATCAACATTTAAGATAAGTACCTACTAGCTATATCAAATATTGATGTTACTAAATAAACCATATTATCTATCCAAATGTTTGTAAACATAAACCAATGTAAAGTTTACATAATAAATAAATGGATAATCTAAAGTATTAGTGTTTTAGTACTGGTGTACAAGTATAGGTTCAAAGTATGCAGTGTTTGAAACAGATGGTGGCACCGCCAGCCACCGGCGGTTATCTTCTCTGGACACATGTATGTATAAATATAACGCGACCATATTTACTAATGCTGATAAAATAGCATCAGATTCTATTAGTTTTATCTAGTTTTCTATTGTGTGACACATATTCGGCTGGCGTGTCAAATATGTAACAAATAATCTCAAGAACAAGTGCTATGCAAATACCTTCATTAAAATAACTATGCCTACCAAAATATAGTAAATACTAATTCCATGACACCTACAGACAGTCCGTTCACAGTTATTTTTGAAGTGAAAACTTCTTTAGCGGCGTTGAACACTTTTTTTGTAATGGGTAAAAAATGTTAAACTCGCGTCAGGACACGTGACCTGATCGAAAATTCGTAAGACGGTAAGTTTTCACTTCTGCCGGCACTCCCGGAGTGCAACCCGCTTTTCCTCTGATTTTGCATTACTGTCCAAATCACAGTGAACTTTATTTTCTTTAGTTGCTGTTACATTGCTGCCACTGACAAGTCTGTCAAAATCATTGTGATCTTTATTTTTGTTATTATAAGGTTGCTGTTAGGTTGCTGCTGTCAGAGGTAAAATAACTGTGAACGGACTGTTGGGGAACAGTAGAATGACGTAGACCGAATGGAATACCTCGTGCTACGAATGCTACGGCTACAACCCTATTATTTACGCAAGTCCCTAATATTTACAGCAATAGGAATGGAAGTACGTAAATTATTATACATAGGTACATGAAGGACATGAATTGGTTGAAAGTTATAGTAATAATTATACCTAAGTTATTTAATAAAAAGGAAGAAATATTATAGCTAAGTAAATATTAATGGCACCTACTGGGAGATATAAATTTAAAATAGGAAAGAGATGTGCTAAGTATCAGCAGGTCAATAACGCGATTACCTACTTATAAAAATGCCGCTATTATTATAATCGTAAACAAAGACCACGCTTAGTACCTACTTATTTCACATATGTTTTATTATTTCTGTAGATTTATCAATCATCATCCAAAAAAAACAAGTTAAATACTTCTTATCTATCGTTAGAAACCCGGACGGAATCGGAAGTTCCTATAAACAAACAGCTCATCATTGCGGAATTCAGTATTTCTGTGGGTTTTCCGAAGTGCGATAATATTTGTTGCCTTTTTTCGCACGGTCTTATTGATGAACAGTCAGTACCTACGTGTATTTTTCTACCCATTTGACTAAATAATAAAGACGACATGATTTAACATACATTCCCCTTTGTTCATAAACGTTGCTTAAAGTTAAGTAGTTGTCAGCGACTGTTTAACCAAACATTTTTGACGTTTAAATGTTTTAATCATCGTTTATAAATAAACCCCATAGTGTTCAGGCAGGTCAAAAGAACCGTTACTTAGGGACTAAACCCACTTATTCAGCTCTGTTCAACTTTTGTCCATAGAAAACAACGATTTTGTATGGACAAAAGCTGAACAGAGCTGAATAAGTGTGGTTAGTCCCTTATTCAATGAAACAATTAGGAATTAACGTAATTTTTCGAATTGATTGGCTATCGGTTCGCAGTCAAATCGGATGTCAGTGTAACGTGAGCAGGTTGGTCGACGTAGCCAGATGGTGGCCGTGCCAGCCACCGCCGCGCCCGATAGCGCTGGCTAGACGTGCAATAGTGACGCAAAAACATAATACAAAAAAAAAAAAACATCTGCGCGTAAAACCTTGATAATTTTCCCCCGCACATTGCACTAGCTGTGATTCAATTACGCATTATGCGTATGTACTGTTAATATTACGCTGGTGACTTTTTTATTTTCCACTGCGTTTTATTGCGTTTCAGTTCCGAGTAAAGATGATAGAAATTATGATAAATGTATTGTTTGCTTTTCTAAAATTCTGAATAGGATTAGACAATCTATTAAAAAAATCAAGAGATCTGAGATGACATGAGATTATAAAAAAATCCGAAACCTCCAAATCAAAAATTTCAGATATACTTGCGGGGCAAACTCGCAAACTAATATTTTGTTTTTATATAAAATTACCAATTGACTCAATAAATTAACTATATAGTTCCTACACCTACTACATACATACATATTATAACTATACATACTATAATTTATTAATACCACAATGGGTATCGTAACGGAAAAAATAGTGATAAGAACCCATGAATGGATTTGAAGGGAATTCATGAATGAATGCGTTTCGCGTCCTGTCCAATGTCCATGCGTGGTCACGGAGATAGGCATTATTATTAATATTACTACAGATTCATCATCATCTGCCTAGCCTTTTCCCAACTATTTTAAGGTCAGCTTCCAGTCTAACCGGATGCACATGATTAGCAATATTTTTTTCTGTTGTACTTTATAGTTAGCTGAAGACATTCTTATCATAATTATCAACAGAAAGTCCAAATATGGGGCGCGTGTAGTTGGCAACTTAGTACTTACTTACAAACTTTGTTGTCCATCGTGTATTTTAGTCATGATCAGTTGCGAGCACCGCATACTTTGATAGTCATGATCTTTACTATCGCAAGCATTTGTTTGGGGGAATAATTTGTAACTAAAATGACGCACTAGTTTGGAATATCGGATATGAGTAATTTGTAGACTTTGAACTCTAATTTGAGATTTTAAAAGTAAATACCTACTTTTATGGATTTATCTAAGTAAAATATCGTAACTACCTACTTAGAAGTAAATTAACCTTACCTTCGGAGCTTAGAGGCGTAGAGTTATGTTTAGTAGCAAATTTTTCCCTGATAAAAATAAATAAATGAGTAGCAGTGTAGCGACCAACACAATACAAAGTTGGATGGAGAGACTTTGTTATAAACGTTATAAATCACTCTCAATATTGTTATGAAGTAAACTTAGGTAAAAGAACTGCGGGACAAGCCGGGCAAACAACCGATAACAACAGAAAATGAATGAGCCGAGTCTCGATTATGTTCAATAAACGGCTTTGTTAATTGATATTTTCTACTTGTTTTATCTTTTTAACTGCAAACTGTATTAAAATGTAGACAAAAACAATGTTTTATATGCCTAGATACTGTTCAGCACGTAACTTTATCCTATAGCCGACTAGTGTATGTTATTGATTGCGCAAAGAGTTAATCGTACTAACGATTTTTTTTTAAATGTGTTTCCACTCGGTGTTGGATGGTGCGGGACATGTGCGCGCGCGGATCCGCATAATCGCTGATCATCGTTATCGCGTCCGCTGTGTTGTCCGGCGCGGGCGCCGCTCATCGAGCACGCTCATTCCAACCCCGGGACGCGACACAGCCGCCTGTCTGCAGCTCATCCTGATATTATATCCGAATATAATTATTATATTTATTACTAAGTTTAGTAACCAGTGTGCGACCATCAATTAAACTGGCGACGCGACAAGTAATTAGTTAGTAGCTAAATATCACAAAAGTTTTCATTTATAATTTTCTTCTCTTCAAGAATCTTAATTAACGGTCTGGTTATTAACTTCCAGGTCAACAATGTTCTGTGACGGCTCCGGACCGCTGCTCGAGGAAGCTCTCCTCAACGACCAGCTCCTCTTCGAGTACTCGCCTGCGGAAAGCCTCATAAACTTTGAGCTTCCGTCTTTAGACTCGGACGGCGACTGGCAGCTCAGTGACTTGGATCTCAATTGTGACAGTTTTGTAAATAGTGCTAGTGACATAAACAAGGAAGCCTCCAACATCCTTGATGGATCAGTTTTCGACTTCGCCGATCTGGACAAGAGCATAATTGACGAATATCTCCTGGAAGCATTGAGCAGTGATCTGTCCAATGACTCGCCACATTCTCCACAGTCGGGTACTGACTCGTCCTTCAGCAGCGAGTCCCTGTGTGCCCTGGAGACACATGACTACGTCGCTGTGGACAAAACTTGGCCAAGTAAAACACGGGTATACGAGAAGACTGATGTGAAAGTTCGTTCATTTGGTGAACCGAAGTTCTGTCCTGAGCTCGGTGCGTTCCGTTGCCCCGTGGAGGACTGTGGTAAACTGTACGCAAAAGCGTCCCACGTTCGGGCTCATCTCCGTCGTCACAGCGGTGAGAAGCCTTACCGGTGTACGTGGGGTGGGTGTTCGTGGAGGTTCGCTCGATCTGATGAGTTGGCTCGGCACAGGCGGAGTCACTCGGGGGACAAACCGTATAGATGTGCGGAATGCGGCAAGCGGTTCGCGCGCTCGGACCACCTCGCAAAGCACGGCCGTGTGCACGCGCGGCGTGCTGCTGCCGCCGCCGCGGCCGCCAGGCGTGCAGCCACGGCGCCGCACGCGCATCGAAGATCAACCAGAGGAATACTGCTTGTGTGATGTGATGACATGCGGTTTTGACTAGGTAGTGAGAGACGCTGTGTAAAAGAAGTGATTCACATAGTTTCGGCTGAATTTAAATATCGGGTTTCGTATGATAAATAATGAAATTACGAAATCATTATTTGAAAATTAAGGATAACTTTACAGAATTCTCTACTAATTACTTCAAGCACTGAAGACTGAGTTCGATCTTATTAATCTCAAATAGTTTTTGTAGAAAATGGTTCCTGTTTCTGAAGATCACATAGATCAATCACGGATCAAGAGACGGCTGTCAAGTCAAATCGTGGTCAAATCTCGTATTCGCTTTTGTGTTTGGATGAATAGTACAACCAATCGAGGAACTTGACAAGAGATTTAATTTAATTTGACTTTCGGAAACGGGAACTTTGCATTATGTTTAAATAGTATAAATAGTTAGAACTAATTAGATTTAAATAGTCATAAAGTTCTGTGTATGAATCATAACCAAAAACAGATTGTGAATGAAAGATTTGTAAATATTAAATAGCTACCATTTATTTGATTGCAATGAGAAATTCGACTTTCTGACTAGCGTTAATATTGTAAATATAGAATAAGTTAATACCTATGTACTTATATCAGTAAAGAAAATGAATAAACATGCATGGTATTTATTGAAGACTTTGTTTTTGTTCAAGTTCAAAAATTCTATCTTCGCCAGGAGAAGATGATGTTGATTATGATCCCAGAGTAGCTCTAAAGCACTAATCTATCTCATAAGTGACATGAAAGAAAATAGACAATAATTTAAATACTGACACAAAAAGTAGTAACCTACAACCCCTTTCGGCAGAGGCAGAGTTCCATAGACTTAATTAATACTTACTCTAATTTCGCCAGTTATGTTATTGGTAAGTCTATTGCCCTCTTACCGGCCACAAATCCAGATTCCATGCCGCTACAATTTCCCTATGGTAAACCCAACAAAACTGCATGCCTAGATCAAGCAATTGTATTTAAAATGTATATTCGGTAATTCCATTTATCCACACCAAAAAATCTACCCTAAGGTGGATATGTGGAAACGCATGTTCGAAAATCCACCCTAAGCCTATAAAATCTGTAATCCATCTAGGGTGGATTCTCGGACCTTAGAGTGGATTTTTGGGGTAGATAAATGGAAGAATCCGGTATATTTTAGTTGCCTCAATAACGAACATTGGCCCAGTCATTAAGTAGGAGTATAGTTAAGTAAATTAATTAAAGTTTTGTAGTTCAAGTTCAATGTTACGTTCTTATCATGCTAGCAAGGCTACGCCAAATGCGGTGAACTATGGTTGGTACTGTCAGGGCCGCCGTAAGCGGGCGTGCAAGGCGTGCACCGCACGCGGGCGGCACGTCCAGGGGGGCGGCAAATCGAGCGACTCATCACGTAATATTCAAAATCATTGTCATAATACCCACCCCACCTACAGAATAAGAAATGTAATGCAGCATGGAAAAAAAACAATGAAATTTTTAAACAAACCAGAAAATAAGGAACCGGAATGTCAAGAAAATGATGAATTAGCTTTAACAAGCACAGCCTAAAATCAAGAAGCAGTGGAGTTGTCTGAAGAAAAAGATGTATGCTCTTCAGAAGGAGAGCCCAGTAAAACAAGAGAAGGTACTACTAAGAACCAGGGGGTCTACTACGAAGTGCAAAGTGCGAATGATCGGATCGGACCGACACATGGCCGAACCGAATATTATTGAAAAATGCGAAAAAAGTTCGCAGTTGGGTCGGGACCATAGGCAATATTCGAAAGAGTGTAGTAGTGTAGCATCGGGACCGACCGAACCAAATAGTAACTCCGAAGTGGTATCGGCCGAATGTTCTGCCGTTTCCTGGTACGATTCGAATTCAAGTCGTATGACTCACTATTTAGGAGATCAAATTCAAAATGAAATAATTGATTTGCTCGGCACAAACATAAAAATTATACATATTGAACAAAGTCAGAGAATCGAAATATTTTTATATTAGATAGCACACCAGATGTAAGTCACACAGAACAAATTACAGTTGTAATGTTTTAAATAATGAAACCAAAAATGTTGCGATTTGTGAAAATTTCATTCTGTCCGATCACCAGCTCCACAGGTAAAAGTCTATTAAATTTTGTTTTAGATTTATTTTCACAATTAAATCTTAACATTCAAAACGTACGTGGTCAAGGTTATGATAATGATTCTAATATGCGTGGAAAACACAATGGATTACAAAAAAAAAAAAAAATATTGAAATCAATAACCGCATATTTACGTCCCATGCTCGGCTCATAGTCTTAATTTGATAGTGAATGATGCAGCAAATATTACGCACGAAACTTTGAATTTCTTTAATATAATTTAAGATATAATTTACGTTTTCTTTTCATCATCTACAAAAAGGTGGTCGATAATTTGCAAACATTTACGAAATTTAAAATTAAAAGCTTTAAGCGCCACGCGATGGTCTAACAAAATTGATGCGGTTAAACCATTACGGTATCACCTCGAAAAAATATTTGATGCTTTGCTGGAAATATCTGGTGATTCCTTGGAATGGGATTGTACTACATCTCACAAAGCTCATTGCTTGCACTTGCTCTGAACATTCAAAATTATAGATTTATTTGCTCGGTAGTAATTTGGTTCGATATTTTAAACGAAATTTATGCTCTGAGCAAAATGATGCAGAGCCCCACAATGAATAATCAAATCTGCTTAAATTTGTTAAATAAGTTGATTGATAAGTTTACAGAATATCGTACGGATGAACACTTTGAAATGGTGTTAGCAGAAGCTTCTAAAGTGGCTCACAGGCTCAATGTAGAAACAGATTTCCCACCAATAAATACAATTCGTCCAAGAAGAAAACCAACACAATTTCAATATGAACACAGTAATGGAAGTTTTAGTAGACCCCAAAATCAAATATAGAGTAGAGTTTTATTTTAGAGTCCTAGATCAGACAATAACAATTTAAAGGATAGATTCGACGAGTTAAAAACATTTACCGATGTATTTGGCTTTTTTAGCAATAACTTATTTAATTGAGAAAACATTAAATAGCCTTTTTTGACAAAACTCAGCATAAGTAGTCGTAGGGCGGCATAATCGGTATTGCACGCGGGCTACTAAGTAGCTAGCGGCGGGCCTGGGTACTGTTGGTAGTTACAGCTAGGTACACCCCTACATCGTCTATACAGATTAGAACTTAGGAATATTGTTACCTTTCTGACCACAGTTTCATCAATTTGTAAGGCTTAGATTTTTTTTTATGACTACTCAGCGGGATTTGTAAAGTGGCCTTAGCATCTTGGTCTCAAATTATGTAGTGTTATTATGTGTCTAACTATTATGATACCTAATGACCAAGTGCACTGACCTCCGTTATAACTAAGGAGGTACAATCAACCACACATCAGTGTCAAAAAATTTACATTGACATCGCCTTTATGTTGTAGATATACGGTCGATTTTCGTAGCGCAAGCGTTCTCACTGAAGTGCGGTTGATTTAATTTTATTTTTGTCCCTTGTTATTTAAGTAACCTATATAATAGTCATCCTCAGGCATAGGATACGATTATCGCTACAACAAAGTTGTGTCAAACGTGCCCGAGATTAAAACAGTACTTAACAATTCATTCTCTAGCAATTTATTGACTTTAGGTGCAGCTTAATCTTCAAAACATTAAAGTAGGAAGACTACTTGAATTTAGTTACCATGCCAGTTCCAACCTGTATACTCAAAGGATTTAAGGATATCAGAAGGTCAATTCCCGTAATTACAAACGTTCAAAATATAGTCGCAACCTCGTCTCAGCGACAATCAAAAAAAGTTGTCAGAAATGTAAGGAAATGAGAGGTATTTTTGACAGATTGAGACTGTGAACGTTCTTAGAATTACAAGAATTGCCCCTCTGGACATAACTAGACAAGGATAGGGATATAATAATATGGATAGGGTGGGTACTAGTGGCTATACAGGGTCAAATAAAATTACGTAGGTAGCTAGGTATCGATAAATAAACACGATTAAATAAAAGATCTATGGGTGTGTGTGTGTGTGTTGTGTTTCATTTTTGGGTTCAGCAACCCTAGGTTGTGTAGTTACATATATCGAAATATCAGTTTTAAATTAATTTTGTTTGTGTAAACTTCACAGACGTGATTGGTATTAATATCTAAACACGATAAAACAAAAAATGCACAGATTTTCTCAACTGATACTTCAACTAAGCTAATATAATATTTTTTTATAGCTTTACTGGTTCTATTACTCTAGTCTCAGTTGGTCTAGAAAACGAAACTACATTGATTGGCGTCAATGAAATAAAACGTGAGAATTGCAGTTTTTCTAGTGTAGGTACCAATTTTTCAAAATCTGTAATTGCTAAAGAATTTTTCGTAAGAACGTTTTCCTGAAGCTACAACAGTTGAGGTACTTGCCCTTGCTGCCCCGTACCAAAAATCCATTCTGTGCCTATAGTTTTCGTTTCAGTAACAGTATTCGTCTTTACCTACTCTCTTTTATCTTCATGCCGTGCCGTGCAGACGGTGCAGGCCGCACTTCGGCCGTTAATCATAAAAGCGCCCAAAAAGATAGTATCTCTATGTTTGTATGTCGCAAGGCTCATCATTGACGGTAGGCACATATCGGCACAGGCATGTTTAGCGTGGGGGCCAGCTAAATAGCGGACGTAAAAACTCAGGGACAGACTAAATGCAGAAGTTGGAGAGCCGGTTGGTGCGGGTCAACTTGAGAAAGGCCTATGTCCAGCAGTGGACTCCGATACAGAGGTACTTACAAGTCAGGTGGACCACTGGGCGGATTTCTTTCGCCGAGCCACAGCTCAGCTCAGCTCAGCCAGCTCAGCTTTTTCAACTTACCAAAATACGGAACATTCATTTTATGCAATTTTTTACCTAGGGCCATCTTAAAACCGAATTATCGCGCCAAAATAAGTAACAAAATGTTGCCACTTGCCAAAATAATATTTACCGGAAAAGTTTGTGGCGAGTTTAGGAACTAAAGAAATATAAAATAACCGCTACAGTCCGACAAGGATCTAAATGAACGCGCCGAAACATGAAATCATGAATACATCAGTATGTACAGACGCCAGCAGGTCAAGCTACCCGAAACTGTCAAATTTTCCCAATCAACCTTGAACCTTAATGCTTTAACGATAAAGTTGAAAATCTATTAAAGAAATTTGACAGATTGTAGTAGCTTGATGTGCTGGCGTCCGTACAGTCTAGTTTTTTATATCTTCGTAAATTTTCAAATTCATTCCTTTAACAACTCCGTGAAAGCTGTGGTCATAGATAGGCTTTGGTTTCCTAACAAAGCGGTGAACGGTCACACTATAATGGCTGTCCAAATACATAGCGTTTTTTGACACCTTAATGTCAAATACTGATAAAAAATGACAGATTTAAATGACGGCTGTTATAATAAGACGGAACCGCTTTCCTAGCCTACCTACATTCTTGCAAATAAATATAATTATCATTCATTCATTCTAGGATACCAAAGCATAGTGTGAAGCTACGACACTGCGTGGACTATTGCACAGAAAAGTACATTTAACTGCTTGATATCAAAGATCAAAATAGTACACACTTTTGACCTTCACCTTCACGGCTTCACCTGGGAGCTTACCACCAGCTCTTATAGCAGGGCAGAAGTTGACCTGCACTGTTTTTTTGGTTCTTAGTCATAGAACAAAAACACAGCACTGCTGCTATTTTATGCTATGTCGAAGTACGTACTTCGACATAGAATAAAAAAGCAGTGCAGTTCAACTTCTGCCCTGCTATAAGAGCTGGTGGTAAGTCCCCAGGTGTTTTAAGCACTGAAGGCACGGCAAGAGGTGAGGCATCGATTGTGACGGGGCTCTACAATCGCACTGTGGCTCGTCATAATACCCTCTTTTTTTTTCTGCTGGGAAATCATCAAATGACCCCTCCCGCTCTGGGTGGAGCGGAAGGGAGTGTCAGACTCTTACTGACTAAAACCCACCCATGTTCCTTCCTTCGCCCTTTAAGTTCCGGGGTAGCGGTAACCCTTTCGGACCGGGGCAGCGGGATTGCCCGGGGCAGCGGGATTGTCCGAAAGGGTTACCGCTACCCCGGAACATAAAGGGCGAAGGAAGGAACATGGGTGGGTTTTAGTCAGTAAGAGTCTGACACTCCCTTCCGCTCCACCCAGAGCGGGAGGAGTCATTTGATGATTTCCCATCCCAAAAAAAAAAAAAAACCCTTTCGGACAATCCCGCTGACCCAGCAGGCTTCGGCCCTAAGGGGCCCCTCAAATTATGCTGACATCTCTTTGAGGCGCGCTTGGAACACTCCCGCGCCTACGGTGGCCGGGAGTCGTCACGCGGCTCCCGACGCCCGGAGCGTCTCCCGCGGCGGCTGGGACGGGAGGCTCTCTCCCTCATTCGTCCCGCCACCTCCTTCGCTAGCATGACTGCTTCGCAGAAGGAGGCGACTGCCTCCCACTCCCTCTCGCCCCGGCCCGTCATAATACCCTCACCTAGCTAATTTGTATGTACCTACGACTAGAGCTGCCTTAATTTAGTGGGAAACTGTTACGGCTCTTCAGTATGCCCCTCACTTTACTGTGTGGTGTGGCAGGGTTCAGAAAGAACCTTTGTCTACAGAAATACTCTCAATGTTGACCGAGATAGCGCTCAAGGTAGGCTTAGATAGTTGGCAGAGTCTGGGAGCAGTAATTGGTGGAATTTAGGTATTCTGGTTGGGACTCTGAAAAGTGCTTTTGGTGATGGTCCTGGGGGGGACCGTGAGGAATCATCATGGTAAGAACATTGGATAGCTGGACTCTGTGTTACCGAGTGCCAGCTGTTAGCAGGGTGCGCTGGGCGTTTCGGGCGTATTTGCATCTTATTTTGTAAAACAGCACTATTTGTCGGTCACATCCTTTTACAATCTAAATATCACTGTGATTTTGACAATTATGGGAAGTCAGGGGTAAAATAGAGTCCGTTTCCCGAAAGAAGTCCCGCGGCAATAAGTGGAACTAATTATTATTATATAGTTAGCAACATTCCAACAACAACTCTCCTAACCCAGACACCTTTCTTTATTTAAGAATGTGCATTTTATTAACCAATAATCAAGCCTGCTACTCGTATATGATGTCGAGATAAATAAATAAATCAATATTTATGATTCCGTCCTACGACAGTGGCGCCGCGTCTACGATACTTCTTTTGTGAAACGGACTATAACAAAAAGACTGTAGATCCTAAGTATACGTATACATGGCAATCAGAAAAAAATACTTTTCATAATACAGAGTGCCCAGTATACTTCAAATGCGGAAACTTTAACACACATCAAGGCAGAAACGGCAAGAAGCTTTCTTAGTGACTAATGAGAGTGTATTTTCGTAGTGATGAGTTCAATACAGACTATCACTAACTAGACTAGAAATCATTTGCTTTTTACAAACAAGAAATTCTCCTCGTGTAACTCAGACATTCAAACGTTTGAATGTCCCTGCACTTGTTTTACACGGCATGCTACAAATCTGTTTCCGGCTTTACTTAAAAAAAAAACTTGCACTCCTTTCAATATAATTTCATGTGTTTTTCATTGTTCTTCACGAATAATAATGAAACAGGCTGTACAGAGACGTACAACACTGAGACGTTTAATACATCTACAAAAAAAAAACAATTGTTTGTCTATTCTTGACAGTGATTGTCTATGAAATTATACGGCTAAATTCAGAAGTCGACCATTGTGGTAGAATTTATCAAGTTTTGAATATATTTTAAATCGTCTATTTTTACATTGATACACGATTCAAGTCGGACACAAATAAAAATGGTGGTTCATAGATTAGATTTCTCTGATCAAACTGTTTATTGAAATAACACGCGAACCTATCCAAAAGTGTACAAGAAATACAAAACATTTTTATATTTTTTGCCAATATTAGAATTTAACTGGTGCGATTACGTGGTGCGTTGGGAAGAGTTGTGTTTGACAAATAACAGGTTGTCGGAGACACCGATTTCGCTACAGTTTTGTATCTAATGTGTTGTTTTTTTAACTGCAATAAGTTTGTAAGGTGTACCGATTTTCAAATCATTAACTAAGTGAATATTTTAACAATGATTATTTGAGTTAAATGGGAAGAAAGTCCAAACAAGAACCGCGAAGTAAGCTGGGCAACTGTTCTATTCAATCAGCATGTGACCCAAATCTGAGATTTCTCTTCTTTGTGTTATATGCTGGGTTCATGTTTACACAGTGAAAAGCTAAATCGTTCAACAAGGAATATACCGAGCGGTGTTTGGAGCGACGATCATCACTAAGGACATGATATTTTGTGAACTTGTCACGGTTGACTACCTGTTCAACTCGGTGGGGGTCGTTAGTTCGCTCAATATTCTCATTTTTAAAAACATCGACTGAACTTACGCTTTACTGAAAGATATACTTATCAACGTTGAATGAAAATACACAAATAAGATTGCTGTGTGAGATACAGAGATAACATAGATCAGTGTTTACTTGAAATGTATGTAAACACTCACAAAAGTATGAAACAAGTGAAAACATTGTGCTAAAATGAAGATCAGCTGTAAATACATTGCATTCAGTCACAAAGAGTAGGACAATGTTGCAAAATGGCTCATTCTGAAAATCACAGGTATATTGTGCAGGTCAGTAATGTTTTTGTTCTTAATAATTTTTGAGTAAAAGTGGAAACAAATTGAACCAAGCTACAAGCTGCTACATGTAGTAATCTTCCAAAGTTGTGTGTATGCAATATTTAAAACATCTGTGTCACTAAAATGCACTGTAACTTATAACATTTAATATATTTAATTGGTTTCTCATTATTTAATTGAACTACCACAAGCATTTGGAAGGACATTTCCTGAAAGTCTTTGTTCTATGCAAGCAACACATCCATATGTTTTTAATTTGTGGTCCAGTTGAAAGTATCTCAGTATTAGAATTGACTCAATGTCAGGTTTTTCAGTAGTGTCTCCACCCAGTCAATGTTAATTAGTTATAAACTTCCTTACACAAGAAAGGAAAACTGTAACATTACAAACAAGGCAATGGCTCTCAAAGAATGTTTTATTTTGAACAAAGTTCAATGTCAACCTTGTTTATACTGTAGAATTCTAGAGAGTAAACAAATGCATGTTTGCATACTGCTATTATGACATAAGAATCTTTAGATTTAACAGAAAATATGTCTTATTTGCTTGAACAGCCCTAAAATGTATAAACAAGTCTATAACAAGTTTACATAGTTCATTGGTCACTTATGAGGAAGTTGTTAGCGAATTTACCTTTTGTAATGTGCCATGTTGACTTAAAACAGTCAAATGAACAAATTCAACTCAATTTGTCACCAATAAGTATTCTGTTGTGACCATATGTTGTATAGCTACTGAAAGATTTGTATAAGAAGGACATTTTAAAATCATGTTGTTTGAACATTCAGGGATAAATCTTTTTAGAAATGCCTTCTCATAATAATTGCTAATTAATTCTCTCTGCATAATCCGAAGTATCTCTTATTGAAAAATAAAATTAAAATCTTTACTCCTTTCAACAGTAAATGCATACTATTCCTAAAGTTCAAATAAAAATACAGGTGTATGTGGGTGCACTGTCCCCGCACTACGAAGCCTTGTCAGTAGAAGCCTCGAAGCAAACCAGCTCCGAAGAAATTGTTTGCTGCATCACTGATAAACTCGGCTTAACCAATGGATCCGGCGGGCCCTATGAACTGGCCGAGGTAGGTTTATTAATAATTTATTATGCCCATTTCTTAGTACGAAAAGAATTATTTCCTTTATAAGAATTTCCTTTCTTATAAAGGAAATTCTTATTACGTCCATACCTAAGTATGACCAGAGCACTTGACAGAAGTCAGCTCCATTACCAAAATTGCTGTCTGGCCAAACTCACTTAGGCTTAGGCCTATTATTGTATTGATTGGGGATATTATTATTATATTGAGTTTAAGTTTCATATTGGGGAAGAATTTAGGCAATCATCAATAGCCCTATAGTAATACAGACTGCTGTGTGTAAAAGTGTAATCAGGTTTTTGATTCTTTATTATTTAATTATGCTAAAATAGGAATAGAGAGGGTGCACCTGTCTTGTGCACTATTGCACTATAATATATCCCGTGCTAAAGGCTAGCTCTGCTCAGATTGGTTGCCGTGGCCAAAATTCGGTCTGGAGGACTATAAATGCTAAAATGACTTATCTCCAAGATTACATCTCTGACATCCATGAAGTAAAAACATCATGAGCTAACCCGGACTTATACTTAATATAAGTCTGAAATCGCCCAACCTCTCTTGAGCAAGCGTGGTGATCAATACTTGTGCCTTCTCTATATGCGAAGACGCCTTTGCCCTGCAGTGGGACAAAAATAGGCTAGTATTATATGTTTATGGCAACATATATTAAACTTAGATATGTTCTCAATGAATAATGATTGACTTGCCTCAAACAGTTACTCTATGCTAAGATATCTCTGGCTTGCAACAGTAAACAGTTACTCTATGCTAAGATATCTCTGGCTTGCAAGCCAGAATTAAAAAAGAGACCTCTTTCTTTTTTAACTCTAATTTCATTTAAGATAAATCTATTAATGTTAATTTGAAATTGAAAGAAATCCTTATCCATTCATACACCATACAAAGTATTTGAAGCACTTTACTCAGTATCAGTTAAAAGTTAAAACAGCTCACCACATTGATGCAAAAAATTGATTAACAATATAAACAACATGACCAATTTTTTGCTCATTGTAACTGAATGAGTCAGCTTATGTCCAAGATGATTGCTTCCTTAGCTTGGTCATCAGTGAGACATTCTACATGTGTCTACCCAGCTCATAGGTAAGATTATCGCATTTTGAGGAAGTTACAGATATGATAAATATTTTAGTAGTTTGTTTTTAAAAAGTGATAACTTTTATCAAATGAACCATTCAACCTCTTTGGCCTAAATCCTATTTAATTTGTGAGCATTATGTGTGTGTGTTATACGTATGTTATTTGTGAATAGGAAATGAAAGTTTTTGAAGTTACTGAGATGTAAAATTATAAATTTGTATCAGAAAGACTTCTTGACGTGAAGAAAATATAGTGTCCATGGAGCCCCCATGCTGGGGAGTTTGTTACGCCACTTTTTCCCAGCTCAAGCACTAGGAAGTGAAAGGCGAGCGTTTTGGGGGACTGTATTTTGTAATTTTGACGTTCAAAAAGTGCTGATTCTCAGCCTAGTTTGAATTATTGACTTTTTAAAGCCCATCTTCAATGAAACCTTGAAAAATGTAAACAACTATTGTTAACCCTGTGCAGGTGCTATAGCAACTAAAAGCATGATCATACTGGCCAGCAACCACGCGTTTAGTGTCGCCCGTGTTTGCCCTTAGCTATGCCAGTATAAGATTACCAGTAGCGTAAGGGATGGAGACTGCTTTATAAAAAAATATGTCCTTATTAGGTGGTTGGGGACATGCTCAGCGGCGAGTGCAAGGAGCGAAGACTCGGGCCCAATGAGTCGCCTGTCGCAGTCATGCTGCTGTGGCCCAATAACACCGGCTCGGGCCAGTACAACAGGTCAGTACTCAGAAACCTTTCATGTGTCATTATTTCATTAACTACTAATTATGTAGATATGACTCATTTTTGCATCACCTTAATCATATCAGTTTTGTAAGGGACAGTTCACGGTTAGCGCTATTTCAATGTTTTAATGAATAACTAATAAGTGTTTTACTGTGTTATACCATTTACTCTTGTTACATGTTAATTTTTCCTGCTGTAATTAACACTGTAACGTCCAAGTTATGATAAATTTAATTAAAAATACAGAACATAAACATTGTATACGTACCTACCCTATTTGAATATCATTTTTCCTCGACGCAAACGGTAGTCTGTGGCAAGTTCAACAATGTCAAATCAGGTTTTTCTATATAATTATCGTATTCCTGCAATTATCTGTTACGAGAGATACGTCTAACCTTGTCTTAAACACCTGCGTGTCTTGTATTTGTACCTTTACGTATAGTTGTGTCCATTGGCGTCCTGTCACCGCAATACTATTTGTATACTATGTGCCATTGTGATGATTCATCTTAATTTATTTTACACGAGACGTGATTACCGTAATTTAAACTACCGTGTCCTTATTTATGTATAGAAAACGGACAACGTTAAATTACTTACGTTCTATATAGAATTTCTATTATTAAGCATTTAAACGCGCGTAAATACAGACGTAGCTCAAACGTTATCGAAGCCCCGCTATGAATGTGTCTATTATACATATTTAAGTGCTGTAATAAAATAAGTGTTGTTTTAAACTACTACTTAGTTGTTTAATGAAGGGCTATAGCGCCTGTAGCAGTGATTGGGGATAATATCCCAGTGTGGCGCATGAGTCACTCTTCCTGCGACAGCGGCGTGATAACGCCGTCTCCTGCATCCTGCCAATCGAACTGAAACTTTGCCGCTCGATTAAACATGGCCTCTAAAACTGTACCACAACTCACAAATATTTAGATTTCGTCATTATGACTCAAAAGTAAAATTTTATTTTTAGACACTTTCCCGCACGTTACTGTCGGTAACACAGCTCAAGGGTTTCGTTTATGTTTGCAGATTTTATCTCCGAGAGAAGATTCCCGACGAGCCATGGATGGAGAACTTCTCGGTCGACCCGCAGCTGATAAAGGATTACTTCCAGCGGTTCCTGTACCAGCCGAAAGATCGCGAGTATCCCGACTTGTGCCAGTTGCCGGAGCTCAATGAACAGACGCTACTAGATAACTTGAGGGCGAGGTTCTCAGCTGGCTATATCTACACATACGTCGGCTCTATATTAATAGCACTCAACCCGTTCAAGTTCTACCCGATCTACAATCCGAAATATGTGAAGTTATATCAGAACAAACGGATAGGATCCAGTCTTCCGCCTCACATATTCGCAGTAGCCGACGCCGCATATCATTGTATGCTCCGGGAGAGAACTAATCAATGCATAGTGATCAGTGGAGAGAGTGGGTCAGGAAAGACTGAGAGTACGAATTTTCTTCTACATCATTTAACGGCGCTGAGCCAAAAGGGATCTCATGGAAGTGGAGTGGAGCAAACGATATTGAGTGCAGGTCCAGTGTTAGAAGCGTTTGGTAACGCGAAAACTGCCCACAATAATAATTCGAGTCGGTTTGGCAAGTTTATCCAAGTGAATTACAAGGAAAATGGCATGGTGCATGGAGCCGTTGTACAAAAATATTTGCTGGAAAAGTCAAGAATATGCAGTCAGGGACGAAACGAGAGGAATTATCATGTGTTTTATTATTTATTGGCTGGTGCGTCGGAGCAGGAGAAGGAACAGTTGCATTTACTCAGTGTGGACAAATATAATTATTTATCAAGGACTGGTTGTAGTGAGGTGCCGGGTATTGACGAACAGTATGAGTTCTCGCGGTTAAAACAATCTATGGAGATGGTGGGCTTCACTATGGATAAGCAGAGGCGTTTGTTTGCTGTGCTGTCGGCCGTGCTACTTTTGGGTAAGTTTTTGTCATAAAAATATCAAAACCTACATAAAAAAATCGTCAAGTTTCTAAAATCTTATCAGCTGATAGAGAACTAATCTTGATATGTTTTACTATCGGTCATAATATCGTTAAATCATATACCTACTAAAACTCTTAGCAAACAAATTAATATAAATATGTGTACATAATTCATTGACACAAGTTGAGCTAATAATAGGAAATTGTTTCCTTTTCCTCCTACACTCAACAAATGTGGTGGCCCTGCATTCTTGCATTAGTTATTAACATAAATTTTAAATTAATCATTGTCCCCCTTAGTTCTCTTGTGGTTTACTCTGCAATGACATGTTTGTTTTATGTAGGTAGTAGGGAGAAATCGAATTGTATCTTTACTGCAATGTATTACAGCATTTATTATTATGACGGTAGCTTCTATGTTCTATGTTACGGGTTTGGTTTCCGCACTTAGTTTTCAGATGGACCATTGTATGTGGGCCATGGTGGCCGTCGGTGGTTATTCCAACCAGCCCACCTCCCTCCAGAAGCTTATTAGGTCTTCTGGTCTGTTGAGAACGTCTATGTAAGATCTGGGTGTCCCGAGGGTTTCCGACCTAATCTGGGTGACGCCTGTGCACTCAAAGAGCACATGCGCAGCGGGATTGTCCAGAAGGGTTACCGCTACCCCGGAACATAAAGGGCGAAGGAAGGAACATGGGTGGGTTTTAGTCAGTAAGAGTCTGACACTCCCTTCCGCTCCACCCAGAGCGGGAGGGGTCATTTGATGATTTCCCATCCCAAAAAAAAAAAAAAAAAGAGCACATGCGCGACGGTTTCATCAGTCTCCATGCAGGCTCTGCATAGGGGGCTGTCCGTTATGCCTATCGTGTGAAAATGTTTGTTTAGTGAGCAGTGTCCCGTGATGGTCCCCATCATCAGGCGCAGGCCTTTCCTATCCAGGCGTAGTAATCTTTTGGTTAGTTTGCCATCTAGTGATGGCATGGCCTCCTTGGACTGCCTGCGGCCCGGTGACGAGGACCACCAGTTCTCTGCTTGTGTGTGGGTGTGCTCCTGTAGCCACCTGCGTAGTTGATTGAAGGGGATGGGCACGACTGGTTCCGGTCCATAGACTGACGTGCTGGAGGCCCTTCTGGCCAGCTCGTCAGCCGCGTCGTTACCTAGTGATCCACTGTGTCCTTTTATCCATTGTAGTGTCACTGTGTTGTGGTTCGATACAGTTACCTGTTCAAGCGCCTTGTGACATTCTAGTATTAGATGTGATGTGATGCATCCCTTCTTCAGGGATTGGAGGACTGAGGCGCTATCAGAGATTACACGAACATGAGTGTCCGTAACTCTCCTGGCTGCTATGGCATGGGCCGCTTGTATTAGACCCACACACTCCGCTTGGTAGACCGTGTTGAGCATTCCTAGCGGGCTGGATATGTTTATGTTGAGGTCGTGTGAGAAAACTCCGACTCCAGTTCCGCAGTCGGTCTTTGATCCATCAGTGTAAACTCTCAGCTCTCTCGGGCCCGAGTAGTCTCGCTTCTCCTCTTCAAGCACTATGTTGTAATGCTTTTGGAAGCGATATTGCTTAGGGGCTTTGTCGCAGGGTGCTGCCATCATTGGCTGTCGTTTGATCGACTCATCCTTCAGGCGTATGTGTTTGATCCTCGAGTCTTTGCTCAGAGATCCTGATATATGGAGTCTGAAGGCAGACAGGGCCGCCTCCTCCCGCACGATAAGGTGTAGGGGAGGCAGTCCAAGTATAGTCTGTATGGCAGCGGTGGGTGCAGTTCTGATGCAGCTAGTGATTGCCACACAAGCACATTGCTGCAGCTTTTCGAGGTCTCTTTTGGCTGTGCTCAGGTCTGTTTGGGCCACCAGACTAGTGAGCCATATGTGATAATTGGTCGGATGACTGTGGTGTAAAGCCAGTAGGTGATCTTGGGGCTAATGCCCCAATTTTTACCAAGCATTTTCACACAAGGATATGCTGGCCTTTGTGGTGATGTAGTTGATGTGTTTTGCCCAATTCAGCTGTTTGTTCAAAAAGATGCCCAGGTATTTGGTTTCAGTCAGGGTAGTGCCAAAGAATCTTGAAAGTTGTAGTGTAGTAAGTTTCCTCTTTTTTGTTAAGAGGATCAATTCGGTTTTCGTTGGGTTCACTGATAGTTGGTGTGTACCACTTCTCTACCATTTTCAGGGCCTGGTGCATTAGGTTGCACAGGGTGTTTTCGTGGGTGCCATTTATTATTATGGTTAGATCATCGGCGTAGCCTACGGTAAAGTAGCCTTTATCGTTTAGTGCCTTTATCAGGCTGTCTACAACCAGATTCCATAGAAGTGGCGAAAGGACGCCCCCTTGCGGGCAGCCCTTTGCCACAATGGCCCTTGTGGTGTAGTTTACGATCACTTGTACGGCTCTCTATACGAACATATTCGTAATCCAGCCGCTCAGAGACGGATCTATACCGCGTCTGTTTAAGGCCGTGCTGATACTCTTGAATGTGGTTTTGTCAAAGGCGCCCTCAATGTCGATGAAGGCGGTCAGTGCTGAGCATATGTGGTCCACTGCGCATTCAATCTTGGATACCACGCTGTGCAGCGCGGATTCTGTTGGACGGTAGCTTATAAACTGATATATCGCATTAACACGTATCTGATAATTAAAGGAAAACGAGTACATGTCTGCTACTAATTTGTACTATAAGCATATGTAAAAGTCATGTCGTTAGAATATGCTATAGTTAAATACAAATTTATAAAAAAATGCTGATAAGCCTCAGCATTTTTTTTAAAATTTGTATTTAACTCTAACTAACCCCCAATAAAAGGAGGAATTTTCCTCCATTCCTCTTTTTCCTACATGACTTTTATAAATGAGTATCGTACAAATTAGTAGCAGACATATACTTGTTTTTCTTTATGATTTTCTAATATAGATACTAAACGATTTTGTTAATAATGCTATGTAATGATTTTAATCATATAATATTGCCGTAGATTAACAATAATTATTATAAACAAATGTGGAGGAGAATTATTGAAGGAGACGTATTGGAGCATGTCTTGAGTGAGGCCTATGTCCAACAGTTGACTGCAAAAAGCAACTATGTTTTGATCCTCGGCCTCCTTGCAGATTACACAAACCCTACCTTCTATCTTCCATACTAATATTATAAATTAGAAAAAAACTGTATTTATGTTACCTTTCAAGCCTAAACCAATAAACCGATTTCGATAAAATTTAGCAAGGAGATAGATGACACCCTGAGGAAGGACAGGTTACTTTTGGTCCCGTTAGCATGTTCCCGTGGGATAATTTCCGACATCCACGCGGGAAGAAGCTAGTATCTAATATCTGGAAGCCATAATACTAAAATACAGAACCAATTCCTAAATATATTTGCAGAGTGACTCACACTCATCATTGTCAATAAATTGCTCTTGACTGTTTCTTTTGGCATTTCTTCTGAGAGTATGGGCACTGCCAATGATCTCTAAAAAATCAATGAGAAGTAAACAAACATCAAAGTTTCCTAAAAAAGATCAACATACCAATTTCATTGATACCTTGAATATGCATCTATGTGCTTATAAACTGCCCGGTGGTCGCCAGAGCAACAGCAAGATCTTGCTGGCGCTCCTTGAGGAGCACGGGTGGGTCGAATAATCTATTTTGCCAACCGTACGCAAAATACGCGCGTTGACGTGGAGTTGCGGACACCAGCCCGTATTATCTATTTATTCATAATCAGCCTGTAATGTTCCCACTGCTGGAACACAAGCCTCCTCTCATCGAGAGGGAGTTGGCTATAATCTACAAATCTACAACGCGGGCCCAGTGTGAGTTGGTAGATGTCACATGTCTTCGAGTTTTTGGTTCTAGGACATGCCGGTTTCCTCACGATGTTTTCCTTCCCCGTGTTGAGAGCAGTGGTGATGAAATAATTAACACAAAGTAAAGCGCCTGTCTGGGTTCGCACCTAAGACCTACAACTCGTAAGTCGCGGCCATTACTACTTGGCCACCACTGCTCAACACTCACTGCTCCGTAGTACTAAAGATTATAACCCACAAAGTTGTCCATATAGGGTTGAAAGTTCAGTGGCGATCATAATTTTATTCCATTCTTTTCTAATCGGCATCACCAAACAAGGGCCACAGAGAAGGTGAGTAGACTAGAGTAGACACTCGAAAGGCGGTAAATGAGGTACCACCGGGCCACCACTGCTCTGCCCTGTATTATCTATTACCTATATGCATCGTATCTGTAGAATAAATCTATGTTAGCCAACCTCAATTTACAGGCCAATGTCAGTGTATAATGAAAACGGTATCATTTACAGGTAACGTGAAGTTCCAACCACAACGGAAGTCGTACCACCACGACGAGGCGGTCGGCGTGCAGAATCCTGAGGTTGTTTCACTTATATCCTCACTACTGAGGGTCAAACAGGAAACTTTGTTAGCTGCCCTGACGTCTAAACGGGCTAGAGCTTCGGGAGAAACTCTGGTTATCAATTACAGGTACAGTAATAGTTGGTTTTATTTGCAGAAGATTCATGCTCTACACAATATTTTTTTTTTCAAACATCTGTTGGTTGATCGTAACTAAAGAAGAGGCTAAACAAAAACAAGATGAATGAACGGATTGTGTGAAAGATGTTTTGGCTAGGATGAAAATGAACACTGAGATGACAGCTGATAGAGATGGATAGAAGAAAAAGATCTGTTGTCCAACTCTTAATAAATTGGGATAAAGATGGAGGATGACTACTGGATAAATAAATTGGGATAAAGATGGAGGATGACTACTGGATAAATAAATTGGGATAAAGATGGAGATGACTACTGGGTAAATAAATTGGGATAAAGATGGAGGATGACTACTGGATATAAATTGGGATAAAGATGGAGGATGACTACTGGATAAATAAATTGGGATAAAGATGGAGGATGACTACTGGATAAATAAATTGGGATAAAGATGGAGGATGACTACTGGATAAATAAATTGGGATAAAGATGGAGGATGACTACTGGATAAATACAGGGTGGCAGGGACATGGATGCGCAATCTGCTACCATGGATTTAGTATATGATATTGCTTTGAATATTTTCGTCGCTTATTAAAAATAAAATCAGCTGTTTCATAGTAAAGTGTTATATCTACGAGGTCAAAATGTATGAAAGAGCTGTTTTCGCGGTCAAAATGCATGGTTACAGTGTGCGCGTCGAAGCGCCCTGCCATTATTTTGTTTTACGCGAGACGTGACTGTACACGAATTGAAACCGCGACTCATAGCGCGAAAGTCAGTCAGTCAGCCGATCGTTTATCCAAAGTAAATATGCAACAAAAACAAACATTTCTTTGAAAAGAGGCCAAGGCATACAATGTAAGGCAATGGAATCTTGCCAGTAATTAGTATCAAC
The DNA here is from genome assembly GCA_911387795.2 of Apamea monoglypha. NCBI lineage: Eukaryota > Metazoa > Arthropoda > Insecta > Lepidoptera > Noctuidae > Apamea > Apamea monoglypha. Next base: position 11,475,701 of record OU426930.1, on the reverse strand, counting down.
TGCATGGAATTTATTCACTAAGAGGCGGTATCTGTTATTGTAATCACTGATTTTGTGATTATGTAAACAATGTAATCATGTAAATTGATGTAAAGTTGAAATTAATAATCTTAGGCTCGTTGTACTAGAAAATGTATCTTTGTTTACATTCTTTTGTAGTCTCCCTCTTATCTATGAAGAGATTATCGTCTTATTTCGAAAACTACATGTCATGACATTCCTTTGGTATGAAGAGAGTTAGGGATTATAAAGAACCAACATCTCTTGATATGATCCTTAGTTCTTTGACCTTCACTGTATTAGGCGTTATTTGTAAACACATACCAACAAGTACTCTCGAATTTTAAGTGGTAAGGCAAAAGCCAATGTCGTCATTCGTCAAGCATGATGTCGAGAGTTCGATCTATTTATAATACAGTCCGGACGTCGAAAGAATGCATTCCTGATTGCTGTCAGTGCGACAGTTCTAGTAACTAATAAAGATCAAATTCGCCAAGCACAAAGCTGACAGAAGAACGCCTTCTCTAGTCAGCCGCACTGTAGTGTAATGTCTGACTGTTGGTCAAATGCCTCTTCTCATACTAAGAAGAAACGATCTATCATTATAAAGCTTAGTCATTCCGTATTTGTGATTTCACACAATCTTATGGCGAAAGCACCAGGGTAGCCCGCGAAATTCAAATTTTCTTACGTTTTTTTGCAATTTGCAGGTTGTGTGTTCATGAAAATTACTCGCGACTGAAACAAAGTTCGTGGGCTACCCTAAAGCATCTCCATTAAGTTCAGATATTATGTTTTCCTTTACCGTCAATTAGAGCTGTACAGAAACGTTATGTTATAAAATGAAAAATTGTGTGCCTCAGTTCATTATTTATTTGTGTTTGTTGTCTTGCCTTGCAGGTTGCCAGAAGCGATAGCGACGCGCGACGCTATGGCGAAGTGCTTGTACGGTGCTCTGTTCGACTGGATCGTGATGCAGGTCAACCACGCGTTGCTCTCTAAAAAGGATACGCTTAGGGAACATCAGGGACATAGTATAGGTGAGTCTAATGTTAGTGGAGGAAACGTAATTCCTGAGGGGTAATTCTCGTAATTTTAAGATCGTTCACAGTCTGATCTGTCTCAATCTGTCAAAAAATAATTTAATTTCCCAACATTTTGACAAGTTTTTGACATTTGTTTGTCGCCGAGATGGGACTGCGACTAGATTTTGAACGTTTTAAATTACGAGAATTGGCCTTCAGGTCACAATAATGTCTTCTACTGCTAGTCCTCAAGATAGGCATGAATAATTGCCTCTTGTTAATTACTTTCGAAAGTCTTCAAAAATAATAAAGTCCTCCAGACCGATTCGGCCACGGCGACCAATCGCAGTGGAGACCAGTCTTCGGTGCGGGAGATATTATTGTGTGTGCGCAGACACAGGTGCATTCTCTCCCTTCCCTCACTCAAATATGATAAGCAATATCCATACATTGTATAAACTCACACCTTCTCCTGGGGTAGGCAGAAACTACGAAACGCCACCTGCTACGATTTTTACATACTTCTTTTGCTTCGTTTACGTACAGACGCCAGCAGGTCAAGCTACCCGAAACTGTCAAATTTTCCCAATCAACCTTGAACCTTAATGCTTTAACGATAAAGTTGAAAATCTATTAAATAAATTTGACAGATTGTAGTAACTTGATGTGCTGGCGTCCGTACATACATACATACGTTCATGCATATCATGCCAGTTTTAAAGTGCACAATATACAACTTAGGATTTGAAACTTTGAACAGTAAAGTCGCTTATTCAGATTCAGATACAGCAAGTGTGGTACATGAGCATGACAGTATGATTACAGTCATTGATCAACCATCCATTATGTGAAGCGATCATTATCTACCGCCATTTATCATTGTCGACATCGATAGCCGCAATCTGATTACGCCCTTACATCACTTTGTAAATCTCCAAATAAAGCAACACTAACTCCCCAGGCGTTCTGGACATATTCGGTTTCGAAGACTTCGGTCTGAGCAACAGCTTTGAGCAACTCTGCATCAACTACGCGAATGAGCACCTTCAACACTACTTCAACCAGCATGTGTTCAAGTATGAACAAGAGGAGTACAAGCGGGAGGGCATACCCTGGACGGATATAGGGTTCTCCGATAATACAGGCTGTTTGCAGCTCATTGAGGGGAAGGTCAATGGACTGCTGTGTTTGTTGGATGATCAGTGCAAGTGAGTATCTATACAAATAAATTTTTAAGGGTCTGTTAGTAATATCAAAATAGCAGCTTTTTGCTAAATGCATATGAAAGTAATATACGCTACTTACAAAAAACACGTTTTTTTTTTGTCTGTCTGTTTTGGCTAATCTCCGAAACAGCTGGATCGAATTTGACAGGACTTTCACTCACTGGCAGATAGCTGATATTATAAGGAACTTAGGCTTCCGCGGGAAAAACCGCGGGCAGAAGCTAGACTGTAATAATATTAATGAATGCCAAAGCACAGTACCTGGCCTTTAAAAGACAAATTGAGTTTGGAAAAAGTTAGGCTTTGAAGAGTGTCATCTCAGTTCAGTCACACGTACCTGTGTGACAGCCTAGTCTTGTTCGAAAAGATGTTCCATATTATCGCTTGATAATACAGTAGTTTGTTGCTAAACAATATTTTTTCCCTAAGAACATTGTGTAACTGCGATGAAAAAACTTAGTTACGAAATCATTTTTCAATTTGCTATGTCTCGATATGCATTTTAAAATGATAATTATTTTCATTACAGTTTCCCATGGGCGACAAATGAGACGCTATTACAGAAGTTCAATTCGGTGCATGAAAACAACCCATTCTATGAGAAACCTCAGAGACGGGAACCAGCCTTCGTTGTCAGACATTACGCCGGCAGAGTGAAATATCAGGTAAATACCGTTACACACATACACACACATCGAACCGGATAGGGATATAAAATCCTTTGAATCAATAGCCTCCAATGTAGCCCTCCAAAAAAATTATATCATAACTTCTTAAGTCCAATTCTCGTACTTAAAAAACGTTCAAATGCTTGAATTTGAACGTTTTTTAAGTTGTACTTTTGACTGATTTACACTGAAATGTCTATGCGAATGTTCTTAAAAATACAGGAATTGTAGACGCTCTAATAATATATAAATAGACGCAAAACTATTTTACTACCTAATGTAGGGCCTGCCAACTTTGGAAAACACTATGCGCCCACTGAATTGGCCTCAAGTATTTTTACATTCATACCAGGAAACTTTTCATGAAATTTCGCGCTATTTATAAAATGTTTTAGAACAAAATAAGGTACACATTTTGCGATAACTGCCAAACATCCAAAATACGAAGTTTTCGAGTAGGTATCTTATACATAGTCACATTAATAAAGCGCTAATACGTATCTTTATTGTCATTAGGTAACAGCAATGCGTGAAAAGAATCTGGACCTAATGCGGCAGGACATCGTGAGCGTGTTGAAGAACTCTTCTCTAGCCTTTGTGAGAGAGTTGGTTGGCGTGGATCCTGTAGCTGTGTTCCGCTGGGCTATAGTGCGAGCGTTCTTTAGGTAAATATGTCAAGGAATAGGTTAGGTGTATGATTAGAAACGTGGCCTATGGGGTGGAAAGTTTCTGAAGTGGCGACCGCGTACTAGAAGACGTAGCGTCGGAATGCCTCCCACAAGGTGGACCTGATGACCTGGTGAAGGCCTCAGGAATCAGCTGGATGCGAAATCACAGAACCGATTGAAGTGGTGGTGCTTGGGGGAGGCCTATGTCCAGCTGTGAACGTTTTTCATAATGATTAGAAAGTAAAAAAATCAAAGACCGAGAAGATCAGCTAAGCTAGACCATCCATGTCCGAGTTTACCATCATTTGGTAAACTCGGACAGTCTACTGCTCCCTAGTTGCGCCTCATCACCCAGTTCAACACCCGTCTTTTTAGTCGGTCCCGGCCGCCTTTATAAGATAATCATCGGTAAATCTAGCTGTGAGACGTTCGACGCTACGTTTGCCAATTGGTAGTCTTCACTCAAGGATTCCTCTATTTCACCATCGGTACATCAACAGACATGACCTTGTTAACCCTGCAAGCTCCTGCTTAATGCTAGCTGCTTTCGTATCAACTGTCTGTAACAGGTCCTATAGTTTTAAAAGTATTTTCAAATGGTTTGTTCGATTCTATACAGAGGTTACTTCGCATTCCTCGAGGCTGGCAGGAGACACCGCGTGCACCGAGTAGACGGCGCGTCGCGATTACCGCGCGCCTCCATACATGCGCCCAATGACAGCATTATCAGGTGAGCGCCACGCCAAAACACACCCTACTGCAACGTCATTGTGTCCAATTTGCATTACAACGTTAAATACAGCTTCTTTGACAAGTACATAAACTAACTGCAATTTTTGCAATACCATATTAACTTGAAAGGCATGATGTCTATTACTTATTTTATGAAACAATTGGCAGATAATAAAATAAATGATATTTTTGATTGTAGGTTGTGCTTACACCGCAAATGCTTAGTGAGAAACATTGCAGGTTTCTTACGATTAGTAAACACTTTTTGCAAAATTCGATTTATTATTCATTCGCCCAAATGCGCTTGCATTTCTAATGTAAATAAAGCACTTGCGGTTTGAAACACGACCTTGATGAATTACATTATATTGTTATGTATAAAGTATGTATTACAATATAGCTTTGCAAGCAACGTTATGTGACGTAATGAAATGTGTCTTGTTGCTCAGCCAACTGGTGACAGTATCGTCAATCAATCTTGCAATCAACCGCATTGCGTAAGTCACCGAATTTACGGCATGCTTGTTATATGTTCTATGTGCACCTAACGCATGGACATCCATGTTTTTAGTCAACCTGTAACACACCCTTTGTTGCGTTTATACTGTGCCCAACAAGACTGCGGCTCGGCCATGCTGAGCGCACAACCTAGCCGCTGTCTTACTTCCATGTCTTTGTTGACTCGCTATTAGTCCCAAAGTTAGTTTCCATCTGTTAGTTCTCTAATAGGAATTTATTCATACTCACTTCGCGGTCACACTGAGCAGGTATGCATGCATCTCACAGAAACATTTAATTTTGTTAACTGACTTATTTTTTTTACATTAATTTTGTAATCCTCGATTCCTTTCTCACCCTACATCAAACCGACGGACAGAACGCCTCACAGAGCGGCTAGTAAAGCGCGCGAGACGCCGGGGCGCGCAAACGCCGATACTAAACTGCGATCTGAGACGCCAAGCGCGGCCCCCGCGGGTGGGAAAGGGACAAAAAATTACAGAATCGCCGAGACCCGCACGCGAAGGGTCGATCGAGAGCGCGACGAGCGAACGTTCGACGACACCGACGTTATGCAGCGCGCCAGCCAGATCGTTATGTACGTGCGATGCAACGACCGATATGTGACATGCTCTGTCTCTGTCTCGCACTTCTCGTTCCTCAAACAAAGTCAAACACTGAATGAGTGCAAATATCGATCATCATCTTACCTCCGATCCAATTGTATCCGTTACAAAGCAGTTAGTTCTCTTTTCTGTTATTTCTAAATTCAACTAAGTTTTTATTTGGACTCATTTCATTTTGTAACTTTACATTTTGTTTGATGAATTTGCGTGTTTCGGTTGGGGTCTCTCTTCACTTTTCTCTTTCACGGTGATGGCTATGGGTTTTTAAGTTTTCGTGCATTTCTCTGTCGCATTCCTTTTGTGACGTTTTATATAGCATATTTATAATATTTGTATTATTTAGTATTTTAATATAGCGGCTGGTTTCAGTCACACGCACACAATTACATCTCCTATTATAGTATAATTTCAAACAGCAAAAGTAATTAATATGTAGTAGCTGTAATTGTCGTTTACTGCTTTACTGTATGGGTAAGCGTAGTTAACAGGTTTCTGCAGATTTTATCAAAACACCGAGCTGTATATCAATGCAAAACATCAAAATAAAACATATTTCCTTCACATTTTGGCTTATTTTGAAACGCAGATACATAAAATGTTTTATATCAGCTTGTTCTGGATTGCAATTGCTCAAAAAAGTTTTGTTAAAGAACACTTTACTAGCATGTATGTAAATAATTCGCACTCTCTCACCAAGCAATCTTTACTTAGGTGGTTGGTGTTGCCCCTTTAAGAGATCTCATGATACTGTGGATATTTCTTCTATAAATTATTAAAATTCTAAAAAGAATCCATATTGCGATCTCTTAAAGACTTGGCCCCAATATTCCTGTTCTTTACACAAGCTTGATTTGGTTCTACAGGAAAAACAAGTCGTTTAGGCCTAGAGAGCGAGCGAAAAAAGGTTTAAAGAATCTTCAGAGTGTAAAGACGTTAGCGGGCCGGACGGCCGCGCCGGCGGGCAAACGGAAACAGCCGCAAACGGTCGCGGCGCAGTTCCAACACTCGCTGTCTGCGCTCATGGATACCTTGAATCAAGCGAACCCGTTCTTTATTAGGTAAGGCACTGTGTGTAATATGCTCTTTCATCAAAAGGTCTTTCCTGAAATTACTTACGTATACTTGCATAGCATTCCACCATAATGTCTAGACAGTATCATGTCATCATGGCATTTCATACTGCGCTCTATAACTCAGAAAACAGCCAGGCTGAAGTGGGAGTGGGCTGGACACGTCTCGCGAATGCACCCCGAGAGATGGGCAAAGATCGTCACTCACTGGACGCCTGAGGGAGGATATCGCCGTCGAGGTAGACCACGGCGAAGGTGGTGTGACGATCTGGTAACGTTCGCCGGGCCAACATGGCCAGAGATCGCACAAGAAAGGGAAGTTTGGAAAGAAAAAGGGGAGGCCTTTGCCCAGCAGTGGGACACAAAGAAGGCTAACAAAAAAAAAAAAACATACTAAATACACTTCTATTTATACATGTATCCAGCATTTCAGTTCACAAATAATTCCACTATGCCTTGTTCTTTTGCTGCGGTGAGTATGCCTTCAGCCTCAATCCAGCAGTGAGGAACATTTATAGACTTCTTCTTGATATAATTTATCAGCTATTATAATGAGAAAATATTTACAGAATCAGTGATCCCCCTTTCAGGAACAGCCGTAAAGTACAAATAAACAGCGTTTGATTGGTGTGACCACTGGCTTGACCAAAACACATAAAGCCAGACCTACCTGCGTTTCATTAAAATTCTATATCCCACAGATGTATAAAATCAAACGGCGAGAAAGTACCTCACGTGTTCGACGATGACACCGTACAGCGTCAGTTACGGTACACGGGCATGTTGGAAACGGTTCGGATCCGGCAAGCCGGGTACAACGTGCGGCTTACCTACGAGGAATTTATTCAGCTGTACAGGATACTACTGCCTAAAGGACTGCTCAGCTCGCAGACTGATGTGCGGCACTTCCTCGCTACGCTGAACCTGGATAGGGATAACTATCAATTAGGTAAGTGATTGATTTTGAGATGGTTATTTTGTAGTTTTGGCAGCGAGAGTGTGCTAAGTGAAGATTATAATTGTGGAGTCATAATAGGGCTGGTTTAGGGAAGTAAAAAACCACCTTTGTTCCACTATAACAAGAGATCCTGTATATATCTGAAAGAAGTATAACTCCCACTTCCCTAATCGTTTTATATTTGCCTGTGATTACTGCGACGATTTTTTTTTCGAAATCTGAGTTTCCCTGTCGGTTCTACCGCACACGCCATAATTATGACTAAATGGAAAGGTCCTAAGTCCGGTGGCTCACAGGATGTGTGCTCGATTTGGCGACTGTGAAGACAACCGACATTGTCAACACGTTTTCTGTTGAGCTACTACCGGCACCGGCAATTTGCTTATGGGTCAGTTCACCGCATTATAAAGCAAGAATTGACATCACCCTCGACACTCTTACTTCTACTCACGAACAAGGCCATCACCCAGGTGCCACAAAGATCTTCATGCGCGAGAGCGAGCAGACGAAGCTAGAATATCGACTGCATCAGCAGATCATGGCGTCCATCATCACCATACAACGTTGGTTCCGCGCCGTGTTAGAACGGAGACGGTTCCTCGCGCTACGGAGAGCGTCAGTTGTTATACAGTATTTTTGCAGGTATTTATCTTGTCATAAATTATTTATTTCTGTAAATCTATATATCGGACGAGGACGAGGGACGCATGGAACCTGGAAGTATGGTAGAAAAAAGGGGAGGCCTATATCCAACAGTGGGTGATTCCGGGCTGAAATGATGATGATTAAATCTATATAATAACCACGAAATGCTGTTTGTTGGTAAGTGCATCACTTCAGAAAAATCCGGAAAAGTGCATTTTCTCAGTGTTTTTTCATAAAGAGTACTCTATTCTATTTTCTATGGGAATTTTTGTATGAATTATTGAAATTTGGACAGGACAACGTCTGTCGGGTCAGCAGTAGGATTAAAAAACACTTACACGACAACAATGAATTATGTTTTAAAACAAGATGTTGTGTTTCCAATCTGAGTAAATTAAGAAGAAACACCTAAACAAACTAATCCTGTATAGTATATGATAACAGGTCTTACCAATTTTTTTAATGTTTTTATTAATAATTCGTAACTCGAGAAGTAAATAAGTAGGTTATTGCAAGCGCCATGATTAAAACAAACCTAAATGTTGCAACCTCAACATACATTTAATTGTCGCAGTCTCTTTAATGATTAAAATTGCGAATAGTTGGCATGTTTGTTGTAAAAGCTGATTTACATTAAACAGGTATTTCAATCCAGCGCTGTATGTCAATGACACTGGGTCGATATTTGACAAATATAAACAGTTAAACTTTGAATAGAGCAGTCGCTAATTGGTTAAATACCGATCCAGTGTTACTGGATTCAAACACTGGTTCGAAATACTGGATCAATTTGTTTATACAGGCTGGCAGGGACATCGGCGCGCAAACTTTAACCATGAATTCAGTACACACGGCTACACATCAAGCTATGCATTTCCAGTTTTAGCTGACCTCGTATTGTATAGGTTTTTCGTACAATCAGAAGGCAGCTTATACTGGTTATGTATAGCTTGATGTGTAGCCGTGCGTACATGATTCTAGATATGAACTGAATCTATGGTAACAGGCTGCGCATCGATGTCCCTCCCACCATGTACACTATGAGTCTATTTTATAATATAAAACTTCGATAAAAACCTAGAAAATTCGTCAGACAATGGCTCCAAGCGCGTCAAGAGGCCGCAATCCGACTACAAGCGTGGTATAGAGGCACGCGCGTGCGACGCTGGTTCTCTCGACTGCGGCGCGGACTGGTCGGCTTCCAAGCCGCCGCCAGGGGGCACCTGCTGCGACGTGCCATCACTGGTAGAAGAGCGTCAGGCGATAGTGAGGTACGTGATAAGTGGAGGACTTCGCATGAGATAATACTTCTTTGTTTTTTTAAGTGTGTTCTAGGTGAGGGTTATCTACAATTTTTAAATACATGTTTCGCGTTTTGATATCTTTATGTTTAATAGCTCTTGAATTAAAAGTAGCTCAATGATAGATGTCGATACCATGGTTTAAAAGTTATTTAATTTTGATAAAACTGACCTTTTGAAAGTTGCCCAGTATCACCACCTAGGTTGGTTGCACTATCGTCCGTATCAGCTTTCAACACTTATCTAACTTGTACAGCACTTGCGTTAAAAAATTCTAGAGTGTATAAGCGTATTAAGTGATAACCCTCGCCCGGAAATCAAGAATTTTACCTCCAGGGGCCTTATTCTCTATGACACAATGAACGAAACCACTACATGTAAAATTCTGGCACTCAGCGTCATCCGGTTAGACTGGAAGCCGACCCCAGCATAGTTGGGAAAAGACTATGCAGATGATGATGACAATAAACGAAACCGCGTGAAATGAAGGCAAGATTGGCGGGATTTGCTAAGGAATTGACGTGGTTTCGAACTAAGGAATCCTTAAGTGGTCATAGTGAATTAGGGCCCTGATGTTCAATGAGTGATCTCGGTTTGCACCCTATCCAATTCGATGTTATTTAACTTTAAGGGCTTGTTTCACTACATATTTTTACACTTTGGGACACTTAAACACCCCCAGACGTAATAACAATAAAACTTATATTGTGTGTCGTTGAGCGTCAGTGCCGATTAAATAATATTTTATAAATTAAAAATTTAATGATATGTAAATACGTAGTGAAACCAGTCCTCAATCTAACTCCGAGAGTTTAATGTCACTAATGGCGTGAATAAAGTGTGGTAGTACACACGCGCATACAACGTTGTGGTTGGTGTTTGTGTTGACAGCATGACGGACGAGCTCCGGCACCGGCCGACAACAATGTCACGCTGAGGATTGCCAAGAAGGACCCCTTGTGAGTACATGTACAGTACATACGCCACCAGTTTTTAAAGCCTTGGTTAAGTCCATTGAGCTCAGATACGCCTACCATACAAACCAAGCGTGTTACCGTTTACTTGCACTACGACACATGTCATTTGTCAAGCTATGAACGACCGTGACAGAAGTTTTGCGCTCAACGGAGTGTCAGGACTAAGAATTTGATTTTAGAAGCTGCCAGTTTGGCGAGTCTTTGCTCTGTGGTTAAGTCATAGATCAGCACCTTAATTGCGTAAAACTCGAATTTTGTTAGTTGACAAAATTAAAGTGATTCCCGTTTTGAGTGTTATGCAATAGACAATTAGTAATGTTCCTATGAGGCCTATGTCTAGCAGTGGACTGCGATAGGCTGATTGGATGTTCCTTCTGGTTTATAGATATTAACATGGACTAATTTTATAATGCAAAATTCGTAAAGTATTTTTCTTATTGTCAACTAGCCTTTTATGGAGCAGCACATCTGCTGTCATTGTTGGTCAAAATAACAAAAACCTACTACCTAAGCTAGAATTGGAAATCACAGTAGATTATAAGAAATTGGTTTCACCTTCTTCCCCGTCCATGACACTGGACATGGGACATCATGCATAGCATGTATCACCTCATATAATAAAATAATGAATGAGGCGACACATTTTTAGTCAATTTTCACGTCGATTGACTACGCTCTTGTGGCACCCTGACGGGATAGACAGAACAAATCCTGAGCCAACACATTACCACAATTTTTCACAATAATTTTTGGGACACATCGCAATAAATTGTTCGTTTGCATATTACTTCACGCTGTAAGGCCATCAAAAACTAGTTCACACTGGGATGTAACATTGATTTCTTTATCTAACTAAATTCATCATTTCATTGACATCTCATATTTTAGGTATATCTTACGAACGGACCTAGAAAACTCGAGGCAACTGAGAGCGACGCAGTCATTGCCGATACCAAGGTAAGAAACGAAACTCATCTACTGATATACATTCATTAAACTCATTGGTAAAAAAAAACTAAGGAAACACAGAGTCTGCTAAAAAGTTAGCACTAAAGACAAAATAATTTGGTCATAGGGTCGAGAAAAAACGGGAAATCATCATAGATGCTTTAGAAACTACAAATGCCATCCAAAAAGCCAAGAAGAGGGTTACGAAGACAGATGTTCCGTTGAAGCAAACCAGTACGACTACGAGGTAATGCAATACAAAACATTGTTTTAGTCAGATTTATTTTCTAGTGAGTGCTAAAACATTTTACGCAACCGAATAAATTGTACCTTTGACACTGCAAGGTACGGCTCTAGTACCACATTGTGACGTCACTAGTAATCACGGCGTTTTCGATGATCATGTACTGGGGCCTATTTCATAAAACCGACAAGCGACAATTTGACAAGTTTTTTTTTATAGTCTTAGTGCTTTTTTTTAACAGCAACCAAAATGAGACATTTGTGACAAAAATGTCGCATTGTTAATAATAAACGTGTTTTTTTTTTGCGCAATTGTACCCCAGTAAATGTTATAATAACTGAGGGGTAATTCTCGTAATTTTAAGAACGTTCACAGTCTGATCTTAGTCTCAGTCTGTCAAAAATACCTCAAATTTCCGTACATTTTGACAAGTTTTTGACATTTGTTTGTCGCTGAGATGAGACTGCGACTAGATTTTGAACGTTTTAAATTACGAGAATTGTCCTTCTGATCACAATCCACGAAAGTTTTAAAACAATTTTTGTCCAATCCACAGCTTTATACCCAAAGAAACAAGCGAGTGTTCTCCAGAGGATGAGCGCTGGAGCGTGACTACAAACAGGTACCCTCAAGCCGCTGTCACGCTACCCAACAAGATCACGACCGAAGACTTGGCGGACGAGTTGCTGTGGCTACGGCTCGACCAGAACTATCTCATGACTGAAAAAGATGCTATAACTAAGGTGCGGTCGCTATTGTATAGAGTAAAAAATTAGTTAGCGAAACTTCACATACGTGACCAGTATCTCTAAATGTGATTAAATAAAACACGCACGGGAAATTGCACGGGAATCACGAAATATGAGAAATAATTAATTTAAAAGTCATGTTTACTTTGTTAATTTAATTTATAATGTTTTTGATTTCGTAGAAAAGAGAAAAACGGGAGAAAGAACTGGCTGAGCTTCTGGAATCAATAACGAGTAGTAGTGAAGAGTACCTTAGACAGATAGGTAATTGGAATCCTTCAGATAGCACGGAGACCGCCAAAATTACTACCAGGTAAATGGATACTGTGAATGTAACATAGCTTTGTAACAATCATCTTGATTGATTTGAGTTTCCTTCTAAATTTCATCAGTCTCAGATAATTTATTTTAACGTATGTATTCTATTGTCTTTCACAGTTATTTTATTTCCGACTTTGCATTGTTGTCGAAATCACAGTGATGTTTATTCTCGGTTACAATAAGGTTGATAATGAGAGGCTGCCGCTGACAAGGCTACTAAAATCACAGTGATGTTTATTCTCGGTTACAATAAGGTTGATAATGAGAGGCTGCCGCTGACAAGGCTACTAAAATCACAGTGATGTTTATTCTCGGTTACAATAAGGTTGATAATGAGAGGCTGCCGCTGACAAGGCTACTAAAATCACAGTGATGTTTATTCTCGGTTACAATAAGGTTGATAATGAGAGGCTGCCGCTGACAAGGCTACTAAAATCACAGTGATGTTTATTCTCGGTTTCAATAAGGTTGATAATGAGAGGCTGCCGCTGACAAGGCTACTAAAATCACAGTGATGTTTATTCTCGGTTACAATAAGGTTGATAATGAGAGGCTGCCGCTGACAAGGCTACTAAAATCACAGTGAGCTTTTTCGTTACAATAAGATTGCTATGGGGGTGCTACCGTCAGAGGTAAAATAACTGCGAATGGACTGTCAGTTGATTTTTGAGTGACCATTTGTAAAATTTTGTGATTTCTGAATCCAAATATAAAGTGTATGTGCGTGTGCAGACGTGGCTCGGCGGCGGTGTACCAGCGCAGCGTGTCGAGCGCGACGCTGGAGGGCCGCGCGCTGCAGTCGCTGCCGCCCGTGCGCCGCGACCCGCGCGCCGCGCCGCCCGCGCCGCCCGCGCCCGCCGCGCCGCCCGCTGATGCAGGTACGGTACAGTTCCAAGGGTTCCTCGTGTCGAGCGCGACGCTGGAGGGCCGCGCGCTGCAGTCGCTGCCGCCCGTGCGCCGCGACCCGCGCGCCGCGCCGCCCGCGCCGCCCGCGCCCGCCGCGCCGCCCGCTGATGCAGGTACGGTACAGTTCCAAGGGTTCCTCGTGTCGAGCGCGACGCTGGAGGGCCGCGCGCTGCAGTCGCTGCCGCCCGTGCGCCGCGACCCGCGCGCCGCGCCGCCCGCGCCGCCCGCGCCCGCCGCGCCGCCCGCTGATGCAGGTACGGTACAGTTCCAAGGGTTCCTCGTGTCGAGCGCGACGCTGGAGGGCCGCGCGCTGCAGTCGCTGCCGCCCGTGCGCCGCGACCCGCGCGCCGCGCCGCCCGCGCCGCCCGCGCCCGCCGCGCCGCCCGCTGATGCAGGTACGGTACAGTTCCAAGGGTTCCTCGTGTCGAGCGCGACGCTGGAGGGCCGCGCGCTGCAGTCGCTGCCGCCCGTGCGCCGCGACCCGCGCGCCGCGCCGCCCGCGCCGCCCGCGCCCGCCGCGCCGCCCGCTGATGCAGGTACGGTACAGTTCCAAGGGTTCCTCGTGTCGAGCGCGACGCTGGAGGGCCGCGCGCTGCAGTCGCTGCCGCCCGTGCGCCGCGACCCGCGCGCCGCGCCGCCCGCGCCGCCCGCGCCCGCCGCGCCGCCCGCTGATGCAGGTACGGTACAGTTCCAAGGGTTCCTCGTGTCGAGCGCGACGCTGGAGGGCCGCGCGCTGCAGTCGCTGCCGCCCGTGCGCCGCGACCCGCGCGCCGCGCCGCCCGCGCCGCCCGCGCCCGCCGCGCCGCCCGCTGATGCAGGTACGGTACAGTTCCAAGGGTTCCTCGTGTCGAGCGCGACGCTGGAGGGCCGCGCGCTGCAGTCGCTGCCGCCCGTGCGCCGCGACCCGCGCGCCGCGCCGCCCGCGCCGCCCGCGCCCGCCGCGCCGCCCGCTGATGCAGGTACGGTACAGTTCCAAGGGTTCCTCGTGTCGAGCGCGACGCTGGAGGGCCGCGCGCTGCAGTCGCTGCCGCCCGTGCGCCGCGACCCGCGCGCCGCGCCGCCCGCGCCGCCCGCGCCCGCCGCGCCGCCCGCTGATGCAGGTACGGTACAGTTCCAAGGGTTCCTCGTGTCGAGCGCGACGCTGGAGGGCCGCGCGCTGCAGTCGCTGCCGCCCGTGCGCCGCGACCCGCGCGCCGCGCCGCCCGCGCCGCCCGCGCCCGCCGCGCCGCCCGCTGATGCAGGTACGGTACAGTTCCAAGGGTTCCTCGTGTCGAGCGCGACGCTGGAGGGCCGCGCGCTGCAGTCGCTGCCGCCCGTGCGCCGCGACCCGCGCGCCGCGCCGCCCGCGCCGCCCGCGCCCGCCGCGCCGCCCGCTGATGCAGGTACGGTACAGTTCCAAGGGTTCCTCGATAAGTGCGACCAAATGGGTCATTCCGGCGCACTTAATAACAGTGACAAAATGACTTTTGAATTTGGAACACTATTTAATTAAAAAGTTTAAACGCAATTTGCTTCGATGAAGTCCTGGCCAGTAATAAAAAAGCGCGCCTGCCGACGCGTCATTGATTAACCAAATTTAAAAAAAAAACGCGGAAACTTTTTTTTTTTTTATTACTTTTTATCTAAATATTACAGACTATTTTAATTTGATTCACACAAATTGAATAAAAGATGAGTTCTAGCAGTGAAACTAAAATATTAACACCAGAAAGTGTAAAATTCAAAAGTATAAAATTAAACTCACAAACTGTCAAACACTTCGAGAGAAATAAATAAATATTCGTCACTACTAAAAGCATCTCTTATTTATTTTTCTCATAGAGGGGGATGAGAAGCAGAGTGTGCCACACGGTACCAAAATTATTTAACCTCGAGCGACGTACTTTGAATCCCTCGCTACGCTTAGGATTCTACTCTATTCTACTCTAGAATCCTTCGCTTCGATCTGGATTCAAACAATCGCTCTTACCCTCAATACATTATTTTGGTCCCTTATGACACAATCTACTATACTAGCTGACCAAGTTAGACAATTCGAACACGTGGTCTTCAGAGGTGCTACACACATATTCGGAACCGACATTCGATTCAAAAATATTAGTTGAACAACAAAATCGACCCGAAGGAATTGCTCATATTCAGCTTTAATTAGAGCTAAGCCGAGCGGTTTTTTCCTAAACATATAATCGATTTTGCCGCCCGCCCGGCCTAGACGAACATGGAGTGTAGTTCTCCTAAGATGACCGTTAGAGACGATTTACAGCGTCATTCATATCATTAGCTAATGGTGTTTGTATTGTAAAGTTTGAATTAAGAATCGCCAGTAGCTTCAAAAATGTCCAAATAATAATTATATCAGATTTCAGAAAACTAAAATCTTATTGCGATATGCGTATATAAACCGAGAAACAAAGCATTACACAGCTAGCAAAGATGCTACAAGTTATCAATATTCATGGGTGGTCAAAATCAAAATCATAAAAATAATATTCAACTACCCATATCTAACATCTACCAGCAAAATTTATCAAGACACAAAAATAATGAACATAAAACAAACTTATATTTACAACACATGCATTTTCATCAGAAATATTCTCAACAAAAGCGTTCACTCAAACATAACACTCACTCAATATAAACAAGTTAGTCAACGCAGTACACGGCGAGCAAGCTTGCTAGTTTTACCAAAAACAAGAACAAACTATGGCAAAAAAATGCTAACTTTTGAAGGAGCACAGCTTTATAATAAATTACCGTCCTATATAAGAAATGTACACTCTTACAATGCATTCAAAACTAAACTTAGCCAGCACATAATTGCGGATCGATCACTTCTGGAGAAATGAATGCATTGGATGGGTACTATTAAATTGCAATACTGATGACGAACATAATGTAATCCTTATTTTTAGTAGTGTTCTCAAGTAAGTGACTTATGTCTTTATTGGGAATAAAGTTTCTTCTTTAAACCGAAACCGAAATCTTATTGATAATCAAATTGTTGTGTTTATTTCCCACACACGAATGTTTGCAATTCATTGATCGCTAATTGTTATTACATCATTAGGTTCTACAATTCTAAGTAGTAATTAGTGTAACTCCAAGCTTTTAATAGATTTTAAAGCCCTTATTCAAACATAATTTGTGTTAATAAATAGTTTAATGGGAGCATTTTAAACAGTGTTCCGCATTTGTGTGTAAATCTTTTAAGCGGCAAAATGTCAGTAACAGTGATTTCTTTAGAAAAGAGGAAACGAATCTCTTGTTACATGTTCAAAGTTAGATTGTTGGTTGTGTTAAATGTGATGGGTTTCTTAGTGGAAGTTCTTAAATTCGTCATTTATTATTTTTGTAAGTTATTATTTTCATGTAAAATCATATTCGTGATATTTTTAAGACGTGCGTATAAGAATCGAACGCCTATGGATTTTTTTTTCTGACTCTTTCTATAATTGAAAGGATTATTTATGATACTGTGCCTCGTTCGAGCGGAGACATAATATTTATTTTAGTTCGTAATCCGTAAGTCTGCTAGCACATTGTTGGCTTGGATGAATTTGCAAGGCCATCAGGCCTTGCAAATTCATCCCTTCATTCACTGCCGAAATCACTGGAGCAGCCCTGTTGCCTTCGATATTTTAGTGAAAATATGTTAATCTAAAAAAAAACACTCCGTAAAAAATACTTCAAAATAACGCTTTAAAATTACTTTACTATTTTTATTGATGTCGTCAGACATAAATGATGTTTTAAAATTAGATGAGTTTGGTGTTTGCTATCCGATTACTTTAAAAAGAAAGACTAAAACAAACTTGAAGATCACAGTCTATTTCTATCTATTAAAGAAAAGAAAGAGAAAGAGTCTATTAAAATCGAGACATAATTTTGGTCACGCCAAATGTGGACCATGCAGATTCACACGCATGGCTTCTAAGATGGTCTTTTGAGGAAATAACCACATAGATTTGAGTAGACCTGTTCAGTCAGTGCACGTATTTGTCAGTAATCGTGTACCTCAACTCAGAAGTTAACCTACCATTGAGCACGCGTGTCCCACAGCGGGTAGTGCAGAATCCGTGGCGAGCCCAGAGCCGCGCGCGCCGGCGCCGCCCGCGCGCTCGGCCCGCCGCTCGCCGCGCCGCTCGTCGCGCGGCCCTCCGCCCGACATCATCGTGGACGCCTCGCTGTCGCTGCACGACCACGATATTAAACGGTAACTAAACTTACTTTTTTAATCTCTCTTTTTTCGTAGCTAAGCAATAACAGCCGCTTCTTTTTTCGTAGCTAAGCAATAACAGACGAGTTCAGTGTGGCTGTAGGCTTGCACCAGGGATCGGCTTTAAGTCCTTACCTCTTCCTGTTGATTATGGACGCTCTTACGTCAGACATCCAGGAGGAGGCACCCTGGTGCATGTTGTTTGCCGATGACATTGTTCTCGTCGGTGAAGATGTACCTGAGATCCAGAGCAGATTGGAGAAATGGCAACAGAAGCTGGAGAATGTTGGCTTGAAAATCAGCAGAACCAAAACGGAATATATGTTCTGCGATTTCGGCGGTCTCTCCAGTTCTGGAGCCATAGCGCTTGATGGCGCACGTCTCCCAGTCTGCTCCGACTTTCGGTATCTCGGTTCACTCGTGCAAAGCGATGCCGAAGTAGATCGGACGGTTAAGCACAGAATTAACATTGGATGGATGAAATGGCGGCAGGTCACGGGAACAATCTGTGACTCCCGCATTCCCCTTAAACTTAAGGGGAAGATATATAAAACCATGATTAGACCTGCTGTCTTGTATGGATCAGAATGTTGGGCCACAAAAGGGATGAATGAAAGGCAATTGCATGCAGCTGAGATGAGAATGCTAAGAGGGATGTGTGGTGTTACACGAATGGATAGAATAAGAAATGAGTACATAAGAGGAAGTCTGAAAGTGGCACCGATAACTGAAAAGTTGTTTGGAAATCGGTTGTCATGGTATGGGCATGTGTTACGGAGAAATGAGGAAAATGTCGTGAGGAGAGTTTTGAGTATGAATGTCGATGGGTATAAGAGTAGGGGAAGACCAAAGAAACGATGGATGGAATGTGTGAATGATGATATGGTTAGAAAGGGGGTGACTACCGAGATGACGACTAATAGAGAAGTATGGAAGAAAAAGACATGTTGCGCCGACCCCAAATAAATTGGGATAAGGGCAGGAGAATGATGAAGCAATAACAGCCGCAAGGGTAAATCGATTAGGTTAAGCTACGCTTACGGCGGTCGGACCGTGGATGGGTGACCATATTTACATACCGAAACCCCTCCATGAAAAGCACGTTAAGTCGTTGATCCCGGCTGTCATTCGTGTATCTTTGACAATCGTTGTGGGTGGTCAGAAGCCCGGAAGTCTGACAACCTGTATAAGATCAAGGGGTATCGTATTATCCAGTAACTGAGTTGTGGAGATCTTATAGGCAGTCGCTCCATGTAATATACTGGCATTCGACTGCATCTGGCTAGACTACAAGCCAGTGTCTGTTAACCCAACCGGTATGGTAATGTTAACCCAAACGGTGTGGCAATTAAATTCTTAACAAGGTTTAAGGGAAGTCTTGAAGTAGTGACAAAATGAAATTAAAATAACAAAATATATCTTAAATGAATTCATTGCATGTCTTTTGTCCAATACAGTGCGGCGTCAGACCAGATAGGTGGACTGGTTGTAAGCGTAGTGCCAAGTGCAGCGGTAGTATCAGCCGCAGCCCTACGGAGACGCAACTCGGACCCCGCGCCCGGCGACGTGCGGCCCCTCGACCCACGATCTACAGACTTCATCGGACAGACCGGGAACGGACTCTTCCGAATCGCAGGACACAGGTAAATAGATTATACTAAGTGTGCGCTTCGGTAATCATCGTGTTTCCAAATGAGCACGAAAGTCGTGCCACAGAGTAACCCAAAGGCAAAGCTTCTAAGTTTTGTACTGTCGCGCTTTTTAGTAATGCACCGATCCTTGCGAGTTTGAATTAAGTATCTCTGTCGGGTTACCTTGTCCAGGGGCCTTACCACCAGCTCTTATAGCAGGGCAGAAGTTGAACTGCACTGCTTTTTTGTACTTAGTCATAGAAACAAACACAGGGGGTCTACTCCGAAGTGGTATTGGCCGAATGTTCGACCGTTTCCTGCTACGAAGTTACTATTTAGTTCTATCGGTCCCGATCCTACACTCCTACACTCTTTCGAATATTGACTATGGTCCCGTCCCAACTGACCCGACCCGAACATTTTTCGCATTTTTCAATAATATTCGGTTCGCCCATGTGTCGGTCCGATCCGATCATTCGCACTTTGCACTTCGTAGTAGACCCCCAGGTGCAGTTCAACTTCGGCCGTGGTATAAGAGCTGGTGGTAAGTCCCCAGACTATCGCAAAACATCATCGGTCACTCAAAAGTTTTGAAAAGTTTTTTTGGAATTGCATGGTCTTGTTAATTTATGATTTTGTAATCATGGTAATACAAAATAGGCTATATTCGACCTCATCATCGCGCGTTCGTATTACCGAACATAGACGATGATCTCGAAGCCCATACTTCCTTGGGACATCTGTACACTCCGCCGCCTTATAGCCAGAGACTTCCAAGTGCTTACATCTCCCAAAAATCACGCTGATCTAACTCCGAAACTAAGTAAGCAATGTCTCGGCCAAGGCTTTAACGAATCCTTGACCAAGACCGCGTTTACCGGCCTTAACCGATCACCGGCCATCGCTACATAATTTACAAGCGCGAGGTCAGGCGATAAAAGCTTCGTCTAACATATGTTACATACGCTCCTTTTTATAACTTCCATAAAAAATTATAAAACAAAGATTTAAATCTTTGGTAAAAACCATTAAGGCCTCTTATAAACCCATGAAAATCGTTAAACTCAAACTCAAAGTATTTATTTCAATTAAACCAATTACAGGCACTTTTGAATTGTCAAGGGGTCGGTCTGTCAGAAAAATGAAGCTAGTTGCCCATTCCAAAGCGTAGTAGGTACCTATGGAGAAGAACGGACAAGAAACTCCATGGACACTCTTTTAAATCAAAATAATATGGTTACAAAGTATTGGTTACATCATTCATGTTAAAAATTATGCATGTGAGAACGATGCAGAACGTTAAAAGCGTCCGTAATGAAAAGTTTAAAACAATACAAATATTAAATTAAATTTAAATTAAAATTAGCCATGGCAGCAAAGAGATGACCAGTCCCTACTGACGACGCCCGTTCACGAACATGTCGCATGGATTAGCACCATTCAGCTCAACCATTTTGAAGGGAGCTAAATGATCCAATACATGTGCCACCATCAGCGAGACATTTGAGTGAGCATGACATACTCTCAGCCGCCAGGGCACATTCAAGCCAATGAAAGACGTACCCAGTAAATGGTAGCTTCATAGTATGTACATAGTACTTAAACATGTGCTATACAATTATACAATACTAGGAGATTGAATTTATAATCTTCAGCAGCTCCAACAGTATTTTCAAGTGCTAATCAATTTATTTATGCGTCCTTATGGAGCAGGACCAGCGTTTAGCCAAGCATTTTTATCAGCCATGTAATCCAATTTATAATATGCCTGGCTGCATAGTGTGTGTTTTATACAAGATTTAAATTTCGTTTCATTCTGTTCAATTAAGTGGGGAGGTATTTTATTGTAACAGGTATACATTGAAAACTAGTGATTGTGTATGTGTGTTTACACATACATTATTATAAACATAAGCATATCCCTTATCACAAAAAATTATCACTAATCTTGTTCGACTTCTATAATTCTCATTAAGATTTCGAAAAGACTCATAAATCAAATTACACAAATACTTTGCTGGTAACATGGATACTTAACCTCTTGTCGAGATTTTGCATATTACAATGTTACAGCATGTTAATAAACTGTTACTAGAGTTAGCACATTATAAACATGTTAAGCATATCTAAGTAGCAGGGGGACGCCACCCAGCTAGATGGACGGACTACCTTAAGAAGGTGGCTGGGACAGACTAGATGCAGATGGTGGAGGACAGGGTGTTGTGGCGCAGCCAGGGAGAGGCCTATGTCCAGCAGTGGACTGCGATAGGCTGAGTTGATTGAAGTGGCAGGGAAAAATTTATATTCAAATCTATGTTTATTTTCCAGATTTCGCAAAGGCACCCGATTCGCAAAAGGTGACAAATGCGTGTACTGCCATCAAGCGATCGACGCGTTCATCACGCAGGGGCAACGATGCATCGACTGCAAACAGCTGTACCACACGAAATGTATACAGAACAAGGGAGTCATCACCATGCCGTGTTCCAGCCCCGTCACAGTCGCCAGCAGAGGTCGCCCTAAGAACAGAAAACGAATCATTTCAAACTCCAATTATAATTTATTAGATAACTCCAAAGGATCGGTCAGTTCAAACTTCAATTTAACAGGGACGTCAGAATTTATGGATAGAACGGATAAGATTATATCAGACGCGACTGAGTTACAAGCGATGCAGAACTTTATCACGGAGAAGATTTATGAAATGGAACCAAATGAGAAGAAGAAGCAATCAGAGGTGAGTTTAAATTATTGTTATATTTTAGCAAAGGCATTGAATAATGGGTTCCCACGCAACAGTCAGTCTTTCAAGAATTGATGTAGCTAAATCTAGTCGTCAAAGATTTTTCGAGCACCAAACACTCCTAATTCTTTTTCCTTACATCAACAGGTCGACAGGGTATTCAAACACGCATTACTAGAATTCAAAGACAACTTAGTAGCGACATACAGCATCGTCGAGACGCGGGGTTCGTCGCTCAAGTACAAAGATCTCATAGGAAACTTCTTACACGTGATGGAGACTGTGTGTGCACGGGAGGGATCCACGCTATCTATCACGATGGGCGTCAACGCCTTCAGAGGGTTCATGGACGAGTTCATGAGCCAACATGAAACGGATAAGGCGAGAACGAAAAGAAAAAAGGATAAAAGGAAAAAGGTAAATAATGTTCCCTAGAGTATAGCGTACCTTCCAAGTTAGATTTATTACCAACTAACTCTGTTTTGTTAACTGCCCACACGTAACTGCCCGTTCAGTCATTTTACTTCATAATTATTTATATTTAATTACCCATTTAAATATTTGTTATGTATCACTAAATTTTATTTAGTTTATTAACAAGTTCGGCAGTAAAAACTGAGCAAGTTTTTACTGCCGAACTTGTTAATAAACATGCATTTTGCCAAAACTACAATAAACAATAGCCGCTTGAAATCAGTCAGTGCCACTTTTTATTAGGGTTTCGAATCTCAAAGGTAAAAAAACAACCGGCTTTGCGTCGCACAGTCGATTAAAAAAGAACATAATGGTGTGACTTTGGTGTCTTCCGGTTTAAATTTTAAATTTCTAATAAGGAAAGAATCTTGCATATCAATTTCGATTCAAACTTGATTGAGCGTTTGGCAGCGATTGTTCACTGATCAGGTACAGCAGTTGTTTCGCATCTTGTTTTTGTGCTCGATAGGTACTACATGTTCGATAATTAATTAATAAAATGTTCTTCTTTATTCCTCGCTTTTAACTGGCAGCATCTATAGACGAATTGTTATTGCCGGCCTACACAATGTTTTGTTTCGTCGTCTGTCATTTGTTTCTAAAAAGTTATAACTCGATAACACTCATCATTAGTTTATTTCTATTTCTCCATTTCATCCATGCCGTTAATTAACTACCACATTCCACTTTTATTGTATATTCACTGTAATACTGTTCCACTACACAACCGTAATGTATAATGTATTTATTGATTTTCGCCGGTTCTTTATTTTCGGCGCATGCGACCGTTCACTAGTCACAACAATGCCACAGAGTGCTACTGACACTCAGGGCATAGACAAGCAATGAGGTTACGTCTGGCACGGATTAACAACTAATAATATTTATTTTATTGCAAATATTTTACATAATTATATCTATTTTATTATTTATTTATTACTGTGATTGTACCCTATCAGAATACCAGCGCTGCGACATTTATTTTTTGAATGTCGAAGCATCATGCTGTGATAGGAGCATTTTGGCCTCGTATAGGACTTTCTGTTTCATTTTTCCTTTTGTTACTTTTTTTATATAATTTGTTTTATTTTTATTTTTAACTGTGTTTAGTTTATTTTATAATCCTGTACGAGTCGCAATAAATACTTTTTCTTTCTTCCTTTCTATTTGATGTAATAATTTGATAGGTTATTTGATTTTCCTTGTTATGATGACTTCTTTATCATCGTTCGGGCGCCTCACATCATTTTAATTTGCAACTGTGTTTTTAATTATTTTATTCCTTTGTTTATTTCAGGTGGACGATCCGATACAATACAAAGGTCATACATTCATACTGTCTATGATCAACATACCTACGGAGTGTGAAATCTGCAAGACTTTCTTCATGTGGCCCATTGAACGGTCGCTTATTTGCCAGACGTGTAAACTTGCCTCGCATAAGAAATGTTATACTAAGGTACAGTATTTAAACATCTTAAATATTAATATTTTGAAAATATTATCCATTAAATATTAAAATGTAACTGTCCAATACCCCTTTGGGGAACACACATGTGTGATGTAATATTATCCTTTAAAATTTAATTAACAATCACTAAGTCGAATTATATTTAGCTTTGTTGGAGCCTCAACTCGATATATTTCTAATTTAAGGTAACTAAGCTGTTCAGACTATTTTTGTATATTATTGTAATCAATGCTTTTATTTGTAAAGGTGTCGACATTATGTCGGAAAGACAACCAGACACCATCGGCTGCGATCGTAGGCGCCGTGGACTCGGGCGGACGAGAACAAATGGGCGTCGTCTCGAGAGGAAAGGTACGAACAAAACTCATTAAATAAGTGTTAATTGAGAAAATATAGTTCAATTATTAGCCCAACTCGTCGGCATCACTCCATCTCCGAGTAATGATAATATACGGCCCTTTGTACACGGCAAGATTTCATTACGGTACGGCGTATAAACCGCGCCGTAGAAAAAAACTTGTCCATGTACAGACGCCAGCAGGTCAAGCTACCCGAAACTGTCAAATTTTCCCAATCAACCTTGAACCTTAACGCTTTAGTGATAAAGTTGAAAATCTATTAAAGAAATTTAACAGATTGTAGTAACTGGATGTGCTGGCGTCCGTACAAGCTTCCATAGTGATCAATACAACACTGACGACCGTGCCTACACACTGTAAATAAACCGTAGTTTTCCACGGCAAGAAAAACGTGCGTGTACGAAGGGCCTACTGTGATATGTTGAGTAAGCAAGTGGTATGGGCTAGCAAGGGAGTGACTTCTGAGATAACGGCTGATAGAGATATATGGAAGAAGACGACATCCTGCTCTGACCCCAAATCAATTGAAAAAAGAGCAGGAGGGTGATGATAATGACGAATAGTGTAGAGATATGACTTCAACAAAATTAGGAAATTTTTCCAAACTAGTGCAGTTTAGAAATTGTAACAGTAACTTATTTTTATGCAATGATTCGTTCTTTCCAGGTGTTTGGAGTACCGTTACCTGACTTACCTACTGGCGAGACCAATATCCCCATAGTCGTGGACCGGTTAATAACCACGATAGAAATGACAGGTCTTTACACAGAGGGCTTGTACAGAAAGAGTGGGCTTAGTTCTAAGGTGAGTGTTCATTTATTTTACTTATATTATTTATTTGTCATCAGTGTTACTAACAACTATGTATTTGAAAATCCGAAATCCTATTTACTATCCTACTTCCTACTAATATTATATATGCGAAAGTTTGTATGGATGGATTGATGGATGGATGTTTGTTTGTTACTCTTTCGCGTAAAAATTACTGAACGGATTTGGATGAAATTTGGCACACAGATGGTTTGTAACCAGAATTAACACATAGGATACTTTTTATCCCAATATTCCCACGGGATCTAAAATTATGCGGGTGAAACCGCGGGGCGCAGCTAGTAATATTATAAATGCGAAAGTTTGTATGGGTGTTTGTTACTCTTTCACGCAAAAACTACTGAACGGATTTGGATGAAATTTGGCATACATGTAGTTTATAACCAGGATTAACATATAGGATAGGTTTTATCCCGATATTCCCACGGGAGCGAAACTTATGCGGGTGAAACCGCGGGGTGCAGCTAGTAAATAAATAATAATAAAAATAATCATTTCCACTTTTTGGAACTTCATTCTGACACAAATATGGCTAATTTAGCTAGTGATGTATTTGATCCTCGTAAAGACATAGATGTCATTTAAACTAGGACGCCTGCACCGTGTTTACGGGATTATGATAGCTAGGCTACTTATTAGAAGTTCCTTGGGGGGCTGTTTTTTTTTTTGGAAATTTGACTTGCAAAAAGTGCTGATTCTCAACCTAATCACAATACATGATGATTTATTTTTATCTTATAGGTCCGCGAGCTCCGCCGCTTACTAGACGAGTCGCCGGAAGAGGGCGCGGACAAGCTGGACGCGTACGCGGTGCACGTGCGCGCGTCGGTGCTGAAGACCTTTTTCCGAGAGCTGCCCGAGCCGCTGCTCACATTCGACCTCTACGACGACTTCATACTCGCCTCGCAGATTTCTGACCCACAGGTAACAGCATAACTATGAACATAGAACATTTAAAAGTAATAACTTCATTTCAGACAATAATTCCAGTACAGACATACATTCATATTTGCGTTAGGACTATGTGAGTTCGTTTGTTTGTCTACAATTTGTGTTCTATAATACTGTATCAATGTGTAACAATAATTATGTACCCAATGTGCGATATGTTTTGTGACTGACACAATATTATACTAAAATAAACGAATTCTGGTCGATGTATACACCTTTTTAGGCTATGGCCATTTGTCCACCGCCATGTCGACGGACTCGTGGACTCTACCACAGGGGTAGGTGAGCCGATAGCACGTTTTCCATCCAATTACAATTAACATATTTGTCATTAATACTGCATCACAATATTCCCGTTCTAAGTGGATAGGTTTCACTAACTAGTAATGTATTATTTCTTTCTAGGAACGAGTGTCCACCATATTCACGATATTAAGAAAGCTGCCAAAACCAAACTTCGATCTCGTCGAGAGGCTAATATTCCACTTGGCGAGGGTGGCACTTGGAGAAAATCATAATAGGTAATATTATTATTTCTTACTTGACTTGTACTGCAACACCTTTTTTTTATTTTTTATGTTAGCCGGCCTCGCCGTTCATCCTCAGCCACTCATATATATTGTTGCTTACATCGTAACATGCTAGGACATCCTTTTAGAAATTACAGTAACCGGGCGATTATAATGACACATCCAGTTTTAGAAATAGAATGTCGCACAAGTATGCATGCCAGAGACGTTGCTCTACAACGGCAATTTTTTTTTTACCCGACTAAAGCGAAGCCAAAAAGAAGGAACACTTAATCTGTACGATTTATGGTTTAATTTCATGACATATTTAGTATAGTATTTTTACCAAGTGTACAAACACGCTGTGAATGTGTGTGTAAGCGCAGGAGCTCTCGGTACTGTCCGGGACAATGGCGAAGTGGGAAGTGTGTGTGTTATGTGTTGACGGCTACTCGTCTTCACGTACACACTCAGTGTCTTGTGCACTTAGTTAGCACAAGTAAAGCACGCGTCTCTTCGTGATATTAAAATACTGTAATGACTTGTGACTCCGGCTGTACGAAAACCGTTTAATATTTCTTTCTGTCATGTGTGTTTTGTTTATACTTTTTTAGTTGGCGTTTTTTTTTTTGTAGTTGAGTTTTAGTTTTTACCTTTCTTCTTTTCTATACGTCGATATCTGCCACATTAATAGCCACGCTCTGAACTAAAAACAAAATCTTTGAGGTCAAACTTCGATTTATGTATGGTGTTTCCTCACGGTATTTTAACATAAAATATGGGTTATTTTTTTCAGGATGGGCCCTAACGCGCTAGCGATAGTGTTCGCTCCGTGCATACTACGCACACACAAGATACAGCCGGCACAGGACTCGCTGCACGACATCGCGCGCCAGACCGCCTGTCTAGAGGCCATACTCGTTGATAAGATGCGCACAGTAAGTAACACCTATATTCTGCTCTAAGGAATCAAAAAGAAGATCTAAACTTCTAAATCTATTCAAGGCTTTTTTTTTTACAAAAAGTGGTCTTTAGTAAATAATAATAATAATAATAAATAATAATAAATCCCTGGACATTTCACACAGCACCATTTGTCCCAAGCTAAGCAACCTAATGCTTGTGTTATGGTAACAAGATGGCTGATAAACTACTTATATACAATTTTTTTTTTGTAAATACATACATATTATAGATAGAAAAACACCCAGACTCGGAACAAATACATGTAGGTCATACAAATATTTGTTCCGTGCGGGAATCGAACCCGCGACACGCAGCGCAGCAGTCAATTGCTTAACCACTGCGCCAACCGTGCCGTCCATAAATGTAGACTGTTTTTTTTTTTTGTTAAATCCGACTGCTGTCTCATTTGCATTTGACTGACACAAAGCTCCTCCCCCCCCCCCCCCCAGGTGCGCGGCATGCTGCAGGATATCGCGACGCTGGACACGGCCTGCCACACGGCCACGAGCCGCCTGTCCACGCTGCGCTCGCACTCGCACGCGCCGCGCCCCGAGGAGCAGATCCTCGTGGGGCACATCCACGAGATACAGAAGGAGAAGGCCATCCTCACCTCCAACCTGCCCACTCTTATCAGGTATGGCACACTCACACACATGCTAAGTACTCATCGTCATTCTCATCTCCCTTTTACAATTTATTAGCGATCAGCGCAACACGTCTTTTTCTTCCCTACTTCTATATGTCCTCATCTCGGTAGTCGCCCTCTTTCTAGAAATATCATCTTCACACAATCGATCCATCGTTTCTTTGGTCTTCCTTTACTCTTATAGCCATCCACATTCATATTCAATACTTTTCCCTCGACATACTCATTCCTACGATTTACTCACACAAATTTTCTGTCACAGGTGCCACTTTTAGACTCCCTCTTATATATCCACACCGTAAGTAGTGCTATTGCTAATATTCCATCCCATTTAGGCTGCCTCTCCACCAGACGTGCGAGGTAGCTAAACGGTCAATGAAGCTAAGCTACGAAACTTGTCCATCTCCTCCAGAGCTAAGAGGTGTAGCGGAGCTGGTAACATGTGCTTGGCAGTATGAGAATCGATGAAAAACGATCCTATTGGTTGATATTACATATGAGTACATCTCTGTTGGAAAGGCAGCCTGACACTCACTAATGCATCATGGCCGGCCTGCACTTTGAGCAGGAAACTGCGCAATAATATATTTTAGGAACGAGTGAGGCGAGTGTGACAGAACATGCACGAAATTTCGGAGAGCCTATAATCAGACCAGCCATGATTCATCGGCCGTATTGTAACTGGTTCGTTCATCATCGTCAGCTTATAAAACTCACTACTGGCCTATCCACTCCAATCACACGCCATTTTACTCAATCCTTGACCACTCTCATCCGGTTACTGCTGCTACCCTGCAAAGATCATCGCTCCACATAGCCTCAGGGCCTTACCTACCTTATGTTCCTATGTATGCCGATGAATACTTCGTAATAACGGGTCTTTTTCTCGATTGTTTTGTTACTTATGATGTTCCATTTTCTATTGTTTCTATTTCCTGTGCGGATCTCAAATGACATAATTTCCTTTCTCTTTATTTTTTTATTCATTTATTATATTTTGTGCTCAGAGCGACGTCAGACGACGACCTGCTCTCTACTACCGACCACGACGGCGAGCTGGGCAGCACGGACGACCTCAGCACAGGCGCCAGCTCCATGCGCTCGCAGAGACTGCTGCACCGACAGCTGTCCTCAGACGACCCCATCATGGTCTAGCTCGTAATACACTGGAGCATATACATCTCTACATGATTGAATGTCCGATTCGTAGTACGTAAGTACCAAACAATCGGCAGCCTTCAACCAAATCTTATGCAAACATGTCCACGTTTTGCCATGATATTTAGAACTAGTGTTGTCAAATGATGCGTTAATGGATAAGTTTCGCATTCTCAGATTTCTTACATTCCTGACAGTGAAAAGAAATTAGATAAAATGTTCCTGTGCGTGTTCCTTCACATTTTAAATTGTTTAGGATGATAGCAATTGAATGTTACATTACTGTTAAGTTTTATGAAACGGACCGTGAAGTATTTATTTTATTTTTGCGACCTATCTCCTGAAGGCCAATTCTCGTCATTTAAAACGTTCAAAATCTAGTCGCGGTCTCATCTCGGTGACAAACAAATGTCAAAAACTTGTCAAAATGTAGGGAAATTAGAAGTATTTTTTGACAGATTGAGAATGAGATCAGGCTGAACGTTCATAAAGTTGGGAGAATTGCCCCTTAGATGTTGCTAATTGTTAGCGACGTATTAACTACTTAGAAAGATCGATGTGAAGTAATCAGGTATGTTCATGTTGTTTATCATACACATCCGTGCTCTGTTTTAGACAAGTGTACATGTACTAGCAGTAAGTGAAGTCGGCGGTGAGAAGACACTCTCGTAGCCGTCGTTCTACTGTACTTAGACGTAGTGATGAGCTTATTTCTGTAAGTCATAACACTCGCCGCAACGATATCTAGGCGACTGCCCAAACAAGTGATGTATGAATATAAAATTATTTTTTCGTACATAAAAATATTTACATCCATCTTTGCACTGACATATTTTATGATATATTTTCTGTGTAAATATGTAAATCTTGTCTAAAGATGATTTTAAAATTATAGCAATATCGCTCTTCTGTCAATAGATGTATTTTGTTGGATATATAGATGACATGTGACTGTATTTTTCAAAGTTTTCGATAAGCTGGTAGGTTAAAACTTGCAGGCTCTAAACATGTTGAGAAGTGATTCATTCCATTTGATTTTATGCTTGTATTTAGGCACGTTGTCCGCTTGTCAACGCAGAACCGTAGCAGAGTTGATTTGATTGCTAATTCTTGAAAAAAAAAAAAACCTTTTGGTGTTTATTCTTAAACTTCCCTATTTTGTCTAGATTTTAGAAGGATTGATGACGAGTATCTTTTTTAGATTGTCTACAATTAGCGATGTTGTGATTCTGAGTTAGCACTAAGTCGACAAAGGTACGGCAAGCAATTATTGTGTAGACAAAAAAATATTCAAAATTAAGCTTTTACATGCCAATCCAAAGACATCAATCACTTAAATGAGGTTTAGAATTACGCAATTTAATTGAGTGTTTTGTGATCCTAGTTAACTATCCTGTTCGGTTCCAAACTATACAAGGTATCAATTATTTATAAACCAAAATTGTATCTAGTTTCTTTACCTCATGTAAAAGGCGATTTTAATTCACACCTATTTTAGCAATTTATAATTTGTATGAAAAATGAATGTTTTGTGATCCATTCAGAACTTAAAAATCTGATAAGTTTAAAAAAAAATATTTTAACTTATATGTTTACATTAAATATATTGCCTGAGTACTTATGGTCATTATTTGTCTAAGACATGTAATAAAATTACACATTTTATGTGTAATTGAATATTATGTATTTAAACATAACATTTCCTCTTGTTAGGTACTTGGCTCCTTAGCGGGATCGTTATGTTTCTACAACATACTCCTATAAATAAAATATTATCCAAAAAGTTATCATAAACACCTTGTACCTTGCCTCTATCTTAATTTGCTTTCATATTCTAAAAGACTGTCTTAAAATAAGCTATTGAATTTATTGTTAAGTCACAAATATTTTACCCGCTTTTTATTAATTAGTTTGTAACAATTTACTATACAAACAACGAATTACTCTGTGACAACTTGTATTGTTTGTAAGCCTCTCGTTTAACTATCGTCTGGGGACATATTTTATAGCTCAATATTTATGATGGACTGTATTAACATAAACTTACGATATCTAATAAGCTTACACACTATTTGTAACATTTGTAAAGTCACGAAATTTGTTTGAATCTCACAGTTGATACTGAGGCGTACCTTTTGAGCAATTTACACAGAACAGAAATATGAAGAAAACTATTCTTAGATTTATTTGTATTTGTTGAAAAAGGAACACCCATATAGTGCATGTCTCATCAAGGTGCCGAACAAATACTATATTTAAATGTATAAAAAAACTCTTTGATTCCGTTTTAGTGGGGTTGTGTCGCAGTAATCTAGTGTACTTTCTGTGCCTTCGACTAGTTTGCTTTCAGCAGTCTCTGACTGGCCTGAACACTTTTGAAAGTCTAGCTACTATTGTTGCTGGTTTACATTTATTAGTATCCTTGTATAGCGTTGTTAGCGTCAACATTTATATTAGCCACGTACATTCTACTTTGTTTTGGTAATATAAATATAGATGTGGTTAGGTCTCGATAATATACATAATCGTATTGTCTGTTTTCCGAGCTCCCCATCAGCGAACATACTCATAATCATAATTTTAAAGTAAGTTATTTTACAAGAAAAGTTAATGAATGTGCAATGTGGCTACAACTAGGAATTTATTGACACTTTAGAAGTGTATGTAGATATTCGCCCGTTCCACGTACGAATTATGTAAATAATTTATTAGTTAATATGACAACTTTTAGCAAGGTACTATTTTATCTTAAGAACTGCTATAAGTCTTTGCCACTGTTTATTTGTAAAAGTGCCTATCAATCAATGTTTCATTTTAAAAATCTCTATTGGTGCATTATATCATTGGATTGTTGAAATTTTATGGTAGTTTGTCGTTTCGAAGTTGAATATCATTTGAAATTAAATATTAAACCTTTTTGTGTAACATCACATTTTATTTTTCTGTTGCCTTACTTATCTCTGTAACAGTTACTTTATTAATACGGTTTATGGAACTCAAGTTCTGAATTTTAAGATATTAGTTGGATATTTCACTAAGAATCAGGTAACTGGCTTTGTGTTTATTCAACCTGTAATTGTATTTGCTATAAGGACCAATAATAAGCTGTTTACACATGGCCGTTTTATATACCTGTATGTCATTTGACTGTGAACTTTGTCCTACATGTTAATCAATAATGAATCTTGTATCATATAAACATGTATATTGTATTGTTCAACTATTTTTAGGGATCCTATAATGTGTCAATATAAATGAAATGTAACCAAAACATTATACTGTATACAAAATATGAAAATAAAAAAAAAGAATAATGAGATAAATGTGTTTAATTTTATATAAACTTAATTTGTATCCATTTCTTCAACATTTGCCGTTTTATGCTGCCAAGGAACTTTACCAATAGGACATCCAGACCAGTTATGAGCATTAGAAGCTAATTTCCAAATGCTATTTAACATTTGCTGTTGTTCCTTCCCCTTATCTTTCTCTTCAATCTGTTCCAAGGCCTCATTTTGAACATCTTCAACTATCATAACATCATCATTTGTCATTTGCAAATCCTCAGCTGTATAAATAATAGTTGATGGGGTCATAGGAAACTTATCCGGAGATGATATTAATTTTGCCAATGTACAAATTTTATCAGCAACTACAGTAGGAAGTTTTGGTACAAGTAAGTCTAAAAGGTTTGAAATAAAATATGAAAGATAATGATTATATGCAGCTATGATTGGTTGGATGTAGCTGATGTCTTGTAATTCTTCAGGAACAGGTTTTTGAAGATCCAACACAAGTGCATTTTTTAAACTACTGCCAGGGTACCAGTGTTCATATAAATGCTTCAAATCTTTCCTCTTTCTGGATATTTTGTCATCATTGGTCATTCTGAAAATATATAAAACCAAATTTTATAGTCCTTAATTATTATTTAACTAGAGGAGCTTGTGGCTAAGTAATAACAGCCGCACGAGTCGATCGATCAGGTTAAGCTACGCTTGCCGTGGTTGGTCCGTGGATGGGTGACCATCTTCACATACCAAGACCCCTCTGTGCCTCAGAAAGCATGTTAAGCCGTTGGTCCTGGCTGTCATTCGTGGATCTTTGACAGTCGTTACGGGTCATCAGTAGCCCAAAAGTCTGACAACCAGTCTTACCAAGGGGTATCGTATTACCCAGTAACTGGGTTGTGTTGTCAGATAGGCAGTCGCTCCATGTAAAATAGTGGTATTCAGCTGCATCCGGTTAGACTGGAAGCCGACCCCAACATAGTTGGAAAAAGGCTCAGCAGATGACGAGTTATTATTTAACTACTATAACAACCACAAGAATTTCAATCCCTATGTTCATGGTGGAGATTATAAATACAACAGCAGAATTTGTATTTGCACATCTAAGTACAATACTTACTTTTTAAGTTTTCTTTGGGTATTCTGAGAAATCTTCAGGGCAGCAAATATTTCTGAGAGCCATAGTGCAGAAAGCCGTGCTCTAAAATGTCCACCTTCTTGATTTTGTGTAATTTTTATAAGAGCCATAATGAAGTCTAACAGTAAATCATTTGTATGTAGAAATGTCAGCAGTACTTCGAAGCAATTAACATAACTGATGTATAATTTCTTCCTGTATTTAAAGTCGCTAGCGCTAAAGAAATATAAAAGATCTTTTGATAAAAATAACGAATCATCCCCAAGCAAAGCTTCATTTACATCTGTGCTGGGATCCCTTCCTTTTAACAGCTTTTTACCATTTATATTCAGTATATTAATTATTGACATAATAGACACAGTTTTCAGATTAGACAGGTCAATGTGTTCTCCGAGCAGTTCTTTTGCATCATTGACAATGGATTCTCGCATTGTCATGTTCGGTATTTCTGATAAGTTTTTAATCTTCAATTTGGAATGTGCGCATATACCTAATGAAATACAAAAATTAATCAGCAAACTAATTTTATAAGCATCACCATTGATAGCAGTTCTCTGGCCACAAATGTAATCTTGAATGTGTTGTTTGTGCTGATCCCAATAGTTTGTTTGGAGCCACTGTAAACTGATAGTGCATGCTTCTCTTAGTAGTGCGATAGGAGGAAGTGTATTGCTGTGAGCAGTATCATGTCTCAGGTCCACAACCCAGTCAGGAACGCCCAACCTTTTGGCTGCTTGGTATAGACTTGTCCCTTTGACTGTCTCGCTGTCTAACATATGGTTTACAAATCGCATAATGGCAGATGAATATGCTAGACGCAGCAATTGATCATTGGCCACATCTTGAGAAGTATTTGTATCCTCAAAAAAAACCTGCAGTAAGCTTAGGGTTGATTCTATGCCGGATGGCAAGGATGGGCTTCTGGCTTTCCATACAAGTAAAAGTTTAAGCGCATTTTCTTTACTTGAATTTGTATCCAATATATCTTCATAGACTCGCTGCCACTCGTCACTATCATACCAAGGGACAATATGGTAATATTCACTCATATTTTATAGTTTTTATCAAAGTTTACAAAAATAACCAATAAACCAAACACGAACATAACCTGTCCGATTTTTGGACTGACTTTTTTTTTTTAATAATATTTATTCATGACCATAGATACAAGTCTTTCAGTCGAATACATAGATGTTTTGGACATGTTTTGGACTGACGGACGAGCAGTGTTGCAAGCAAGAGTAAGATTTGGAAAAACATAAAAGTTGCCAGTTAAAAACCTAAGAAATCATGAGATTTTATTTTACACGAAATGAAACCGTCTTGCGCATCCCCACTAGGGCCGCTCGACCTTTTGGGGCCTCGCGAGGCTTTTGTGTTTTTTACCAAGGCGTCCTCATTATAAGAGCCTCGCGGCCCGCTTTGTTCAGTTTCTTTTGAGATGTACAGACGCCAGCAGGTCAAGCTACTCGAAACTGTCAAATTTTCCCAATCAACCTTGAACCTTAATGCTTTAGCCAGCGATAAAGTTGAAAATCTATTAAAGAAATTTGACAGATTGTAGTACCTTGATGTGCTGGCGTCCGTACGAAGAAGAGTAAACGTTTGTATCTTCGGAAGCATTTATAACAATAAGTATGTAGCAATCTCCTATAATAATAATAATCTCGTAATCAATCCCAGTAACTGGGTTGTTGAGGTCAGATAGGCAGTCGCTCCATGTAAAATACTGGTATTCAGCTGCATCTGGATAGACTGGAAGCCGACCCCAACATACATAGTTGGGAAAAGGCTAGGCAGATGATGATAATGTAGCAATCTCCATCAGGGCATCATCCCTTATGATGCCCTGACGGAGATGCGTTTTATCAAAAGCAACTGCGCAAATCCTGTAACACCGATACAAATCTATAGCGCACTGACCGGCCGCGCAGCCCGTCCCTACTAGCCAGAGGAGCCGCGTGGCTTCCTTTGAAGTAGACCGACTACCGGCGGG
Source organism: Apamea monoglypha (assembly GCA_911387795.2). NCBI lineage: Eukaryota > Metazoa > Arthropoda > Insecta > Lepidoptera > Noctuidae > Apamea > Apamea monoglypha. Next base: position 11,439,757 of record OU426930.1, on the reverse strand, counting down.
TTGAGCGAGGCCGGCCGCGCACCCCCCCGGTGGGTTCCCACATTGTCGAGGCGGGGGGGCTCAGTAGCCGTGGCTTGGACAACCACGGTGAAGCTAAGAGGAACCCGAGGAGGGGCCGCTCGTCTGGGCTTTGCCGGTAAGCCGACGACGTAGCGGCCAACAAGTAGGTTGCGGTGCCGCTTGGGCGACATCGCAACTGAGGCGGGCCGTGATATGGTATGGGAGGCATCACGGCTGAGGGTTGGAGGCCGCGGCGGGGGAGGAGTGCCAGTATTGCGGTGCGCCGCTCTCCCTACCTTCCGCGGCCTTGACGGGGTCGCCACCGTCTGATGGCGGACGCGGTGGGGCCGTAGGGGAAGAGGAGTGTTGGTATGACGTTGGCCGCTCTCCCTATCCTCTGCGGCCGAAAATTGGCAAGCGGCGGGGCCAATGACCTGACCCGTCCCAGGGGGACCAAGGGTGCCCAGACACGGGGTCGTCTGGCACCCATGTGCTGGTTTGGTCCCTGGGGTGATCACGGCGTGCCATGTGTTCTGGTGCGCCGGTGATGGGGATTACCCCAGAGGAGGGTCCGGTGACGGACGGCCGCGGCCAGTTCACGGATGAGTGCTAAGGCGTGCCCGTGTTCCCGCCGTAAGCGGCAGAGGAGGACACCGTGGAGTTTTAGTGGGTTAGAGTCCCACATAATTGCACGATCTCCCCGTGGTAGTGCAGAATGCATGAGCATTTCTCCACGATAAAAAAAAAAAAAGAAGGCCGGCCGCGCAGCTCAGGCCTCACGGCCTTATATTTTTAACCACGTGACCCTTCTGTGGACGCGCCTTTATATATATATTATAACTTCTTAGTGTGTTGATGGCAATCTAAATGGACTCGGCCCAGAATTCGGCTACGTGTTTGGGGCCATCACTAGCGTAATGTCCATCAGTTCCTGTAACGTGCAACTGGCAGGACACTTAGGATATATTAGGTATCCCATCGTTTGTGGAACAGCACCACATTTACACTCCAAGACGGAGTCGTCTATGAATCTCCACCAGCATAGCTATTCACAATCGTCTGACAGGCTATCGTATCGAAAATATGCAGATGTTGGGCAAAGAGCCTTCCCCTTACCTACATGTGCTGTTGGAAAACAAAAACATAATCCCTAATCAGTTCGGCTTTTGGAAAGAGTACTCAACTGTGGAAAAGGTAATAATAATAATAAATATGAAGGCCTATGACTCGGTGCCACATGCGTGGCTTATGAGGGTGCTGGAATTGTACAAGATCGATGCAACTTTACGCACCTTCCTTGAGTCGTGCATGGGGCAATGGAGGATGGTCCTTCGATATCCGGGGTGTCGACATATCCAGGGGAATGATGAGCCTGTATGGATCAAACGGGGAATATTTCAGGGCGACAGTTTAAGTCCACTTTGGTTCTGCTTGGCCCTGAATCCTCTAAGCACATTGCTGGAGGATTCAGGTCTAGGCTATTGGTTGAAGAGAGGTGGTCAGGTCATATCTCACCTCCTCTACATGGATGATTTGAAACTCTTTGCCCCCAATAAATTACGACTGCTGGAGCTACTGAAGGTAACTGAAACTTTCAGTAGCGCCATTAGGATGGAATTTGGTGTGGACAAATGTGCGGTCATGCATGTAAAGCGAGGGGAGATTATGGAATCCGAGGGAATTCAACTCTCGGATTCCATACACCTTAGATCCCTCTCCTCATCCGAAAGCTATAAGTATTTGGGTATGTCGGAAGCATTAGGCATCAACGTTGCTGACATGAAGCAAAAGTTGAGGGAGCGCTTCTTTGGTCGCTTGAAGAAGGTATTAATTAGCCTTCTTTCAGGTGGAAACAAAGTGCGCGCCTTCAACAGTTGGGTCATGCCGGTCTTGATGTACTCTTTCGGCATACTCAAATGGACTCAGACCGAACTCGATGCCCTGGATAGAAGGGTGACACTACTGACCGCAAACTGGATGCATCACCCACGATCATCAGTGATGAGATTGTATATCCCGCGGAAGTGTGGAGGTCGAGGCTTTTCAAATGCGAAGACCCTCCACAACAGCGAGGTGTGCAGTCTTAGGGAATATTTTTTTAAAAGCCGAAGTGGGTATGCACCGTGATGTGGTTGCAGTGGACAAGGCACTCACCCCGCTCTCCATGGCTAAAGAGAACCGGCGCAAACCTGTAATACTTACTACCGATGACCGCAAGGAGGTATGGCTCTTCATGAGCCCGGTGTAGACTTCTTAGCGTCCGTATCCTGGCTACGTTTTGGGGACCTTTTCGGGGAAACTGAAGGTCTCGTCTGTGCAATTATGGACGAAGTTGTCTTGACGAATAACTACCGGAGACATATTATGAAGGACGGGACGGTTGACGTGTGTCGGGCATGCCACCATCCAGGGGGTCTACTCCGAAGTAGTATCGGCCGAATGTTCGGCCGTTTCCTGCTACGAAGTTACTATTTGGTTCGGTCGGTCCCGATCCTACACTCCTACACTCTTTCGAATATTGACTATGGTCCCGACCCAATTGAGCCGATCCGAACATTTTTCGCATTTTTCAATAATATTCGGTTCGGCCATTGGTCGGTTCGATCCGATCATTCGCACTTTGCACTTCGTAGTAGACCCCCAGGTGAGTCCATCAGACATATTATCTCTGGTTGTTCTCGTTTGGCTAACGGTGAGTACTTGCACAGGCATAACCAAGTAGCCAGGATTATTCACCAGCAACTTGCTTTGAAATATAAACTTGTCGATTCTGAGGTACAGTATTACAAGTATGTGCCCGACCCAGTTCTTGAAAATGACCACGTCACGTTGTACTGGGATCGGTCTATCATTACTGACAGGACTATTGTCGCCAATAAGCCTGATATAGTGGTGATAGATCGATTAGCGTGCCGCACAATGATTGTCGATGTTACCATTCCACATGACGGGAACCTCGTGAAAGCTGAGAAAGAGAAACAAATTAAATATCTGGACTTAGCACACGAGGTTGTTGACATGTGGAATGTAAGCTCGGCTATCATTGTGCCGATTGTCGTATCGGCCAATGGCCTGATGGCCGAAATCCTCGATCAACATCTATCGAGGCTCTCGTTAGGCGGTTGGATCAAGGGCCTGATTCAAAAGCCAGTACTCCTCGATACGGCTCGCATTGTGAGGAGGTTTCTGTCTCTGGAGCCCTAACCACCGGTAGCTTGGACCCTGCTCCCGACATCGGTGGATCACTATTTTTTAAAATTTTTAAATGTTTTTTTTATACTAATATTTAAAAATGTATTAAAATAAGATAACTAAATAAATAAATAAAAACTTTATTGCTCAAAAAATTACAGAGATTTTACACTGGCCCCAAACTAGGCAAGCCTGTATCTTGGGCACCAATATGGAGGGTTTACAATTTAAACATTTATTTTAAAAACATGTTCGAATCAATAAAAGTATTATACTTTTATACTTTTTTTTTTTGATTTTTTTTTTATTTTTACTTTTTTTAATGTTTGCTTCAAATTACAAAAACAAAAAAAGAACTATATAAAATCTATGAATCAAAATTAAAGAAAACAACAATCAAATCGAGAATTAAAAGGAAATAATAATAATAAAACTAGAAAAAGAAGAACGATATTATTATGTGAACGAGTGTGAGTATAAGTGTGTGATCACGTGTGTTGTGTATGAGTGTGAGTGTGTGTGATCATGTGTTGTGAATGAGTGTGAGAGTGTGTGATCGTGTGATGGTGGGTTTGAGGGTGTTTAAGTGTGAGTAGGTGTATATGAGACAAATAAATTAATTGTATGTGCAAAAACTATTTAGTGTATTTTTTATTTGTCTGCGAGTGCAGTTTCTTATATTGCACTGTTTGATCACCGCGTTATAGACATGTACCTACAGACGCCAGCACATCAAGCTACTACAATCTGTCAAATTTCTTTAATAGATTTTCAACTTTATTGCTAAATCATTAAGGTTCAAGGTTGATTGGAAAAATTTGACAGTTTGGGGTAACTTGACCTGCTGGCGTCTGTACATGTAGAACATGTTGGAGTCTTTGTGCGTATGCGGATTTTACTGGGGGATCTGGAACTCTGAATTTGCGTTTGGCCTGTAACTACTTTAAACTACTAAATCACTCCTTTTCGAAGTTTTGATGTGGGTATTCGTTGTTACGTTCAGTATATACAATTTTCTTGCACTCAGCAGGGAAGCTTCTGCGAACAGGATTTCTGTAGGAAAACGGTATGGTTTATGTAACAGAGTTTTGAGCACTGCGCGTTGTGCTCTTTCGAGGATTAATAGATGAGATTTTGACGCTCCTCCCCAGATTACAATGCAATATTTTATTAGCGACTGACATAAAGCTATATAGGTAGACGAGTTTTTTTACATCCACCGGTGCACTGTTCCGTATCATTTTCATTATGTAGATTTGCTTCCGATCGCGTTTAACAAGTTCCCTAATGTGTGGTTTGAATGAAAGGTGTTGGGTGGGTGTTGGTCTATAATAACTCCTAAGTATCTTATTTCATCTACTCTGTCAATGTCATTGCATGAACATTGATTAGTAGTAGTGTTGGGTGGGTGTTGGTCTATAATAACTCCTAAGTATCTTATTTCATCTACTCTGTCAATGTCATTGCATGAACATTGATTAGTGGTGTTAATAAATGTGTTATGGCAATCTTCTCCGTGAAACTTTAAATTCCATAAAAGTACTTTGGTAGCAAGAGTTTTCCTGAAGGTTATGTATTTAGTCTTTTTGGCATTTAGTGTCAGCAAATTCGTGTTGAGCCATTTAGCGATCCTGATCATTCCTGCTTCTGCTTTCTTGTATAAGTCTTCCCAATCGGTTCCGTGAAATAGTATTACAGTGTCGTCTGCGTAGCAAATGTGGTCAGCGTTTGGGATGGTAATTTTGAGTATATCGTCCATGTATATAGTAAATAGTGTTGGGCCGAGTATACTCCCCAGCGGGACTCCAAAGCTGATTTCCTGTTCATCGCTGACTAGATTATCAACGCTGACACATTGCCGCCTGTTGCTCAGGTCAGGTTAGTGTTGAAGTTGCACAGAAAACTGCTGCTGTGTTTGGATGTCCAGCAGGCTTTTGGCAGGGTCTGGCACAAAGGGCTACTTTACAAGCTGAAAACCTGCCTACCCAAAGTCATTTTACATGGTGTTAAAATTATACCTGGAGGGTCAAAAATTCTAGGTTCAATTTGCTGATGAAGTTTCTGAACTCTGCGACATTGAAGTTTATTGGTAGATGTGACGTCTTCGAATTTTTGGTTCTAGGACATGCGTGGAAAACATCTGGTTCTAGTTCGTGAGAACATTGTGACACAAGACTTTCGTCTTGAGACACTGGGGTGTGTGGGTCGAGAAGATATTATTGGGTGTTATAACTGTAATTTAAATAAATTGAGTAGCTTCGGTTCGTGACGACTCTTGAAAACAGCTGGTAGACATGGCTCAAAAGTGAGATGGGCCTAAAATTCTTAGGGGCATTGTCGCCCTTCTTCAAGAAAAGTACACCACACTTTTTAAACGTTGCCCTTTAACTTGTTCATTGCTACTAGAAAGAAATCATTCTTTTTTTCTATATATAAAAATGTTGCCACACTAGGAATTTCTCCTGTATCGTGGGTGGTGTGGTCATCACCAGGCGCCTTGTCGTTTTTGAGCTGCTTCAATCTCGTACAAGCTGATGTCCAGGATGACTTTAGTATAGTGTCGGGTCAATCTAGCTCCTGGGTCGTTTGCCATATTCATAACGTAGGGAGGATGGATCACAAAGTGTCATTCACGGAAACGTTGAAAAGCACGTCAACAACACTTTATCCATCTATTTGTTCACTACTCCTTTATTGAATAAAAACTCTGCAAAAACCGAAGACAATCACGCACCCATGATACAGGAGTAATTCCTAGTGTGGCAACATTTTTATATATAGAAAAAAAAGAATGATTTCTCAGTAGCAATGAACAAGTTAAAATCAGCTGATATTTCGCTCGGCCTGTGAATCGAACCCAAGACTAGCAGTAGCTTTTGAAGCCACTGGTCCAACGAGGCTGCGATGAAGTGTAGGTATAGAGATAAATAAGAAAACTGCATTAAGAATTATTATTTTTTTATTAAAAAACTGATTCCAAAGCAAATGTTGATCATAATATTCACATGCAGTTAAAACGCTACATGTTTAAAATCTTTTAATGATTTACATACATTACGTAGGTTCATATCATCTTTTCAATTAAATTAATACTTTATGTAAGATGTCCTAAGTACACATAACAATCAGAACTGATATACTTCACAACAATTAAATTATTTAACAGTGGGCGAAACAATTAGTCGCCGTATTTGAATGAGATTATGGCAAATTTGTAATATATTACATTTGTTTAGAATAGAAACATACTGACATATTATACATTTGTAGACAGTTCGACTGATGTTTTTTAAAATTCTCCTTTGGCACTAACATAACGTTCTGAAAAATAATAATAATGTTCCAAGACGTCATGTTGCGTTTTCACTGCCGGCGATATCGACGGCTCGTCTAAATGCACATTTCACCGGGGCCCGGGCGGCCCGGGCGGCCCGGGCGGCCCGGTCCCGACCGACTAACTCAACGAACGAAACGACACGAGTACAAAACAACGCACGAGCGCCGCCGACGCGACGTCGACGTCCGGCCCGCCGCGATAAATATCTATCAATATATAATCTCGATCAACAAATATAATTCAATATAGGCAATAGTAGGACAATACGAAGTTTAACTCTACCGACGTTATCACAATGTGGGGCGCGCGCGGCGCCGGGCGCACTCATAAGTCCACCGTGGCGAGGTTCTGCGTCGGCGCGCGCGCCTCGGCCGGCGACGCGGGCGGCGACGGCGGGCGCGGGTGGAACTTGCCGGGCAGCGACGCCAGGGCCGACAGCGCCGCGTCCGCGTGCGGGATGCGGCGCATGATCTTGCCCGACGTGATGAGGCGCCCGAAGCCCTCCTGGTGCGCGAAGGCGTAGCCCGAGCGCACGGAGCGGCGCGCGCGCCGGGCGCTGGGCGTGCGCGGCGCGGGCGCGGCGGCCCGCCAGCGCTGGCGCGCGCGCAGGCGCTCGGCCAGCGTGGGCCGCGTCCACGAGCACGCCAGGCGCCACGACACCACCGGCACCATCAGGATGATCATCTGCGCACGCGAGGGGCGTTATTGGCAGGTAAAAATATTCAGGGCGATTGGTAATTGGGTGCATTCCTTAAAATGGGTGATACATGAGCTACTTTTCAACATCTTTGACCCGGTAACTTGAGGTCCAAAAAGGTTTGTTTTGAAGGTATCGAACTTTTTAAGTTGTTTTGATAATTTCCCACCTCTCGAGCATAAACTGCTAATTGTGAACAATCTACTCCACTTTGGACTGATACTTTTCTAATAGTCTATGAATAAATAAACGATTCAAAAACTAACTTCCTTATCTTGTAAACTTTTTAAAAGGGTTTAACAGCACCTGTTTGAATAAAAGACAATGAAAAAATACTATGTTCATTCTGAAACACCTAAATTATTTATATAATTTTGAACAAAGTGTTGGTCCCAATATTTTTAACCCACTCGCATGCTTATAAAACATCCAAACGCTATACTCACGGTGAGGACAGCAGTAAACCAGAAGGTGGCTTGCGTCAAGGCGACCGTGAGCGAGCCCACGTAGGGCCCGCCGATCGCGTAGTTGTAGAAGTAGTCGAGAACGAAATACGACACGAGGGAGCCCCATATCGTTATATGGTTGAACACCGTCCAATACGTCGTGTCCAAGGCTATCTGGAATAACATAACATAACATCACGCATGTATTCCCCAAAGGGTAGGACAGAGGTGTACCTATAGTACACCCCCTGTCTGGAATAACATTTGGAAATTAGTTTACTTATCTCGGGTACTATTAATTTTAAGTACACTGTACCACTGCATTTCCTTTGTAACAATTTGTTTTCAATTCAATCAATCACATTACCAGTGCCTTGAGGTTGTCGGTGAGTTTCGTAGTGGAGGACTGTCTCATATAATTTTGTCGTTCAAAAAGTGCTAATTCTCTCTCATAATGCTAGTTAGAGAAAAACTTATTTTTTTTTTTAGTTTACCTGTTACCATGGACGAGCGATGTCACAGATACTTGTCTCATTCTTAAGTCTCATATTTAAACTTTCGAACGTAGATCCACGCGAGACACAATCGCTTTTCAATTGGTTCTGTAATTACGGATTTTATAACGGCTTTTCGGCTAAGCCTGAGTGCTACATTTGGTAAGAAAATATATTTACCTGTGTGGTATTGTCTATAATTAATATTGTTGCTACTACACTTCCTAGTAACATGTGATCTGATAAAATCTTGCCATCAGGCGCCAGGCCGTCTTTGTATGTACCTGGAATAAACATACACTTGTTATTAGCATATTTTATAAGATTCTTTACGACGACAAGGAACGGTGTCATTCATTATCATTATCATATTTATTCCTCAGGACGACGAACAACGTTGTTTTAACTTTTTAAAATTATTATATTTATCATATCGGGAAAAAAGTGTTTGTGTGTGTGTTGTTTACAGCAAATAAACGTATTTTCAATCTTTTTTCCCGATATGATAAATATAATAATTTTAAAAAGTTAAAACAACGTTGTTCGGTACCGGTACCGGTACTTCGGTACGCCGACCCCAAATAAATTGGGATAAGGGCAGGAGAATGATGAAACATGACGCAGAGAAAGCACACAAGTAATAAAAATAATAAGTTTGGGGAAAATATGCGTCACATCCACGCAAACGGCCATCGCTGAGCATAATGCTACGTCCCTTTGCGAGACAGAGCCCCAGCGCTGGTTTTTTTTTTCTTCTAAGTTATTACAGTTTTACTCGTGTTTTTATTTCGGAGTTGCCCGACTTGCGAATTTACACGGAGTCATTATGGTTTTCTCTGTAAATGAGCCTTGAAAATTTCATTCCATTTTGAAATTAGCCAGAAAAGTCGAAATATGTATATGTGAGTTATACCATAAAATTAATAAACTATGTTTATACATGGCAATTCTAAATACTGAGTTGCAAGATTATACAGGTATAAGGGACATTGACGCATTGAAATTGTTAAGTTGCGTTTCCGTATCGATACTGATGATTACACCATGTATAAAAACCAAACTCACCATAAGGTATCAAAAACAGCACAAGCGATGTGAAACACCCGTGTAACGTAGACTTGATGAACTCCGTCTTATTGAACAGCTGGCTGGTGTGCCCGGGCGCGTACAGCTTGGGGAACTGTAGCGACGTCGTGTCGGCCACGTCCTGTTCGAACACGCCCAGCGCGAGCACCGGCAGGGACGTGTAGAAGAGGTTGTATACTGATATGAACATCTCGTCGAACACCGTCTGGAAGGGAAATAGGTAAGTTGTCAGTATTTTTTTGTTTTGTAATAGCATGCATATTTATTCATAGTTCTGCTAGTAAGGCCACAGGTCCATCTTTTATATACACTATCGATAGTTCATATTGCGGTTCATAATAAGTTGTGGAGGTCAGATAGGTCGTCGCTCTATGTAAAATACCACGGAATAGAAAAAACAGTGGAAGTGCCACGCAGCTATCGCGCGTGTGTCACAATTATGCGGAGTTCCGCAACACCGGCTCAGTCGGGATTACCTACTTGCTGTGATATGACGTCTCGAACGTAACGAAAAATATTACAAATATGCCTTATTGTGCAATTTTTACATGCAAAAACGATAGCAGGACAAAAAATGTATCTTGCGGAGGTGTATCGTATCACCGGTTATTATAAAACTATGATATATTTCAATATAATCGTTTTTATTGACAAAACCATATTTATTACTTTTTTGCGAACTAAAAACTACCTTATGTCCATTGTTCAAAGTCTAAATCAACTTGCTCGCTGTCTTGAATATCATCGTATACATTCTAGAAACTTCGACGCTACTCGATTAGGGATGGGACACATTCAAATAGTTCGGTATCGATAAAATAATAAAATGTGTATTTATATAGTGAAACTTACACGTTACCATGACATATTATATGCTCGTTGTCGTTCTTCTCGATTAATTGAAATAAATGGTTGGAGTTTGAGTACTCATATTCTGACAAATAAACCAATCATTCATTCATAGCTGGACGTAGGCCTCAAAAGTAACTAATACTAATAAAGTATGTAAATATTTCAGTTTTCCCTAAGATCCTTTTACCAAGGAGAAATGGATAGAAGCTACGAGAAGGTGGAACTGGATGCCGTCAAAATCAAGTACATAGAATCTGTTCAGAGCATTTTTATGAAAACAATTTACAAACTTCAAAAAAAGGCTACATATTTTTAAAAAAGATAACGCAATTCCGACAATTATTAAACAAATATGTTTTATAAATAGTTTAAATTCACTATTTATCGTTTTATTTAACCATTTTACCTTTTATACTAATCGGACTTTGGTCCGTTACATAAGATAAAAGATTTTAATTACAATTGCACAAACATCGATATTAAATTATCGATATCTTGTCCTCATCTCTAGCTGAGTAGCAAAATAGATAACAAGTGCATACGAATATGACATCTATTTCAATGACGTTAGGGTGCTAAATAGAGTAAATTGGTTACAGCGCCCTCTAGCGTTGAGTAGCTGAACTCGTTGTGGATTGCTCGAATTTGATTGTTACATGGAAAAATGGACTTCATTGATTTTGACACGTAAAATAAAAACAACACTCAAGAGTTGTAATAAGATTTAATTTTGAACAACAATAAATAAACTTTTCGCCAAAGTTGCATTTATAATTAGTAGCCAATTATATCATCGTTTTCTGTGTATTGAAATTTTGCAAGTGTGTGAGTTTGGCGACACTGGTTCCCGTACTAAGGGAGTCTAAGGGCACTTCCACTGTTTTTTTCTATTCCGTGTAAAATACCCATATGGTATTCAGCTGCATCCGGTTAGATTGGAAGCCGACCCCAAAATAGTTGGGAAAAACTAGCTAAACTAACTATTAGAAAAAACTTTACTAGCCTGTGCACTAAATCCACAGAAGAACGCGAACCAGAAGTGACACACGGTGAAAGCGAAGTTCTTGTAGAAGAAGTACCGCAGGAACTTGCACATCCTGTAGTAGGACCAGCGCCCGTGCACCAGGAGCAGTCGCTGCAGGAAACGGAACTGCGCTATCGAGTAGTCTGACGCGAGCACTGCTTGCATGCCTTCCTGACCCGATATGCCCACACCTATGTGGGCCGCTGGGGAGGGAAATAAAAGGGTGAGTATGTGATTTTATTTCTAATTTTAAATTTATAATATATAATTAAGTTTTCACAATTCAGTTTAAGAAAACAGTAACGAAAGTAGTTTTAAATTAACACTAAACAAAATAACATTAAAAAATATACAACTGATTGAATAAGACAAAGTCTATTGACTTTTTGAAAACCTGTGTATCGTTTGACTTTAATTAAGATGGTACGTGTGCCACCCGTTCACTGGTGAGTGTACAGTCAACGAATGAAAAAAGCCCTATATCACGCTTAAAGACCTAAAGGCCAATTTCCGTATTTAAAAACGTTCAAAATCTAATCGCAATCTCGTCTCAGCGACCGTCAATGTCAAAAACTTGTTAAAAATCTAGGGAAATTAGAGGTAATTTTAACAGATTGAGACTGAGATTCGATTGTGAACGTTCGTAAAATTACGAGAATTGGTAACTCTGGTTATGGCACTATTTTCTTCAAAAACCAGGATAAAATTTGACAACCCATCATAATTTTTATCTGAAAAAAAAAACAATACCTTTGATCATGGACACGTCGTTGGCGCCATCTCCGATGGCTAACGTGACCGCTTTCCGGCTCTTCTTGATGAGTTCTACCACCATTGCCTTCTGCAAGGGCGTCACTCGACAGCAGATCACTGACCGACATTGTAATACTACATCTAAAAATCTGTAAGAGACATTTTAAGTTAATGGCTTTCTTTGGGATGAATGGGCAAGTTAGACGACCATAACGGCAATGCATAGTGCCTGGTAAACACTTTTTAAGGATAGATGTCTGCATTATTAGGGTCTGCCTCTATAGTAAAAATGCCTTAGAAAAAGAATTTTGCAAATAATATGACGAAGTTTTGCTCGAACATACATTTAAACAAATTATAAAAATCGGAATTGAGAACCTCCTCCTTTTTTCTTAAGTCGGTTAAAAAGGAGGTTACCTATTAATACGGTCATTCGTACTTCGCAAACTCATAAAGGTTAGGTTTGCAAGCTGCTCGAGGGAAGTAAAGATAACTGTTTTTAAGGCGTATTGCCAGTCCTTGTACTCGAGCAGTTTGTGGATAAGTTAAATTCATCGGGCTGCGAATGCTCTGCGTGTCCAATATAACAACATTTTCAGGATGCTGATGCGGCTGCCTCGCTATTTTAGTGCGTCTGGGATGTTTGCGGAGGCGCGAACGGACGGCTTCCATGCGATTGTGCGCAAAAGGGTAGCTTCCTTGTCACAGCGTGTGCGAGGCAGTAGCAACGGCATCCTGCAGATGATTGTATCTTGGGCGGATTGCCCCATCCAAAACAAGTGGATGGGCATTGTTTTGGACGCTCACTAACACAACACAATTATTGATTTTGATTTTATTGCAAATTATTTGATTTAATTTAATTGTATGTTGTAATTGTGTGTTGTATGTTGTAATGTTAGTATTGTTTAAATTGATTTTAATTTAATGTGTTGTATGGATTATTTTTATCTGAAATAAATGAATTAATAATAATAATAATGATCTGGTGACTTATCATTTTTTAATATTCAGATTACTCCATAGTTCTTTATATTTACTGGTAGCTTTTCTGCCTGCCCTAAACATTAATTGAAAGACAATACAAGAAAAATGAATACTCACTTTTCCTCTAACTTAGGGTGCAAACAATGCACTAAGGAATGCCCGTTGATGACGATAGCGAACCCGTTGGCATCGTCGTTGTTGTGTTCGTGCGAGTCCGCGGAATACGGTCCCCCTCCCGACACGTACTCGTTGCTGTAACAGTCTGGCTCACTACAGTGTTTCGTGTTACGTTAACGTTTTATGTTACAACACATGTTACATTTGAGAGATGGGAATTTTTGAGACAAATTTAACTTTTATTCGTAAATTTATGTACGCAGTGGCAAAAATGTAAGGGAAGCTTACTGATTTTTGCGAAATTTAATGAGCATTGGTCGAGGTTTTTTCTATCTCAGAGATAGGAAGATTTAATGCTAGAAATAGTTTAATACATGTTTAGAAAGAGAAATCGTTATGAATAAACGCTCCGCCACTGGTACTTTATCTTGTATTTACTTTAATTTTATAGTAACATCTTATGAAATAATTAATCTCATAAATAAACATATTTTTCACACAGCAAATCGGCAAAATATGTTTTAAGGGCCCAGTACATAACGAACCTCATTGATGAAATATTATAACAGTGCTACAACTAAAAGAATCTTTTGGCGCCTGAATGACATTAACAGGGGGGCGTTGTTGGACTTGTAAACATTTGTAAAATCTTCTCAGAAGGTTTATTGACAATCAAAGATGGCTGTATTAGTTCTGATTTTGGTCACGCAACAAATGTAAAATAACATTTTACATTTGTTTTTGCATCATTGTCAACATCACAGTGATCTTTATTCTCATTTTAATAAGGTTGCTGTAGGGTTGCTGCTGTCAAAAGTAAAATAACTGTGAACGGACTTTATAGTGTTGTAACAACCATTGGATACAGGATAATCTACCAAGTAGGTAATCAATGTAGGTTGAAGTATTATGTAGAAGGCCCTTAAAACAACCAGGCTGTCATTACATCAACACACAAACAGGACGTGAACACTTCACATCGGTCACACACCACGGTACACAAAATCATTCTTTTACAGAATTCGCTGTTGCTGAGAAATAATGTGTCTCACTATTATATACTTACTAGTATCCCACAAATGAAATACCCATTTTCTTGATAACATCAAATCTCCAATTTATGAAATACATCGATAAATTATTATTGGATTGAAACACATCAACCACACTTAGTCAATCTATTAGTTCACTACTCCTTGTAGAATAAAAAAGTTGAAAAAACTCGACAAAAACCGGAAGACACTCATTTCTCAGTAGCAACGAACATGTAAAATTAAAATCAACTACAATTTTATTAGCATGTGATATCTACAGTTCTATTCTAAGTGTCGGATTAAAAGATCGGTACAGGTTAGAGAGAGAAAGAGCACTCTGGCTTGGTGTACAAACAGACGAAATTGTGAGGATAGAACTACGGCTATGTTAGTACGGAGGTGACACACTTTAGTTACAAAAGTCGATTAGAAACAACATATCGATTAAACAGTCAAGCGAATAGGGATTAATCGAGACAATAAATATCGATATAAACTGGAAAGTAATTCAAACAACACTAGAACATTCATTGCGATAGTACATGTAATAAGTTTTGTTTAGCCAAAGCCACACACGAGTAGTATAGACATTAACATGTTACTAATGAAAGCGAGGCTGCCTCACATTAACTATTAAAGCTTTCGAGTGTTACTCTAACAGATAAGTACGATGTTTTATAGATTTAATATAACATCTACGGAAATAGTTAAAACATGTTATAGATAATCATATAAATACTGCGTATGTTAAATTGATAAACTATTTAATAAATACAGTAACAAATAACATTGCATTTTATCGATAATTTTCGCTTTTTAAATCGTTTTTATTTGACGAAAACATGTCAAATGTTATAGTTCAATCTGAGCCGCTGATTATAAAACAATCCGTGATATTTTTACGGATTGTTTAATGCAGAGAGTCATCCTTATACAGGGACGTCGACGTTTAAACTGTAACCATGAATTCAGCACATGATTCTAGCGTAGAAATTTGCCGTCGGTAATAAAATAAAAAATCTGCTGTTTCATAGAAAAATTGCAATACTTACGCGGTCAAAATGTATGGAACAGCGTATTATTTTATTTAATAACCGGCGAAAAATGTCAATGCAGGGGGGTTCAGAATCCATGATTACAGCATGCGCGTCGATGTCCCTGCCACCCTGTATAAAGACTGGATGCTGGCAGAAATTTTGGCTACGAGTTGCCATTAATAAAAAAAAAAGACTTCCTAAGTTGGCAAGACAGGTCACACGTAAAATTCATTCCCAAATCACAAATTTAAATAGCATACAATAAGGCCCACTTGCACCATAAAGCACTGAATACATTTAACGCTAAACGAAGTTTAAAGATCATTCTGCCAGCTTCAAACCATAGTAACAGAACCCACATTCTGAAAGTTGGCAACGCCGCATAAATGTACTTGGTGATTAGTGGTGCAAGCGGGCCCAAGACTGGCACAAGATAGACGGTGAGCGACAAACACAGGCTGTGTGAAGGATAGCGGTGATACAAGGGTGTGTCTTTGTCTCTCTACCTGTGTGCTGTGTGTGTGTTATGTTCCCACCTAAATGTGACGACGGACACGGCGGGCGCGTTCAGCTTCACGTTGGCGCGGCCGGGCGACGCGCGCGACACGCCCGCGCTTCCGTTCGCGGTATCGCCTTCGGGCTTAGGATCGCTTGTTGAACCTGTGTTGGAAGGTTACTGCTGTGGTTTTATTTTTATACACTGTTTGCCCATCGTAGTGTTTATGAGCTTCATATACAGGGATAGTTTTCAAAGACCAGCCAAATTTAAGGGTGTGGTACAGATCATCAGACTGAACCATTTTCTCCATGGGACCAACATTGTAATCGCGAATAAAAATCCAGCCGCCCCATACGTTTAAGTTGATAAGTTGAAAAGTTGATATGTTTTTCACATGGTCTTTGAAAATAAACCCTGTATGTCTTGTATGAATTTGACTTGATAGAAGTAAGATTTATGCAAATGATTAAACGGGTCTTATAATAGTCATATCTTCAAAAATAAATTCAACTTTATAGAATTTTTAGAATGACGCACAACGGAACTGAAAAATGTGGATATCCTAATCCTAACTAATATTCTAAATGCGAAACTGAGTTCTTAAAACGACTGAACAGATTGGCATGAAATTGGCACATGGGTAGACCATGACCTGGGTTAGGACATAGGATACTTTTTATCACGGTAGTACGTTTCCGTGGGATAATTTCTGACCTCTACGCGGGCGGAACCGCGGGCAAAAGCTAGTAGGCTGCGTACTTAATAAATTATTGGGAAAAGCCACACACCGCTAAACACACTTGCATAACTTACGTAACCTGTTGCACAACTTACCGTGAGGCATAAACGTATTGACGACTCTGATACTGTCTCGACACTTGGCGAGCTGTCGGTCCACGTCGTCGTAGGAGGCGCCGTCAATAACAAACACCTCGGCCATGTCGTCCGTCAGCAGCTGGCACGAGTAGCCGATGTTTATTGCTGTTTCTGTAAGTCGAAAAGAAACGTTACTGTGTGAAATTAGTTATGGTTTGGTTTTATATGGCAGCAATGCATGCATAGTTGTTTGTCCGAAGTTACGTTATTGCCGGGTACAGATTGTCGTAAACGTTACATGAAATGTAGCACAACTAGGTGAATTTGTTTCAATGTGTTATATTTCAAGTTACGTGTCACAAATCTGTTTTCCTGCTACCAGCTATCCTGGCATCTCGATCGATATAAAACTTCCAAGCAGAGGGGAAGCTGATGTAAACAAACCTTTGTTTCATGTACGTACCTTGTTTATCACCCGTTAAGACCCACACTTTAATGCCGGCCATACTGAGATTCGCTATGGTTTCTGGTACTCCGTCTTGTAACTTGTCTTCTATGGCTGTTACTCCTACAACAAACAAATTTAAGCGTAAATAACTCTGTAAATCTGATCGCAGTCGATAAGATTAAGTTAATGCCATCGAATTGCTGGGGGCGAAGTGTTTTTGGGGGTGGTGGAACAAGGTGTGAAGTTCCTCCATTTGAAAAGTAAGATCTGCGACTAGACCCGTATCGTGTCTGGCCAGTTACTACTGCCCAACTGTACTGTGTTCGGGGTGTTGGATACAGGGTCAAATTAAATGAACTAGAAAAACTTCACAGACGTGTTGGGTATTATCTAATCATGATAAAACGAAAAAGAAGAAAATTTATAAACTCATGATTTATATTTATATTATAGTTTAGTTATAAGTTGTATATTAAGATTATTTTTTGATTAATACATTGTTTAGCTGTAAGTTTTCCTAAAATAAATAAAATCAAAATATAATAAAGGGTTTAGCCGGATAAATATGACGAGTCGGCCCCCAAATGGAAACCTGTATCAAAACTTATGTTTTAATATCGACTTGATGAGTAAACACAATTTATGTAAGTTTTACGATCAGCTTTTGCTTTGACCTTGGGATATGGGAAAAAATAACTGTATGCATGACTATTATTTAAAGTAATATATCTTAAAAACTAAATAAGCTAGAGGAATGAAACCAATGCGAGGCTTTAGGTTACATTACAGAGTATATCATATATTTTTTTTAAATTTTTAGAATATTTTTTTATATAAAAAAATAAAATAAATACGTAAGTCATAATTTTTTTTTGTGTTCTCTGAAACTTACAATCACGAAAATAATATATGTTATGCTCCTTTATATGCACTATTACTCATAAAAATTGCATAAGAAAAAAATTGGTGCAACACTTCGAAAATAAATAAAATATAATTCGCGCCTTGTGATGTATGGGTATAAACACGACTACATATACGCGCAAAATTGTAAACAAGTCGGAACTTGTTATCACGCTGTTTATTATATTTTATAGCTTACTAACGTCGCATAGTCATTGTTATTGCTGTAGAAGGTAGCTTATGATTTGGTTTTACGGGTTTTTATTTCAAGATTTGGAAATTAGTGACAGTTAAACTGAATTATTATTGCTATTATTATTATTATAATTATTTGGTAATAATGTCTGACAAGTGTAAATACTGTAACAAATATCTTCGTAAGATTATTGGTTACAAAAAAGTTATTAAAACTGAAGAAGAAGCTAAGGTGTTTAGTGATTGTTTGAATAAAACAGTAACAGTTAATGATATATTTTGTAACAAGTGTCGACTTATCCCATATACTAACAAAAAAGCTTCGAGTTCTAAATGTCTGATGAGGTACCTTTAACCATGGAAGTATGCGATGAAGCATCAGCAACTACAAGAGTGCAGAAAGAAACTTACGTCAACTCTGAAGATTGTGATACCAGTAGTGACAGTGATGTTACATATAAGTACAATTCAAGCGATGATTCTATTGTAATTCCATTCCAACGTGTTGCATCTACGCACAAGTATTGTATTGTATCATCATCATCATCATCATTTCAGCCGATAGACGTCCACTGCTGGACATAGGCCTCCCCCAAGTGTCGCCACATTGACCGGTCCCGTGCGACTCGCATCCAGCGGATTCCTGCAACCTTCACCAGGTCATCGGTCCACCTAGTGGGAGGCCTTCCAACGCAACGTCTTCCGGTTCGCGGTCGCCACTCCAGAACTTTTCGGCCCCATCGGCCATCCGTTCTGCGAGCAATGTGCCCTGCCCACTGCCACTTAAGCTTGGCAATTCTTCGGGCCACGTCGGTAACCTTGGTTCTCTTGCGGATGTCCTCATTTCTGATTCGATCACGCAAGGAAACTCCGAGCATAGCCCTCTCCATTGCCCTTTGAGTGACTTTAAGCCTTCTGATGAGGCCCACTGTGAGCGACCACGTTTCAGTCCCGTATGTGATCACTGGCAACACACACTGGTCATAGACTTTCGTCTTGAGACACTGTGGTAAGTTGGACGAGAAGATACCGCGCAGCCTCCCGAACGCCGCCCAGCCGAGTTGGATTCGACGATTGACCTCTTTCTCGAAGTTAGACCTACCTAACTGGACCGTTTGTCCCAGGTACACATAATCGTCTACAACTTCGAGTGTTGAGTCTCCGATCTTGATAGGAGTGGGTGTGACATGGGCATTCAGCATGATCTTGGTTTTGTCCATGTTCATTTTAAGACCCACTCTTCCGGAAGCTCTGCTGAGGTCATCGAGCATTATACTGAGGTCCTCCATGGTCTCAGCCATGACCACTATATCGTCGGCAAACCGAAGGTGAGTGATGTACTCGCCATTGACGTTGATGCCTAGCCCTCTCCAGTCCAGAACCTTGAAGACATCCTCTAGTGCAGCGGTGAACAGTTTCGGAGATATGACGTCTCCCTGTCTCACCCCTCGCTGCAGAAGGATAGGTTCGGAAGCTTGGTCCTGAAGTCGGACTGACATGGTGGCGTTTTTGTACAAACACTTCAACACCTCGATGTACCGATAGTCGATTTGGCACCGTTGGAGAGACTGCAGTACAGCCCAGGTCTCGATCGAATCGAAGGCTTTCTCGTAGTCCACAAACGCTAAACAGAGTGGCAGGTTATACTCTTCGGTCTTCTGTATAACTTGCCGCAGCGTATGTATGTGGTCCACGGTGCTAAAGCCTTTTCGGAAACCGGCTTGTTCGGGAGGCTGAAAATCGTCAAACCTGCGCGCGAGACGATTCGTGATGACTCTTGAAAACAACTTGTAGACATGGCTTAGAAGTGAGATGGGCCTATAATTCTTCAACCGGGCATTGTCGCCCTTCTTGAAGAAGAGTACCACCACACCCCTGCACCATGCCTGTGGCGTTTTCCCCTCGAGTATGACGGAATTAAACAGCTTCTGAAGGGCCTCAAGTACCGGTTTTCCACCCGCCTTCAGGAGTTCGGCCGTAATTCCGTCATCACCTGGTGCTTTGTTGTTCTTGAGCTGTTTCAGAGCCATCCTAATCTCGTACAGGCTGAAGTCCGGGATGTCTTCGGTATAGTGTCGGGTCAGTCTAGCTCTTGGGTCGTTTGCTAGATCTACAACGGGTTTACTGGTTGACGTGTACAACTGTCCATAGAAGCTCTCGATCTCCCTCAGAAGCTCCGGTTTGGCGGATAAGATCCTACCATCGTCGGTCTTCAGTTTCGTGAGCTGGCTCTGCCCAATAGCCAGATCTCTTGCAAATACCTTGGAGCCTTTGTTCCGCTCGATCGCGTCTTTGATACGCTCGGTATTAAAGCGGCGGAGGTCGCTCTTCAAGGATTTAGAGATCCGTCTATTGAGCTGCCGGTATTTCCACGCCTCGTCTGGAGACTGCAGGATCATCTCACGCCGCTCCTTCATGAGCTTGAGAGTGTGATCGGAGAGCCTCTTGTTCTGATCTGTACGACGTGTCTTAAAGAACTTAGACCCGGTCGTATGGACAGCTTCCACGAACCCATCGTTGTATTCGTCCACTGAGCTTCCTAGGCACTCGAAACGGTTCTGGAGTTCAAGCTGAAAGCTCTCGGGGTTATGGATCCGGATCTGTGCTGGACGGAGCGTAGACTTCATCAGTCGAGACCTTTCAAGCTTGATATTGATGTTCAATGTGCCTCTTACCATGCGGTGATCGCTCCCGGTTTTCAGCGTATTGATCACTGAGACATCATTGAATATTTGCTTCTTGGTTGACATGATGAAGTCAATCTCATTTTTAGTTGCACCATCGGGGCTCTGCCAGGTCCACTTCCTGTGCTCACGCTTTCTGAAGAAGGAGTTCATCATATAGAGGCCCTCCTTCTCCATAAAACTAGCCAGTTGGTGGCCCCGGTGATTTCGACGTCCAACTCCAAATTGCCCCACCTGCAGCTCATCCCCGTCTCGCTTGCCCAGTTTCGCGTTGAAGTCCCCCATGACCACGGTAAAGTGAGTTTTGAAACCATGCATGGCTTTAGAAATGTCCTCATACATGGTCTCCACTTCGTCGTCGGGGTGTGCCGAGGTCGGGGCGTAGACCTGTATGACCTTCAGCAAATATCTTGAGGATATTCAGAGTATAAGGTACGCTACCCTGGTCGACACACTCTCGATCTTCACCACGTTGTTCACAAGGGACTTGTGGACGATAAACCCAACACCACCCTGGGACTGCCGGTCACCCTCTCGGAAATAGAGCAGGCTGCCGGATTGTATTGTATGCCAAAAAACAACTGACCTCAAGACAATATGTTTAGAAACACGAATACAAATATTTATTAAAAAACAAATATTCATACCAAAAGGTGATCGTTGTTGTTCGACGCACTTAATTGGCAAATATTTTTATGAAGCTGATTTATCGCATCTACGCATAGTATCTAATACCAGTACAATAGAAAAAACAGAATTCACCGAGTTATAGTACAAGGGTACTATAAGGCACGAATTACATTTTATTTATTTTCGAAGTGTTGCACCAATTTTTTTCTTACGCAATTTTTATGAGTAATAGTGCATATAAAGGAGCATAACATATATTATTTTCGTGATTGTAAGTTTCAGAGAACACAAAAAAAAAATTATGACTTACGTATTTATTTTATTTTTTTATATAAAAAAATATTCTAAAAATTTAAAAAAAATATATGATATACTCTGTAATGTAACCTAAAGCCTCGCATTGGTTTCATTCCTCTAGCTTATTTAGTTTTTAAGATATATTACTTTAAATAATAGTCATGCATACAGTTATTTTTTCCCATATCCCAAGGTCAAAGCAAAAGCTGATCGTAAAACTTACATAAATTGTGTTTACTCATCAAGTCGATATTAAAACATAAGTTTTGATACAGGTTTCCATTTGGGGGCCGACTCGTCATATTTATCCGGCTAAACCCTTTCGTGAAGAATTTTATTTGGACTGTCTTGGCTAAATGCTCGTGATGCATGTTTTGGTAAAGACCACGGGCTTTCCGGAGTTCGGAAGGTCCTAAAAACGTACCAATGAGCAGCAGGTCAGTCTCGATCTCCTCGTAGATGGCGTCGAGTTGTTCGTCTCTGTCGTGCAGCGCTAGCGCGGCGGCCTGGTGTCTCCGCTTCCACTCTGCGAAGCCCCGCTCTTCTAGGGGCCTCCACGCTAGCGCCAGCGTCCGAAGGCCTTCGCCGGCAAATTTCTGGCAAATAAACCAATAGATCAATGAAAAAACAACTAAACCAGAGGAGGAGGAGAAAAGACAGATCAGAAAATGATGGTACAAAAGGACAGTTGCTAAGAAAAGCATTGTGCGTGAAATGGCACATCGAGTATTAGAAACGATTGTCACACAAGTATGGTTGACTGAGAAGACGCTTTCGAATTGAACTTTTCTTTAACTAGATGAGCCATATTTAGGGCCATTTTCTGTATCAACATTTGATTATGGAGCAGAGATATAATTGTTATTAAAATAATAAAATTCATATTTAAAATACACTTACGTTTAAATGTTCCTGTGTCTTTGACCTCACTTCAGTTTGGTTACCACTTTTTAATCTGTCATATATTACATTATCAGCACCTTTTGTATATAACCTAATTTCACCATCCTTCCTCAATATCACGGACATTCTTTTCCTAACATTATTAAAATCTAATATACATAACAATTCATACACCTGAAACAAAAGAAAAACAATTATTATGCGTTTTATCTTCAATGAACAATAGCACTAGATTAACGATTAGGAATAAAAACACATCGCTTAAGTGGCCGCGATTGCATATAGCTTGATTATAAACCTTAACTTTCAAACATAAAGTTTATTATCGTTTGCAAAACATTTACTTTTTAAATCATGTGAGATCTTTATCAGCTTAGAAAATACATATTATATTTATTAAATATTTACATAATTTAAAAAGCTAACAGTCTTAAAATAATAATATGTATGTATGTATATGCATACAAAAAGGAGGGGAAATAATCATACGGCATCAAAAAATTCCTCTGCATCGCTGTCAAATTAAATTGAAAAGATAACGTATTTTTTAAATAAGAACAAAAATAGTTATAGAAAAATAAAACATAATTTCTAAGCAATATGGTTGAAAAAACTATGTTGCAAAATGAGACCACAACTATATTTGTGGCCTTATTTTTCCGGCCGCTTATGGTACTCTTACCGGAAATCTGGTACTTTTGTTGATCGAAGCGGTTTATTATAAATTTTTAATAAATAAATCAATTATATTATGTATGTGCGTACCTCTGTTTTACCCATTACTTCTATTGTAATACTATTAGGCGCGCGTTCTCTGAACACGAAACCAAAATTTCTGGCTGCTGATACCAGTGCAGACTCGTCGGGCGATTGTGCCTGAAATTACACACATTACAATATACAAAACTGTACTGTTGTTTTATTTTTTATGTTCTTATATTATGTGCCTTAACGTCAAATAAATGTATTTTCTTTTCTTCTATAAGCTTTGTTTTACCTATAGGATACATGAAAAAACGTACTGTTGACTAAGAAGTATCAAAGTCATCATTGTTCCAATGCGAAAAGGCACGGCTTTATACGTCCTGTATAGCTCCATCTCTTTTTCGCACTGGAACAGTGGTCCCAGATCCGTATAGATCAAATAATAATATTACTATCAAAGAAATATACAGGGTAAAGGTCTTCTAACCTGGTATTCCAGCCTCCCATTCTTCGAATCCGGCATGACCGTGTGACACAGTGCGAGAAGCCGAAAGAAATCGTGACAATTTTTATCGCCTCTCTTCACTGCATCCAGTAACGTGCCGTCGAAGAACTTGAATTCCGGCTCGTACTCAGGGTTGAACGAGAAGTCCAACGGCTCTGAACACTGTAGTACGCAGCAGAAAACTATGTTAGTCCCACGAAGGAGGATTTGTGAGGACAAATCTACGCTTTTTTCTTTGTCTATGATACAATGGGAGAAGCAACTGCAGATTGATACTAACGGATGTTTCGCAAATTAGGAAGATGTTTAGGCTACTTTCTAAAACGGCTAAAGTCTTTGCAATTCACGAGCGCGTTATGTGACGTGTTTATACATTGATATAAGGTTTAATTTACAATGATTGACGCGCTCGTGAAATGTAAAAACTATAATACTGAATGAGGAAACACTGAGCAAAGTATAATGTTTGGTAAAGTTAGTTCCAAATTGTACAGGACTGGACATGTTTTTAGCACTATTGTTATGGTGGTATTGCCAGTTGTTTTTAATTCTGTGTTGCCTTCCCCATAAAAAAAAGAGATTTTTTTAACAAGATAGTTTTTTCGTATAAAAATTTTGTTTGTTTTTTAATGCTTTAATAAAATGCTTTTTTTCGTAGATTTGTCTGTTATGCAGTTAATAGTGTTAAAGCGAATTACAGTAAACACACGATGCAAAGCGTACATGCAAACATGAATCAAGTCTTAGTTATATCATTGGTTAATTACATACAAACATTTATACATTAGCGGATAGTGTGTGGGAGCGTTAGGTACAAAGGGCCCAATAGAGGTTTATTAATTTAACCCAAAAGAGCAGGAAAAATTGGTGTAACATTTTTTAAATTGTGTATGGTACTTTTTGGTTCTATTAGATAGTAAAGGTACCTAACTACAAAATTGTCACATGGTACTTATTTGTTTTTTTTTATGTCTACTGGATACATTCTTTAAATTAAATTCTTTGTTAAAACTGCTGTTGATGTTAGAAAAAAAATAAAAACAGTATTTTCGGATTTTTTGTGTATTCTTAACCGCTTTATTAATGTTTAACCACTGACGAAAACAGAGGGGTGTTATAAGTTTATGTCATTAGTTATTAAGATTCGATTAATAAAATTAAAATAATCGTACAGTGTTCAATATGATCTATGGCCTAGTTCTTACATACGTATAATAATAAGTGCGTGAGCGAGTCTCACGTGGTGACTTGCTACACTCGTGTGGGTTAGCTCGAAATCATTCCAGAGATACAAAAGGGAGATTCAGAAGGCCAGATAGATAAAGGAACGGAAATACAGGCTAGATAGAACCACTGCCCGCTCAAAATACGAACCACACTGAGAGGTTAAAAACATCGACAGCCTGAGTAGTCATATCCAAAAAAAAGCGAACAAAATGCCGGTAGCGCACATTTAACATAATTGAATATAAGCATGACGAGCTTTCTGAATGAACGTTTCAGGATTTTGGTTGAGACAAGAGTGTTCCGTACGCCGCCAGAATGTGTGAGCTGCGATACTGCAGCAACGTATATATTGTGGGTTTGTATAGAATAAGTTTGATGCCCAAAGAATTTTATTTTCGCGCTACGTTGTACGCCGTGATCGGAACAATTCTGTGATAAAGTATTGAACTCATCATGGGGTCGAAATGACGATAGTCACGTCCCGCTCGAGGCGTGCGAAACACGAGTGATTTTGAAAAATGCCTTATTCGTAATCAGAGCTGTCGTATTTGAAGCGGGGCAGCAGCGAATGAATGGGTTTCAAAGACATGTGGCGCATCGCGCGGGCAGAGAGTTACGAGTGGTGCGTACACGCGGGCGCCGGCCGCCCGGCGTGCTGCGGCCCGCGTCCTGCTCCAGCTCCAGCAGGCGCGCGCGCGCCGCGCCCCCGCCGGCCCCGCCGCCCCCGCCGCCCCCGCTGGCCCCGCTGGCCCCGCCGGCCCCGCCGCGCTGCCGCTGCGTTACCACACACACAATCACACTTCACGACCCTACACCTCCCTACCTACTCTACTCTATTTGGCTTCTCAAATTACGACTAGACGTTCAACTGTCTTTCTTAATAGTTGCACACCTAGTCGCGATGGATTTTCATTCATGTAGGTAATAATGACCGTCATAAAGTACGCTGATTTATGGTACTGGTCGAATTGAACCCTCTCATGACCCGTGTCCCAATTTATGTGTTTATTGTCAGCGAGGCACATTGCTGTACCACTAATGCGGCGGTGTGATCATGCAAAAAACTCAAACAAAAATCTAGGAATCTAGTGATGCGACCGATGGATGTTCGAGTGAGATTCATCCGTGAAGTGATCGTATTAATTACACAAACATGATACTGAGGTGGTACTATGATCCACAAACTAACTGTAAAACAAACACAAACATATGGACATGACAGTAAAATTCAACTTCACATGACCCGAAAGCGTGAGCGGACGAGGACAAAATTTCATCATTTACAAATAACAAACGTAAAACTTCAAAATACTTTTTTGAAAACCAAACTCAAACCATGCAAAATAAAAGATGGTGGAACTTAGGACGTGCGAGTCTCGTCAAGTTTCGAGTGCGTAGTGATGTTTCAAAATCTGCATAAACCTACATGCATATATTGTGTCTATTGGTCTATAGTCTATAGCATGTGCTGTTGAATAGTTTGAAAGTAGGTACTTGGTCCGTGGGGGTATATAACTGAACGTACATGACGTACCTCGGCGAGCTCTATAGTTTCACCGGTGGTTTCATCCACGACGTCTCCGTAGGAGATGCCTGCTATCGAACACTTGTTGAACGTCATTATGTTCTGCGTGAGAGTGCCCGTTTTATCTGAGAATATGTACTGGATCTGGCCTGGGAACAAAAATATTTCACACATTTTATACAAGTGCCTCAGAATTTTTACAAAACGTGGGTTCCCTGTCATGAAAAAAATTGGCCAATGAAGGCAGAAGAGAATTTTGAAAGACTGTTTTGGGGAAAACTTTTTTCCAGCAGTCCGTCCTACTGCTGTCAATTGTTGTGCATAGTCATAATTATGTGGGTTAATTTGGTCCAAACTTTTTGAGCATTTTTAAGAAAGTGTCTAAAGCATTTTAAACTGGCTGGTAAAAGTCAGAGCGATATATTGAGGCTTGGACTTTGTAAAAATATTGAAATGCTTAGTCATGTAAAATATGCTGGAACAATTAATTTATAAATTAATCATGTAATAATACTAACCGAGTTCCTCATTCAGCGTGGTCGTTCTCGCCTTCGCCGCCGTACCAGTCTTATCATAATACATTTTCTCATCCCAGTTTATAAGGAAACTCTGGGCGAACCTTATAACCTATAAAAACAGGAAACAATTAAAACGTAATAGAATAACTATGTTCCTTATTTAATGTATTATTTAATTATAATAAATGTTTTTTTGTTATGAATACGTTCATACCTACTAATTGAGTCATGGAATTATGTGCCTACTTACGTCAAATAGTTTTTGTTATTCGCAATTACTGCGGAATGGAAAGATTAGCGGCATAATGCCTATTTCTATAAGCATCATCACATCTGCTGAGCCTTTTCCCAACTATGTTGGGGTCGGCCTCCAGTCTAACCGGATGCAGCTGAATACCAGTATTTTACATGGAGCGACTGCCTATCTGACTGAGAATTTCAAATTTACGTTTTATGAAATTTTCAGGTCACTGTCAGGTTGAATGTTGTTGTGTAATAAATATGTATTTACAGAATTATCATTTATAAATATGACTATTCTCTAAGCTAGAATTGGGCTGAAATATCATGATTTCATGAAATAGGTAATCATTCAATAGCGTAATTCGAACCGAGTTGTATTGGTGATTTCATAATTCACGGTAACCCTGGAGCTTTCACCTTAAATCTAAAATCGCCGTCTTTCGCTGATAATGATGTATACTGACCTCAACAGACACATATAGCGATATAGGCACGACAGTGTTCATCACGATGGCGTAAGAGAAGAAGACCAGCAGCGCGATGACGAGGGCGCCCCACGTGGGCTCGGCCGGCACCAGCGTGTCCCACGGCAGGAACGCCTGGAAGTAGCGGCCCACCAGCCACTCCCACACGCCGCACGCCACCGTGCAGAACACGCACATTGATAGCAGAAAGAATACTATCTGTGGGAGGAGACGGACGTTTAGAAACACTTGTAGACATCGCAGTAACTAAAAGACAGGCAGCAAGGCAGCTAAATCCTGAGACCTATTTGGGCTCACAAACGGGGTTGACGCCATATTAGACTAGATCCTTTGTAAGGCCTGATTTACTCGGTGCGATTTAATTGCTAAGTGAAGCAACATAAAAAGTTGTTAAAAAATAAAACTTATTTGTTGCTTCAATTTTATTTATTTGCCACAGGCAAGAAACTTGCATAAAAACGTTATCTGAAACTTTAGCACTACGAAAACCGATTGCATGCGCTTAAACAAAAACCGCGAATTTGGTGCCTTAATGACAGCAAAAGACGAAAACCGTCGCGCGTCGATCAATTTTATCTAACCAATTACAATAATTTCCAAGAAAAACTGGACTTTAATTATTTAAAAAATGTTCCACTTACCCCTATAATAAGAAAATTAAGTAGCCTATCTATGCTGGTGCGCTTGAATTTGGTCTTGCCGGAGTTCTGCATGAGTTTGGTGTCCTTCCCGGCAAACACGACAACGCCGTAGCACCACTGTGTGTTGCGGAGGACACAGCCACGCAGCAGGATCTTGTCGTTGTCGAGGGAGTAGTGCTGGTTGCGCCAGCTTAGCGTACCTGAGGGAAACGATAAAGTTTCATAAGGAAAGCTGGAATGTGTTAAAAAGTCATCATCATCTGCCAAGCCTTTTCTTAACTATGTTGGAGTCGGCTTCCAGTAACCAGACGCAGTTGAATTGTTGTTTTATTTCTCTTTGGATTGTTGTTGTCGTAAAACATACATAAGGCGACTGACCTACACAGCCCAGTTAATGAGCAACACGATACCCTTTGGTAAGACTGGTTGTCAGACTTCGGGAAAATCTGGAGTAAAAAGCAATAGGCTCGTCTTGTTAAACAGGGCTTAATAAAATTAGTATGTAGGTCACATCCTGAAGACTCATTTCAATGAAGATCAAGTTCATTATCCTTTAGTAACTCAAGTGCAAATTGTGGCACAATAATAAAGTTTTCGAGTGGAAGAATCATAACATTGTTACAGAGTGACTATGAAGTCAGCTGAAATTATGATGATAAATGCCATCATCATCTTTTCAGCCCGGAACCACCCACTGCTGGGACAGATAGTGCCATCCACGAGGACGCACTCTTCTTCCTAATTGGTTACAGCACAAGTGTGCAACATTCCGCTAGCGGCTAGTGTTTTAGTTTTGTCGATACACACTAATTACTTATTAGTGGGTAATTAGTGTGTATTGAAAAAACTAAAACACTAGCGGAATTAACAAGCGATAACCACTTGCGATTAGGAAGTAGTGCGGGTGTGGCTTCGTGGATGGCACTATCTGTAGAGGCCTCCACTTTTTTTCTGTAGACTGTAGACTTTCGACCGATGAAGGAATTCGGTATTACGCACTCAGTCTAGTAGGGTTATGTCAAGAATTTTTTTTGTGCTACTCGTAAGCGGTGGACATTCTCCTTTGTGAGTGTCTATGTCTCGGCACCGTAGATCATTGTTGGCAGGACACATTGATTGATTGAAAAGGCGGGTTTTTAGTCTCAGGGGGATATTTTTAGGCCGAAAAATACGTTCCAGCTTATCAAATGCCGCCGCCCACCCAAGCCGTATAAGCTACAGAGTGACTTATTCATGCTATCCATCCTACTGCAGTACTCAATTAGTCACCTAAATACCCTGCAAGACTTCTAATAAAAGCCAGTAGTGATATTACAATAGATGCTTGCGTCAATATTTAATAGAAATGATTTCTAACATAACGTTTTTTAAATAACAGCATTGTATTGTTGCTGATCCAACGTTTCTGTATAGAACTCAGTATTTATAAAACAGTAGTTCCCGCCTATGACGTCACAACTGAACTGAGGTATGCTGCCCGCAGTGAGGTGAACGTCGAAACAAGCGAGCCTGTGTTAAGTCAACCGAGATGTACCTATTTCTATTACTGTACACGTATACCGTTTTGGGTAAAACCTATTTGATTGTAGGGTAATATCGGTAATGTAGTCTTAATTTATTATTTTATTAAGATGCATCATTGGTCTTATCGTTGTACCTAATAATAGGAATTAAATACATATTAAAACTAAAGACATTTCGACATCTATAAGAAAATATTATATTATTCTTATATAAGGCATCATTTACCAACCAGCAGTAGTAGACCCGCGTGGTACTAGCTTACGGTCCACTCTCTCTCACAGAGAGAAGGTCAGTGTCCCAGCAGTAGGAACATTATAGACCGATTATGCTATTATGCTTAAGCTATATGTATAAGGTAAGAACATATTCTGTTACCGAACAGAATGCTCATTTTTACATATTACCCCACTGCTCCAGAAGGAAGGCATTTTATTTGTTACCAGTTGCTGACCTCGACTTCGTTCGCGTGACATTAATAGTTACTGTTTTCTTTCTTTTTCTAAAATAGCCTAAGTTACTCCTTATAACATCAGCTATTATCTGCCAGTGAAAGTCCCGTCGAAATCGGTCCAGTCGTTTCGGAGATTAGCCGGAACAAACAGACAGACAAAAACAAAGTTTTTTTTTTTTGTTATAACCACCGTATACACTTTCATAATATGCATTTCGAAAAATGTTGTTATTTTGAAATTACAAACAGACCCTTGAATTTTATTTATTTTTATACTTGCATAGATTTTTTTATGTACTAAAGTACAAGGCATTGTTATCGTCTACAAAATTACACGAAATAGTACTTATAGAAACACAATTACGATGATTGCCTTTGTCTAAAAGGTTACCATTTAGTTAATTAAAACTTTTAGGCCGAGTACGTAACTGCCGCGCACATACATTTTATTTAGGCGTATGAAAGACAAACTGTAAATGTTAGTAGTAAATAAAGCAACACTTTGAAGTCGTCAACGTGTCTAACGTCATAGATTACTCTACGAAAACATAGTAACAGTTACTATGCAAACAATTAGTTGCGTGTCATCAAGATAATATGTAGAAGAAAAACAAATAATGATGGTCATAAAGATAATTTCCGGTAGGGATCCGTGGCTAAATAATAACCGCAGCACAGGTCGATCGATCAGGTTAAGCTACGCTTGCCGCGGTTGGTCTGTGGATGGGTGACCATCTTTACATACCGAGTCGTGGGTGAGGCTGTCATTCGTGGATCTTTGACAGTCGTTACGGGTAATTACAAGCCCGAAAGTCTGAGAACCAATGTTACCAAGGGGGTATTACCCATCCAGTAAAAACTGGGTTGTGAAGGTCAGATAGGCAGTCGCTTCATGTAAAATACTGGTATTCAGCATCCGGTAGACTGAAAGCCGACCCCAAGATAATATGTAGAAGAGAAACAAATAATGATGAGGTCATATAGATCATTTCCGTTTACTGTGTTATTGGCAGAGAATAACCTGAGTCCGTATGATTCATAATTTCAAGTACTCGATGTAGCATCCATCAGTATGATAAAGTACCCAGTGCAAGCGGTACATAACCATTAGAGGTGGAAACACACTATAAACGCGAGGCGTGTGTCATTTTTTTTTTGTAATATTTGGTTCCACTCTTCAACTCTGTCTCGCCAGGTGAAAAGAGAAGCACGAGTTCTGCCTTGGAACGACAGAACCCACGCGAGATCGAGGTGAATAATACGCTTTCACCTTTGGTTTAAAGATTGACTAGTTATACCTATATAGAAGGAAACATATACAGGGTCAAATTAAATTAGTTAGCAAAACTCCGCAGACAGCGGAGTACTGCAGTTTTTTAATTTTTCGAAAAAACAATAAAGAAATATTTGATGATCTTTTTGTTTGGGATCAATAAACGCTGGTAGTGTAGTCACTTCAATAATGAATTGTGAAAATCAGTTTTTTTTATCGTGTTTAGATACCATGACGTCTGTGAAGTTCACAGAAATAAAAACTGATTTTTTGGCTGATATTTCAAGCAAATACACTACCTACGGTCGTTGACCCCATAAAAAATGTCATCAATTTTTTTTTTGTTTTATCATGTTTTCATATCGATTGCCACCACGTCTGCGGAGTGTGTTTGCAACTTTAGGCAATTGCAAGCGATTTCTGCAGTTACTTAATCGCGATACCGCAGGGCAATGGCGCGCGGATTCCACAGACAGTTTCGCAAATATAAAGAAACAGTAATCAGCAAAAAACACAAACTAATTACCGTCGGAGATTGGAAATGTTCATTGAAGTAACACTTTCTTTTTACGTGTCAAACAGCTTGCTGCGGTTTCAAGTTATTTTGTTATTTGTTCAGGATAAGATGTTATTTATTAAGGCGATACCAAAATACATTGGGGGTTTTTTCGTAAACATGTATTTCACTATTACAGCATGTATGGATTTAATTTTTAGTTACATGTTTATTACCTAATTGATTAATACACTGACTGAAGGAAAACGCAATTGGGTTAAATTTCCTCGATAGAATTTAATTCCGAAAAGACCTCTAGTTTTTAATTTTTTTTTCTGTAATTCTAAAATCCTAAATAATTTCATTGCAAAATTGCATTCAAAAATGTGCGTAATAGGTAATTGAAAACTCTAGATGAAAATATTTTTGATACACAGCTTAATTTATTTTTAAACAGTTTTTATTTGGTTTGGGGCTTACGTTGTTTTATTTTGGTTGTTGCGCTCTCCTTTTTTCGCATGTGGAAGTAATTGACTCTGTCACTTTCTTATGCCCTCGAGCTATGATTTATTTTGTAGGTACATATCACCTTAAGTGCTATTTTCCGCACCTATTTTGATAGGTGCGGAAAATAGCAGTCATTAAGTATATCAAACACGAGTTTATTCCATAACATTTATGAATCGCTCAGTAAATATTTCATAAATGACAACGCATTGAGTATAGATACCTAACAAAATTAATTAAGTGCAAACCTAACTAAATTAATCATTGGTGGCAAGTCCTTGTTAGAAAATAGGTAGTATTTAAATAGAACTAAACTGAACCATAGGCATGCTTCTTGAGGCAAGGCTGTGAATGCTGTGATGATGAAATATATACATAGTATAAAACAAATTCGATTTTCCTGTCTGTCTGTGTGACAGCTCAGTTCTTCTAAACTACTCAATGGGTTTTCATGCGATTTTCACCACCATTTGTACACAGATAGATTCATATTTAACTTAAACATATCACAGAAACCTCGATGTTTTGATATATCGCCACATTAATAGAATGCACCCGTGCGTAGCAAGTGCGGGTCAATAATCTTCTATCTATCTATGTACCTACATAAATAAAAATAACCGGTCAAATGCGAGTCTGATTCGCGCACCGAGGGTTCCGTTCGTTGGTAAGCTCATCACATGAGAACGGCTGCGGGAGCAATTTGGTTAATTTTCTTTTTTAATGTTCGTTACAGTTCAAATAAGGTTTTTAGGGAAAGAAAATTAATTATAAAAAGCCCGGAAAATTAAAAAATCTGGAAGAACTAAAAATGATATTCCCTATAGGATTGTTGGTTGTATAAATTATTGAAATTTGTACAGGACAACGTCTGTTGGGTCAGCTAGTTTAAAATATGTTACGGCTTTCGTAGGGTAAAATGTTGTCACCTAGATAGCCGTTGCAGGGGTCACATTGAGATCGTCGCTAATGCAGTTACCTGGGCCACGATCTCGGGCATAAGCAAGTGTGACATCGACGTCACCATAGTCAGATTCAGTGCGACCGCGACCCCTAAACCTAGAATATGCAGGTTTAGTGACTCACCATCAAACTTATTAAGTAAATTGTTGGGCGTTTCGCAGACGATCTCTCCGTCGAAAGCACCCAGTTGTGCGTCGTCCTGCCCCATTGCAGCCGTCTCTAAAAGGCACTGACGACATTTTAAATTCGTCTCCCTGCAACCATACATAAAATTATACAATTAATTAAAACAACAACTGTTTTAAAGAAGAGTTCGTCTATGAAAACTAAGTACTGTAGAGGCTGTAACCGGACATGGTTGTAGCCTCCGCGAGTCGGTTATCAGTTGACTCATTTATTTTATTTATCTGTTTATAGTTAATTAAAACGGTACAACACCAATTACATGAACTAACATACACTAGATATAAATAGATGGCTCAAATAAAATAAGAGACAAACATTAATTTGTATTAAGAATAGAAAAAAAGTAGGTAAAATCCGTTTCACAAAAGAAGTCTCGTAGACGCGGCGCCACTGTCGTAGGACGGAATCATAAATATTGATTTATTTATTTATCTCGACATCATATACGAGTAGCAGGCTTGGTTATTGGGTAATAAAATGCACATTCTTAAATAGAGAAAGGTGTCTGGGGTAGGAGAGTTGTTGTTGGAATGTTGCTAACTATATAATAATAATTAGTTGCACTTATTGCCGCGGGACTTCTTTCAGGAAATGGACTCTAGGGACAGATTCGGTGACAAGCGGATGACACAAGATAATAAATATAAAAATGTATTAGAACGTAGAACTGTGTTCTAGGGATAATTATATAAGTTACATGGTACACTACCTTCGTTTAATTTACCCACCCCGGTACTGAGAGCTCACAGTACCTATTATTTTTAATTTAAAAAGCTAAACCCTTTATATTCTAAAACCTTCAATCAATCAGTCAAGTTAACTTATCAGATCCCACAGCTGTGTACACCACCCCAAGGTTTCTGTTTATAAATGTTGGAAATGAATGCAAAAAATGCATATTTGCATATTTATACCACAACTCAAGCAACACAAATACTTGTGTAAATACGCACGTGCTCTTAATCATAATACACAAAGTACTGCGCTAGGTCCTGGGTTCGATTGCCACATCGGACAAAGTTCTATTGAGTTTTCCATTAGGAAATTCTCAGTAGGAGCCCGGAGTCTGGATTTGTGCCTAGTTGCTGACAATAGACTCGCCCCCTACATAACTAGCGAAATGTGTGTGTAATATAGGTACACGTCTGCTTAGCCCTTTGGGGATTACAGCCGAAGTGATATTAAGTGTCGTTACGTTAGAATGTACTGACCCATCCAACTCGGCAGTCTCTATGTAACAGAGACCGTTGGGCTCCGAACTGCTGAGGAGCAAGATGTCCGCCGCGACGAACTGGTCGTTCTCCAGCCGGATGACGTCTCCCACCTGAACAGACGCCCACTTCTCCTCCACAAGCTTGCCATTGCGGAGAGTTTTCGCACGCCGGTGGTTTACTTGTGAATCATTCTGATGACGTTGCTGTAAAAAGAATAACGAGATTTATGACCAGAACCCTAAGTGCGTAGCGTAACACACTATCAATCTCAATCTGCATCATTTTGAAGGATATTGCTAATCCATTGCTTCATATGTTCGAACAGTTTGTCTGTTCAACATCGTAAATAACGCAATGAATAGTGTTGAACTGTCAAAATGAAACCCATTGCTACTGATAGTGTGTTACGCAATAACCCCGCTGTTTTAAAGGCCCCGGATAACTTACGGTTTAACTTAAGTACAGATGATATCGTACAAATTATGTTCTAGGTAGCTAGTGCCTATCCAAAGTTGTTTAAACCATTCAAGATAAGAATCATACACCCGGAGGCGATAAAAACATTACCTAGGAACTTCTTCTACTCCGAGGCCAGAACGGTAGAGAGTATAGGGCCCCAGGGGAGCTAGTTAACAAAAATGTTGCCGGCTTTTATCTACCAAGGCCATCTCTTTTTGCCAACCGTAATAACCATTTCAATGTCACAAAACAGTTAATTGTAGCAGTAAATAACGAGTCCCAAGTGTAGCCGTTGTTCTAGTAATCCGTCCATGTGATAAAGTCAATACCGGTAAATCTATTACAAAAACGAAAAAGAGCCCATCCTTAGCTCAGACCTAGCAAGATTAAATGGTTAGGTAATTTTATCTGGGTGTCTCCATTCAAAAATACATTAGATTTGTCCACCCGCACACACTGTCTACAGAAACGGCTGATCTAATCTGATTGTAGCAACGATAAATTCCCCTCTTTCCAAGAAAAAATAAACTGGAGCAATCTTGTCTATAACACAACGAGCGAAATAAGGGCTTGAAGATTGAGCTTCGCATAAGGGACTAACCCCACTTATTCAGCTCTTTTCAGCTTTTGTCCATAGAAAACAACGATTTTGATGACAAAAGCTGAACAGAGCTGAAAAGTGTGGTTAGTCCCTAATACCTCCTTGGCCTAGCCTTTAATCGATACACGTAAACGATCCAGGCTATAAAAAGGTGTATGCGTGTTTCACCCATTACATTTTGATTCAGATAATATGGCTAGTTAGCTCTGTTAGAAATATAGTGGGCGTGGACTAAAATAGAAATGATTTTGACAACAACAGATGATGATAAAAGTCTGGCCATTAATTGAGTTCATCAGTTGCAGTTGTTTTAGTGAACTACGTGAACTGAAAGTGTTTCGGAAGTGCGTATTTCTACAGACCGGACATGTAAACTGTGTCAGAGCTCTAACTTGCTCACATTGGTGGGAAAACTACAAAGAATATAAAGGGGCCTATTCATAGACAAGGTCATGATAATATACCAAGGCCGGTGCTACTACAACTACAAGAATTCTAGTTTAATAATTCACAGTAATGCTAGCCTTCTCTTTTTACATAATAATATGAGTTTAACAGTAAATTCAAGGAACAAATTTGTTGAAAAGTTATATGTTACTCAGACAAGTCATAGTTTCAAAGTTACAGGACTAACTTTTACTTTGCT
Organism: Apamea monoglypha; assembly: GCA_911387795.2. Taxonomy (NCBI): domain Eukaryota; kingdom Metazoa; phylum Arthropoda; class Insecta; order Lepidoptera; family Noctuidae; genus Apamea; species Apamea monoglypha. Next base: position 11,403,157 of record OU426930.1, on the reverse strand, counting down.
TCATCGTAAATTCGTGAATCAACCATTTGTTAGGACTTCTTTGTCAACATGTTACGAACAAATACTATATTCTACATGGGCGGTTTCTATTTCATTATTATGTTTTATTGTAATAATGACTGCGATGCTAGAAATTTATGAACCACACCCACGACCTAAGCGTGCTGTTAAATGCCTATCCCTTTTTAAGACAACAGTTTTTACAAATTCCTTTGCGAAAAAAAACGGGCGGTTTTGATTTTTCTACATTATTGGTAATCATTTAGTTCTAAAGAGGTTTTAATAGCCAAACTATGTCGCTGACACTTAATAAAGAGGCTGGGTATGAAAAAAGCTAATTCCAAATGCGAAACTTTTGTTTTTTAAAATAATAATCCCTTTTTCAGTTTGTGACTTTTTACTTACTTTTCGCGGGTTTGCGGTTAAAAGGTTATCAGGCAACTAAAACTAACTTTTCGTTATTTTTAGTAGAATAATTTTTGTTAGTCGCATAATCCTGCCTTATTGTGACTAAAACAGATATCTTTGTGCCAATTGTAATGGCAGAAAAAGCAATAAGAGCTAGCAAAATTATAGCGCTGCTGGAAGAGGGGTGTAGCCAATGTTACGTCTCACAGCGGTTAAACGTGAGTCGTTCAACCGTCCAAAGAACCTGGACTCGATACTAAGAGACAGGTTCCGTTTAGAAAAGGCAAGGTTCTGGGAGAAAACGTTGCACACAACCACGAGACGACCGCTTTTTAGTAACTCAGTCGCTGAGGAACCGCAAATGCAGTTACATAGACCTCACAAGAAACCTTGAAGAGGTACGAGGAGCACAAGTTAGCCTATAGACAGTGAGGAGTAGGCTTTTAGCGGCTGATATACGCAGTATATCAGCCGCTAAAAGCCGACGACCAGCGCGGGCCCCCAAGTTACTCCGTGAGCACCGGATTGCTCGATTGAGGTTCGCTAGAAATTGCCTATCTTGGACACTAGGTAACTGGAGTAGCGTACTCTTCTCCGATGAGGCTCGAATTTGTCTGAATGGTGAGGACCGACGTCGGCGAGTGTTACGAAGCCCAGGGGAACGCTACGCCGACGTGAGTTTTGAAGAAATCACCCCTTATGGTGTATGATCCGTTATGTTTTGGGCGGGCGTAACTTCCAGCTATCGTACCGAGATAGTAGTCATTGAAAATGGCTCAGTAAATGCGCAAAGGTACATAACTTAAATCTTTTGTCAAAATGCAAAACCCGCACTGACTGTAATTTGTGAAGATGCCATTTACATGGACGATAATGCTCGGGCCCACCGTTCTGGCAACGTAGATGCTCACATGCAAGAGGTCGGTATTCGTCGTTTGGATTGGCCAGCGCGGAGTCCCGACCTTAACCCCATTGAGCACGTCTGGAACCTCCTAAAACGGCGAGTACGATCTGTCCAACCACTTCCACAAAAGATCAGGGAGCTTAAACTGTGATCTCTGCTGAGTGGGAACACATTCCACAGGACACCATCAAAATCCTGGTGGAAAGCATGCCAAGGCGATTAAATGCCGTAATCGCTGCAAGGGGAGATCATACTAGTTATTAATTTATTTTTTTATGTCTTTTTTTTATTAAAATGCCATAAAAATACTCGTGGTCTGAATTTCACAGTCTTACCCATAAAACTGTCCATTTTAACACGACTCTCTGTTTACATTGACCAAAACATCGATTCCAGGATTTAAGTGTTAAAAACTATATTCTCATTGATAATAAGAAATTTCTAGTCATTTATGCTAATGACATACTAAAAATATTAATATTATCCATAGAAAAGCCAATGACTGTAAGGTGCCCGTTTTTTTTTTGCAAAGGAGTGTATAAAGAATCTGAATAATGCTTCTAGAATAAAGCTTTATATCTAGTATCTTTAATACTGTTGACAACCAAGGCTATAAAAATTATAATCTTAATTGCTGATAAATCAAGATCACAAAAGAGCGATTGTACAAATTAAATCAAACGATGCTCATATAATGCACATTTTACCACGGCTCACTAATTACGGCTGCGTCCTTGATCTACAATAGATGACATAATGGGTCAGTGAGCATTAGCAACAGTGTTAGATGAGGACGGCCATACGTGCAAACTGTCTGTTTGATCATTTCATTACTCCTACACACGCTCATTAACAGTAGCAGTCATGTTTTTTGATGATGACTTCTTAGATGTACCTACGTGTTTTTTAGACAAACAATTGCCTGGTAGATGGTTAGGTACTATCTACAATAGTTCACTATGACGACTACTACAACGCAATTTTCAGAATAGCTAAAAAGTCTGACAAGAGACAGAGTTCAATTAAATCCGATTTAATGTAAGAAGTATTGCCATCAGACACAAATTGATATTATTAGCTCGGAATATCATGTAGAGAACTTTTCCAGATTTGAAGTTTTGAGGGTAACAAATAAGCCATTGCTTATTATTCCGTCTGCGCAAAACACAGTTATTTCATTTGGCAACTGTTAAGTGTCAGACATGGGAAGAGGGGCTTTAGAAACTCACTCAGCACCATAAAATATCCTGTTTATATTCCTCCTTCCCTTACATTCTTTGCCAAAGATAAAAAAAAATAATGTGCTATCAAATAGGACATTTAGTGCACATCCGTATTATTATTTTAACGAGCCAAATGACGCAGCGACTCGAGTTCGGTTACCGCATCGGGACATAAGCCGGCCTACCAGATGTTTGCTCCGAGGCTGTTTATGTATTTCATTCGGTACGGCTATTGACTATTAAACAGTACAGGTACGGACGCCAGCACATCAAGTTACTACAATCTGTCAAATTTCTTTAATAGATTTTCAACTTTATTGCTAAAGCATTAAGGTTCAAGGTTGATTGGGAAAATTTGACAGTTTCGGGTAGCTTGACCTGCTGGCGTCTGTACATCATTATAATTTATATCTAGGTCATAAAAGGTCCGTAATAGAGGTGTGGTTTGAAGTAACAAGTGCAAAAGTTACGTCGATGTTCAACCTAGGCTCGAACAATTTTGTACTGATTTTGTTTTGAACCCGTGTTACTGGTTACTGAGGGTTTTCCTGTAGTAAAACCCTCAGTAACCAGTAACACGGGTTTTCAATTTAATATTCAATGTGGTCTCATTCAATTCCATTCTCTTCTTTCATTCAATTCTGTGCGAGATATCGTCCACAGTCGCTGACATGACTATACAATAAGACGGAGCGGTGATAATGGATTCTAAGTATTGGCTAGGCCTTCGATTTTATATTGGAATTTTATTGATTGTTTTGTTTGTTACCACTCCAGCTTAAGTGTCTGTCCCACACGTCTATTCAAGGAGTGTTCTGTTTATTATGTGTGTTATCAACTTACAAAGTCGTCGTACGCGTCCTTGACGGCAGTGAGTGCAAGTACGCCTATGAGTGGTATCGCGGTAGTGATGGGTGTGAGCGAGGAGATGGCCGGGATCAGCTGCAGCACCAACAGACACAAGAAGTAGAAGTTCGCCAGCCGCTGGAACTGCTCCAACAGATTCAGCGGCAGGAACGTTATGATCGAATACTTCGATGTCTTGATGAAGTTGCTCTGTAACAAAAATAATTATGATTGTTGGAGGATCAAACAATTTTTTTTAAATATCTTCGGTCTTCTATAACATGATTGTCTCTTTATTTTCTCATGATAACCAAAAACATAGTCTATCTCTCAATTTCTTACTACAAAAAGCTGCTGGCGATTAAATATTATCAAAAATACAAAGCTTATCATTTATCAAGCTTATTGTCAATCTGATAACTAGCAATATAATAATTCCTAACACGTTAATCATTTTATGGTCGATGAGTAACAGGAAGACTTTTTCGCAGTATTTTGAATGGATCGGAACTTAAGGTACTCTGATTAGAATTCATACAGCTGATATAATTAGCAATTACATCTTATCAGAGTATGATTTCATGCTGTTCACACATCCCGACCTACACTTAATTAGACATAGGCCGCGCAAAATCTTTGCTTACGTCATTTGCAGAATATATGCCCGAGTGACTCATGGTGTATTGTTGAAATTCTACCCAAAATTTTCGATCACAGTACTCCTGTTTCTAAGGAGGTTAACGGTACGGTTGTTATGTTGCTCCTACTTCCTAATAGAGTATTAGTTTGTAGACCACCAGAATTATGGGCTAAGTTACCTACCTTTCTTTGTTATTAAAAATATCTATCGCTTGCGTTTTGGTTGCGACTCCCATGGAAATTTCATAAAATCCGTCCTTATTCGATGTCTAAATCATAAAGGGAACCACTGTCCAAGGGTGTTGGTTGGGCGTTAATGAGTCAGTCAGTGAGTGAGTGAATCAGGACCTTTCTTTTTATTAACGTATTAACGTATTGATCTTAAAACCTTGCTTTTCTGGTGAAAGAATTTAAAGGGAACTCCTTCCGTAAAAATCTGTTAGCATTGTTTCATTTCTATAGATTATTTTCAAAATTCAGCCATTTAAAATACAAATGTGTTTATATCATCTTTGTATGCTATTTTTATTACAACAGCGATTAATTTAAACGGAAACCAAATACTTCGCAATCTGACACTGAATGATAATGGTGCAATTTTTTAACACCAACGACGGTATTGACGGTACCAAAATCGAGGTTTTTTTTCGATATTAGAAACTGAATAGCTTTAATATTTTTTAACATATGCGCTAGTAACAAACTGCAATTAAGAATTTATTATTGAAGAAGAAACCTTTACGAGGCTACTCTGTTGGACCATAAGTAATTGTATGTTTAAACATTTATCTGCACTTCAATCTCTCCATCTTATAAGACCCGATGCTGTTTTCAAACAAGTTTTTCTACTAGCTTTTGCCCGTGGCTTCGGTCGCGTAGATGTCAGAACGGGGAATTACCGATAGAGTACCGGTATAAAAGTATCCTATGTCCTACTTACTCAGATCATGGTCTATCCCAAATTTCATCGAAACAGATAGCGCTATTTCGCATTTGGCTGAAACGATATTTATTTTGTGAGATCTCCACATCGCCATCGCCATCGCCTTCAGAATAGGAAGCCACTGTTCACGGGCCACTCGAATCCCATAAAACACTACAGAATACCATCATGCCTAAAGATTAGAGGAGTATGTCACTGTTGCCATGCTTGACAGGACTGTAATACTGTTATCAGTGTTCCTGTGTAGTTACTTATTCGAGGACATCTATTAGTTGTCTTTAACTACAAACGGGGATAAAAAACATAGCCCTTCATACAATCATACATCTTATTTTATTAGGGGGTGCTTTATCTAATCTCATAAACAGAATGTACGGGACATCGCCGCGCAAACTATTACCATGAATTCAGAAAGTAAATTATTCTAGACCCACCATCGTCGATGTCTCTTACACACTGTATACGTAATGAGTTCTCCATCTTGTATTGAGCAAAAGCTTCATAACTAAGATGGAATAGTGAATATAACTTACGGCATAGCGGAACTGCGCGTTGTATTCCCTGTTGTTCGCTTTGATTCTCCGTTCATTCTCTGTAACAATAAACAATACCACTTATACGCTGTTCTCACAAACCTACTTACAAACAGAATTATGGATCTAATTGTCTTAATTTATATAAACACTGGTTTAATACTGAAGGATTGTTTCTCTTTGTCACTCACACGTCTTTGTCTTAGACTAGTAATACATGAAGTATGATTCAATAACTTCTTAGTTCGCATAGTAAATGATCCCTCACATTGTACCCACATTATTCTATTATTAGTTACTGAAGGACATCAGCGAAATTCTTTTGTCTGCACGAATGCAAACGAACTGACATATTTGTACCTCAATGGGCGCACAAACAATGTCTGCAAGCATATCCTTATTAAATTGAATGTTCACAAAGTACTGCGTGCAAAAAATTATACGCAAAGGCGCTATTATGATATTACGTGCCACTTTAGCGAAAGGAACATGGAAATTTAAAGCCTATCTACTTCACAATTGAGTTTGAGAGTCACATTGTTGTCTTTGAATCATTTCTTTGATGAAAAAAAAAACAAGGCGAGAAAATTGTATTAAAAATAAAAAGGAAGTGCTAACATCTTCCGGGCTCCCGTCTGTCTACAGTCCTATCTGTCATGTGTCATGTCCCTTGTCTACAGCAGTGCAGCGGGATATCAGGATATCTTAATCCCAGTCATGTCATAGCATATTACTGGGATTAAGATTGGGTTTGTGTTTAGTGCACACATCTCTAATGAAATTATATAACAGATGTCCTATATTACCTGCAAAAGCGAGAATGAAGCAAACACTCCCTCATTCTCAAAGGTCACACGACATTACACGACTTCTTATATCTAAGAACTTTTTCTACAGGACCAAAATCTTTGTCGTAGTCAGAAATAAACATAATTCACATATAAACTAGATGTTGTGCAAAATTTAACTGCTAATAGAAAAAGAGAACGCACCCCTAATCCTCTTATTCGTAACATTAATATGCCATTATCGAAATTAAGTATTTACATTACAGGCATTATACGTGGGTGATACATTAATTATGGATTCTATATTACCATATTAAATAGATTTAGGGCACGATGTTCATAGGCAGTCAAATTGAGAAATTGTTGATACGAACGACAATAACTTTCAATTTAATTCCCTAAGGTCCATAGTGACGTCACTTCAAAAAAACATGGGCAATCCCTTGCAATAGTGGAATGTAAACTAATTACGTCCTACTATCACGACGACATATTATAAACGTTATCTACTTCATAATAAACGGATTGTCAAAATTATGCAAATACTAAAAATACCCACGGATGGTCTCGAGACAAACCACAAAAATTATCTCTCATTAAAATGTCTCTTTATCAGCTAAATCTACCGCAAACACAAATCCTTCAAATGAATCTAAACTCCACCAAAAATCTATGAAAAATAAAAATTACGGTTTGAAGACTTTGAAATATTAATCTTGAAGTTAGTACTTATTTCTTTTCAGTTAACCGTGATACAAAGCAGATGAGATAATTAAAAGAACTTGAATGAAACGAATCATAAAATTAAATGCACACGCGGTACCCCTTCAGGAAAAAGTAATTATAGTACAAGAGAGCCGGAACAAACAGCCGCATCTGTTAAAAGCACGTGCCCTGTCGTCTGCTACCAGGATAATTACTTAAACGCCTATTCATGAAGACTACTTTAAATGCTACAGCTGAGCTGCTGAATACTCTATGTAATTGTATGTAGTAAACGACAGTTTAACAAAAATGACCACGCTTTCTCCCTTGACTCGGAACAAATGTTTTAAGGAGCCAGCTCAACATTAAACAATTGAAAGGTCATTGCGAATTATCTCCAAAGTCCTAACAAAGAAAAACTCCCACACAAAGTTTCAATATTCTTTGCCACAAATGTTACGTTCAAAAACATACTGCATGGCGATAATAAATTTAATGGTCTCTTAAGAATAGGATTGGATTAATTTCCCGCTCCACCGACTAGTAATTAACAATTGATCATGTTCCTGTTTCAAACACAATCTATTCGTTAGAGGATGTAGCTTCGCAGCTATAAAGTAACTTCCAGGGCAATAACTTAGTTATGAGAGTCGAACGTTTCTGTGTATTGACAATTCCTATAGCGGATGTAGCTACATCTACATAGCTGTTGATCTGTTCATCGTGCTAGTGGTAACGAGAGCGTCTCGACGCTGGGCGCCGAGGGGACGGCGATCGATCTTCTCCCAGTTTACGACTAATAACATTTTCAGGGGCATCCTCGGCACACACCCTTAGTGAATCACATTGCAATTCAAGACGCAAACGCGGCTAAAACGTGTTTTGTGTACTTGTTTAGTTAACCACACAAGACCAGGACGTTGCTTTAGATTCATCAGGTGCGTTTTCCAAGCTGAACGTTACACTATATGTAATGAATACATACCTATATTTCTTTGAACAAAGTATGTTCTCAATCATAATACCTACCTCTAAATATTTGACTAAAGTATATGTATAGCAGACACATGCACGTTCATTTATAGACGTGTATCGGAATAGATGAAAACTACATTGGCATACCCTAACCAATTATTAAATTAATAAGGAAATACTCAAGTTTCTACGCTAACTGTTCTCTTGTCAGAATGTAAGATCAATGTTAAAAAAAAAATCAAGGACAAAGCCGCCAAGTTGAAGGACAAGGTGAAGATAAATTACTTCCCCTCAACTTTTAATAAAGTGACGAAGTGTCAGTGACTTAAACTAGGGTTACAAGATTTTTGGAAAATTTGGACCAGAACAAATTGTAGGCCTCCATACATCATGAGACTGGAGAACTAGGAACAGGTCTCCTATCAAAACTTGGAAAATTTAACGATCTTAATTCTTCCAAGTTATTTAATGACATGTTCAAGAGATTTAATTATAAATTTCACTCCGATGCCATAAATATTATAACTTCGGAATGTATATAATTTCGACACTAAATCATCAATCATGACTTCCAAAGCGATCGAAACATTTATTTCCGGGTTTTCTTTTGAGCCTTTATTCTACAGACACCTAACACCATAGCCACGGATCCATTAAGGCATTCAGTTTCGGAACAAATGGAACAGCCATGATAGATTAACTATCGTGAAAAGAGGCACAATTTGTTATTAGACACGCAGTAAGCTTAGGTGCGGATTCCAGGAGGCTTTTTTACATCCTATAGCTGTTATTAGCTCCATTTATATATAACGCCTGCTGTGCCTGTAATTATTCTTATCTTCAGCACAGCTGAGCAACTTGAAGCGCCGGATGAACATGGCAACCCATCAAGTTACAGACCGTAGCAAATGGAGATCCACTATTTCATAATATAACGAGGAGGAAGTCAAAAGAGGTCAAAAGTGAGGACTTCGGACTTCTTCCGAAATCCGGTCCGTCAATCAACTTTAGTTTATGACCAGCATTAACAAACATCAGAGATGAGAAGTTTTAATCTGGGTGACGGAGTAACAGTCTGCAATGGAATGTCTAGGAGAATTTTCATACAAATGACTCATCATGATAATTTTCGGCTGTTATCCCGCCCACATCATTGTTAGAATCCTTGTGATTACTCTAGTCCGGTCCCATCCAGGTCTAACTTCCAATTTCTAGAGATGTCATTGACCTTCATCGACTGCTAGTTTGTCTATGGCCCTATGTTATGCAAATCTTTATTGTATATTGAATGAGTTGTCTAGTTATGATTTCACCGGGGCTCAGCTTATTGAAGCAATGTACTCTGGTAACATTGTTTCAACAATATCGGCCATTGAACCTTAATCCTATATTCTACTATCCTATCCTACTAATATTATAAACGTGAAAGTTTGTATGGATGGATGGATGTTTGTTACTCTTTCACGCCAAAACTACTGAACAGATTTGGATGAATTTGGTACACAGATAGTTTATAACCAGGAATAACACATAGGATACTTTTTATCCCGATATTCCCACGGGATCGAAGCTTATGCGGGTGAAACGGAAGGGGCGCAGCTAGTAAATAATATTTACTTTAGTCATCAAAATATCTCAAAAGGTACTTCATTGATCTTCTTCTTGAATTCTTTATTGATTATTTTTTACTTTGATTAACGATCTCTGTTGTGACGGGGTTTGAACTAATATGTATATTCTAACCTAGAATAACAAATTAACCTATAATGCCATGGTAGGACACGATCCATAAAGACATATTTCCGAAAACAAAGTGCAGACATAAATGAACGAAATTTGTGTTCTATTTTACCGCATAATATGAAACGGAGAAGTTAGGTTAACAGACTAACAACACTGTTTGTATCCGAAACAATTATTTAGTGCAACGGCAGTAATAATCTAATTACGTGCTAGGGATTTGCACGCATTATACCTACACCAGTAAAAAAAAACCATTATGAGCGAACAGGTAGTTAGGAACGCTATAATATTCAAGTATTGATTATCAGGAAAAGATGTAATCTTATCTTGTTGAACTTTCCTGAAGTACGGAAGTTGACATATTGGCTAAGAATTGCATCCTAATTAAATTTAGTGGAGTGAACATTAGCTAGTAATCGATAACAACAGCGCGGGGTCATACGCGAAGCGCTGAGGCGCCGTCTCGGCTCGGCCGTTGACCGTACAGGGGCGCGCAGACATCGACACCGACCTTGTCCATTATGCACATCTTCTCTATTCCTGTATTATCACTCATCAGCAATTCGGGGGAAGTCGCTCTGCCATTCATAGCGAGCCGGCCAAAACGAAAACATGTCGGCGGCGCCTGTGTAGAATAGCAAGAAGTTACGCAAACGGCATCGGCGTCGCGCTCCAAGGCACGTACGATACACGATGACGCAGGACTTAACTGGCGTCGAACCGAACCAAATGAAAATTCAATAAGAGATTTCCTATCAGCACAATCTTAACGTCAGCGACAAATCAATAGATACCGACCGCAGGAGACGAAAGTTCGGAAGCGATGGTTGTGCCGGTTACGGCGATGAGACGGGGCGGGCTGGTCGCGGCGCACCAGCTTGCCCAGCAGCTCGAGGAGAGATAGGCGCAGAGGGCGCAGGGGAGGGCGCGCCTCGCCGCCGTCCGCGCCCAGCACCTCCAGCTCCACGGCCTCGGAGCGCGCGCACATCCGCGCCGCTACCGCCGCCCCATGTCGCGCGCCCACCCCGCCGGCCACGCCGCCGGCTGGCCCGCGAGCCCGCTCCGCACCTAACACGCCGCACGCTCCGCTCGCGACACGCGCCCGCACGCGCGCTCTGACCCGTCGCAGGGCCGAGACTCGTGTGCCGCACACACTAGCGCCGCCCGCCCGGCGCGCGCATCCCGCAACGATACTGATTATGCCGCCGCCCCAGTGTTGCCATCTCCTCTCAGTGTTTACTCCTAATAAAATTGATAATCCTCAGTCTTGTGCCTTTGTGGGAAATACGCGTATTTTATCAACACAAAACTTTATAATCCACATATAATTCCACTGAATTGAAGTTCAGCAAACATTGAGAGCAACAAACACGATTTAATTTCATTCCAAACTTGATAAGTTGTTGAGATGAGCCGCAATGTACGGCGAAAAGCGAAACTATAAAAATAAAATATAAGTCGCTCGCTGTACGAGTCATGAGCTCCATTCTGGAAAAACTTAAATGTCAATTTAGTTACCACGGAATGGATTTAAGATGAAGAATAGAAATAAAAAATAAAAACATTCGTGGCAACTGACAGCCTCGTTATGACTCGTGACGCAGTCGAAACCCAGAGAGAGAAACTAAGTTAAGAATGTACTGCATTGCTTGTACAAAACCACAGAACTAGAGGTTATTAAACAAGATAATGCGAATAAATAAGTAGAGCATCATTGCTCCAAGGAGAAATAAGAACAGTCAATAAATATAGCCTCAGATAAAAAAAAAGATTTGATGCCTGGTTTAATCAAAACGTACTGAGCAAGGTTTTGATCTAGTAGACCGTAAAAGAAGCGTCTCTTTATCTGACACGCTTGGTTCGAAATACGGGAACCCGTTGGAAGGATAAAGAAAATGAAATCAATCTAAAATCGAAGCATGTGAAAAAATATAGGTAACTATTGACCGAAGCAGCAGCTGGCTTTGTTTCGAAAATGTATGTAACGTCCGTAGTATGTAATTTATGACATAAATGACATAAATAAATATTCTTTCATCGTGTCTAATACAGAAAATATTATAAAAGTCGTCAAGGGGAAGAGTGACAACACAAAAACACGCCAATAATAATAAGTGAATTTTGATTTTTCGCACAGTATGCACTGTGCGAAAAATGGTCTGGTTTAAAAAAGATTAAGGAAGAGAGGTTTTTGCGCCAAAACGAGGGATGGGTATAGTGAAACTATGACAACCAGTCGTACTTTATACGATACATTTGTGCAATTTGGCACACTTGGCATTCCTCGCCCCTCACCACGGCATCCATTCGTTTCCGGCTCTCGCAACTTACTCGCTTAGCTACATCACTTAGTTTTTGTGGAAAAAGACGTATTATATTGTTTTACAGTTTTAGTTTCGCTTCCACGAACAACCCATTTAGATAAAACAGTCCGGGCGGGCCTTAGACTGACTTTCCACCAGCGATGTCTGAGGAAATTTGGGTTTATATGGTAAACCATTTTCAGTACCGAAAATCATGATTTCTAACAAACCTATCCATAAATTACAAAAAGAATGTTTCTCTTTTTTTGTAAATCCGCTTCTTAGGACACTTCACACCGAACACTTAAGAACGCGTTCAAATGTGAAAGGTTTATCAAAACGGGCCCAAGTAACTTTGAGATTCATAACAGGGAGGTATTTGAATTATATGTTTAGTTGGCAGAATTTCAAACAGGAGAGGCCCTTGCGGCGAGGAACAATAGAGTACAATGGCGACTGGACATCATGACTTTATCTGGTTACTACGGCTTGAATACTGCCGCCGCGGCTTGAATATATTTCTCAAGATAACCTCAAAAATTCTTCTTGAAGTTTTGGAAGACCGAAAGTTCCTTTCAACATAAATTGTGTTCCACATTGACCTTTAAAGAATTCCTACGAAGGCCTTGCTCTAGACTAATTTTACTTAGAGCTAACACCAGTAATATCAGCGGTTGAGGTTTTAGGTCATCGCTAAGGAATATAATACTATGTAAACATATGGTTATGCTAAATTTACATAGCGTGGCCGAGCAGTTCTCGCTGGGCGTCTGGGGACGCGCACCGCTGATGTTTATAATAAAACTATTGAATCGCATTAGCGAGCATTACTTTTCCTTCGATGTTCAATACGGGCTATCGATGACTAAATGCGTTGTTGTAGGCTCAATAGCACCTGAAGTTTGCATGTAATATAATCATTTGTTACTTCATACAACCATACGGGTTGGTCGATGTTAATCAAAGTGATTTACTATTTATTAAGCACTAGTTTCTTTTTTAACAGCTTAAAGGTCCTCAGGTTGTTTTATTGTCTAGCGGTATCAACAACGCCACATGCGAACTACGCGTCATACTGACGTCACGCAAAATCCTGCATCTCGCTAGCAGAATTTACCGCGCAACTAGCATATACCTAATATACAACGGCCTGATATGAATCAACGGCCTGATATTCCGTCTAGTCGGAGGATCCTCCTTTTTCTATAGAGTATGAGTGAACTTTACGTACCTCTATGTATAATTGTTTTCATGTTCATATGCAATGTTGCGTCTTTTTATGGGGTTAACGTACGAGTACATAATGTATGTTTGTCTGCAAATGTCACGAATGTATTCTTTATGTCAAGTTATACGGATGTTATATTCATGTCCTGATGCTTAGCTTTTATTGTATTTTCAAAGATAACAATCATGTATATTATGGGAGATATAATAATGTCATACTGGGGTAACCTGCGTAGTACTGTTACACAAACATACATCTAGACTCAGAACTAGTAATGAAGGCAATTCTAACATTTGAGTTGCGCGGAAAATCACAACTGAGTCAAGAGTGAAGGAACGTATGATGTTCCTTTAACGAAAACGGTCCTTCTGCCAGACGGGTGATACCTGGTATAGCTACAACCTGACGTTCCTCATAAAGATCGTCATCATCTGCATAGCCTTTTCCCAACTGTGTTGGTGTCGGCTTCCAATTTAGCCGGATGCAGCTGAATTCCAGCTTTAATACGATACCCCTTGGTAAGACTGATTGTCAGACTTTCGGGCTTCTGACGACCCGACACGACTGTAAAAGAATGTCCACGAATTTCAGCCGGGACCAACGGCTCGACGTGCTTTCCGAGACACGAAGGGTTATCTGTATGTAAAGATGGTCACCTATCCACGGACCAACCGCGGCAAGCGTAGCTTAACTTGATCGATCGACTCGTGCGGCTTTTACTACTTAGCTACGAGCCCGTCATAAAGACTGTATACACTATAAATATAGCAAGGATTAAGATTTGACCAAGATATGGATAAGGGGCTGTAAAGCTTCGTAAGAGCGTCAGTACTAGTCAACACGCTGGATTCGTAATTACAGAGACAGTTACCCAGTTAGGGACAAATAGGTCTATAAAGCCTACAACTAGGTACGGGATACCCAGTATCGTGCCTAAAGAATCCCAGGATACATGTTGCCTAAGAAAAGAAAAGAAAAGAAAAGAAAGAAAACGATAAAAAGGTAAATGCGGAACGTGGATTCTAGCAACCTGTATAATTCTTTACATGCCTAAAAAAAACAAAGAGTATTTTTTTTTTGTACAGTCCTCTCACAGGTCACTTAAGAAACTGTCAAAAAGTAAACGTTATAGGAATTTGTGATAAACTTGACAAAATGAGAAAAATGCTGTTTAAAATCAGCATCATAAGTGGGTACCCTCAAGTGAGTGATTTATCAACACGAGTCTATATGCCCAGGAGTGTATTCTGGAGCTAAGCGTCTACAGGGTCTTATCACTTTGGGAATAGTTAAGATCCAAAGTGATAAGACCCTGTGAGTCCAAAGCTGATTTCATTACCATTTATCAGATTACATTTATATGTGTATTATTTTTATATTTATCAGTGGTAATGGCCGCGACTAACGAGTAGGTCGTAGGTTCGATCCCAGACAGGCGCTTTACTTTGTGTAAATTATTTCTTCGCCACTGCTTTCAAAACGGTGAAGGAAAAAATTGTGCGGAACAATGTTCTAGAACCAAAAATTCGAAAACATGTAACATCTACCAAAAGTTGATGAACCTCTGTATTGCAGAGATTTTTAAACAGTTAGTTTAAATAAACAACAACTAATAAATTTTATAATGAGGGCATCCTCGTTAATTCATAGAAAAACATGTTGCATTGCAGAATGAATAAATAAAATAATAACAAAAATAAGCATAAATATTTTTTCGGTAATAAACTTAGTCCGTCACATGTTCTTTTCTTGGTATTACACAGAAAATACATTACGGACGTACATAATACAGATGTAATTGTATGTTAAAGTGTTCTATTGATTTGCTACATAAAGAGTCACAATAATTATTTTCCATCACAAATCGACACGGCGAAACGAAGGCCGATATAATTACCGGCCTTCGTACTACCGTATTACCGTAGGTGATCAATAGATCACTTACGGTATTTGGTAATGACAATGTACGGTCAGTGTCATGCATGACGAGCAATTATAAGTTCAATATCATAAGTGATCGATTTTCCACCCGTAAGTGAAGGTAAAAGTGGAACAGAAATTGTAACAATTAATGAACCAAGTTCAGATGGACAATTGCAATAGTTCGAGTGCTCGGTCAATTGTAGGTATTGTGACTAAGCGAGGTAATTTGAAAAGTTTCAAAAGTAGCAAATACTACGGAATCACTGATTATGAAGAAACACATCATCTAGTGGAGTGTTTCCAGTCAAAAGTTAACTACAGACAAGATTCCTCTTTGTTTCTCGAGTTCGCGCATTCGAATTACTTAGAGCTTTCCTTCAGTTTTCACTTCCTCAACTTATGTTTACTCGGCCGTGACCAGATTTTCACAAGCTTGTATTCATATCCAGTGTTAAAAGCTTTGCGCTCGGTTGTAATAAATTTCTTTCCACGCAAATGAAAATTTAATTGAAGTGATGTTTCGTGCAAATAAAAAGTCATGAATGAATCATGTGTACTCACTCAAAACATAGGTACCGCTGAAAGCTCTGCTGGTATCATAAAAAACATGAATGAAACCAACATTAAAGCTGATGAAAATGAGGTAATATGCGTTTCTGTAAAACGCTTCGCACAAAGACCGTCGCTGAAAATGATCATAATCTAAATTATGACAAGTCAATTCATTATCCACGTTTACAACTGGAAGGTGCTTGTGCTACTACTGTTGCTATGGATGCTAGATGCTTGAAGAATATTCCATCTAAGACATACACGTGTAGAGTACATGAAACAGCAAAAGTGACCTTGGGGACAGGTGTACTGTGGGCGGGAAGACACTCACCTTGGCCATGTGTTCTCGCCGAGGACTTTCCCATGTCGGCCGCACCATCGACACACATATACACTCACACTTGCGCGCGACACTTAAACACTCTGTGCGTACTTATACTTATAGGTCGGTATAAAAGAGGCGTACAAAAAGTTAGACGTTATATTATTGAAGGACACTTGAGGGTTAAGCTAGGTCTCCTACGGAGAAGCAGGTGGTAGGGAGGCGTCGAGGGCGGAGGGCCGCGCGGCGCGATCGGCATTCTGTGCACCGCCAGAGGACTTCGTCTTCCTGAAACAACACACAAAGTAAATATTAGTCAATGGCACTAGCGCAGATGATGGGATATCTTGCATGGATGATCGCTTTTCCGTGACGTCTGTGATGACAAATTCCTATACGTATATTTCACAGACTATCCTAGTTTTCTAATACATATTTATACAGTCTCGACTGTAACAAGTGGCGAATATTGGATTTAGCCAGTTAAACTATACGTCTCAGCTTATCAGTTTAAGAGGATCTAAGTCTCAGTGGCCAGTGGATTCATGACCCCTTAACTGTACCGAAGGTTCGTGTGTATCGTTATAATATGATTTTCCATTTTGTGTACGTGTTATGCCATATTTATAAAATTTTAATCATTAATATGGTTACTATTAAGGTTATTTTTTCACATTTCCCTTGTCTGCTGAATTTAAAATTATCACATAAAGTAGATTTTTCCGCATTTTGTTTCCCAGTTTATGTGATTGTTCATGACTTTATGACCACGATACACTACACGTACTGTACACCCGTTAAAAGGACTTATAAATGTACATTTTGTCGGACCTCCGCATGTGATTGTTCCTAAATTACCCTAGGCTAATAAAAATTTGGTTGGTTCGCTGAGATGAGATAGTGGCTAGATTTTGAACGTTTTGAATTACGGGAATTGGCCTTCTGATCTTCTGCTCGGAGTATGTTTGATTGTTTCTTTTTAAATCAACTACCAAAACACTGCACATGCACTTGCAGATAAGATTGTCACTGTCCCATAGACTGACAATCAGATTCCCAATGGCCAAAACAGACAATAGTTTACTAACAGGCAAGATTAGTGCTAGCATGTCAACATTAGTGGGTTGATCTGTTATGATAAAATAATTTACTGTAAGTACTTACTATTAAATAGTATCTCTTTTAACATCCTATATCAGTCTACATCATTTGCCAGCCAACTATCATGAGATGTGACAGCACATCAGAAATTGAATCTGAATCAGACTTCCAGAAGTCAGGAAGTAGTTGCTATTATTCTAAAGCCTCCAAGATCATTTTAAGTGCCTTTTCTTAGTAAGGTATTTTTAAGATTTACTACGAATCTCTTGTTCAGTCTACAAACTTGATGAGCATCATAGTCTGTTAAACGATTTCCGAAATACATATTATATTAACATAACATTGGTTCTTCGAGCCGGATCTGAAGTTTCACGTTCTAAGTGTAAGAACACGGTGAGCAAAAATATTGTAGCAAGTGTAGCGTCACACATCAACTACGACTTTCAAAAGTGAGTATATTAAGTTTTAAGTTTAACACAATACGCCCAAAAACTAGGCACATAAACATTGAACTCCCGCCCACCAGCAACAAGTTCACGACTGTCAAAGATGAATTGCTTCGAATTACAATAATGATACCTACACCTACATTATCAGTTTTTTCTGTTTCATAAGGTTATGTTGTTAACAACTTGGGGTAAACAATCGGAATAGATAATATCAATAGATTTAATGACACTAGTCACGAGCACGACAAAGTTACTAATTTAATCGCATGTTAGGTAATAGATAACAAAAAAAATACTGGTATTCAGCTGCATCCGGTTAGATGATGGAAGCCAACCCTAACATATATGTATAGTTGGGAAAAGGCGAGGTTGATGATGATGTTAGGTAATAGTTAACGCATTATTTGTCTGAAAATCATCATGTTTGAGACACATGCTGTTACGGTAGATTCACATAACGGTTTTATTCCGATTAAGATTCTACAAAAAATGTATAAACACAATTGGATACGGGCCTTTCCCAAACAACCTGCACTGCAGTCGCTAGCACTGGGCAACCGGATCGGTAAATCACCAATATTTATGCACAATATGATAACGGTACTATTGTTTAAATGAGTTATTATTTGTATAACAACAAATATAACAACGTAGTTTACACATAATCATTCACGCGACTTATTTTCCGTAGCTGGGAATCCCCTTTTAGTCGGCCGTTAGTACATTTTAATGTAAGCATAAGCATTTATAACAGTGTCACATAACAGCCAGCAGAACATTTTGCATGGTTACGGTTGAAATTGCAAACAATTACTTAGAGGCAAATACCAACAACGCTAAAAGGTTTGCAACAGAGACAATGAGTACCTAGATAATCTATAATTACATTTTATGATAAGAAACACCTTATCATAAGACTTCGACATGCGTTTGACCAGTATTTGTATAAGTACTAAAGCACTACACATTTGTGCCTTGGCTATGGTTTTATATATTTAATGTTCCATTTAAACCAAGATGTTTTTCGTCCTAGAGACAGACCGCCAACCAGTGCTAATGATGTGGCAATTAAAGTTTATTGGGAGAATTGCGATGCGCCGCTTGATTGTCACGTGCCATCATCATCTTTTATCAACGATGGACTTGAAACAGATTCAATGAACAATCGTTTGAAGAATTAGTTGTGTCAAACTGACAATTGGTGAAAACCCGTTCTTCACCTCGACTTTCGACCTCGAGATGACGAACGGGTTTTTGTCTTAAATAATCTATAATGCTCAGTGATTCCTATCGAATTTGGTGAGCAAATAGCAGCACATCAAAACAGGAGATGAACCTGCTTGGCTGTATTGAAACCAATGATTGAGATTTGGGATATTACTGTAAACAGTATGCCTCACTGGTAAACTGGTAATCAATGTCAGCATAGGACTGTATCTGATCGTAGAAATATCTTCCGACACTCTTACCATCTACGACAGAGTCATCTCGTAATGATTTTGTGCTAGATATCTGAATACGAAGATTTTAATAAACCAGTTACAATGTTGTCTAATTTCGCAACTTATAACATCTGTCCTAAAAGAGCGGATTTGGTATTTAAAGTGAAGGACACGCATATTCTATCTAGCCCCAAATCAAGTACGTGTATTGACAAATGTAAACGGAACGATTACTTAACGTTTTTAGTGTAGTAGGTATAAAGAAAAGCACGTCAATATTATCGCTGGTAACAGGATATGATCAGCCTGTATTACAACCGCTAATCAGGAATTTTTCAAAACACCTGCACCTACACGGCAGTTGAGGGAGTATTTTATATTGAATCATATCACACGCTCGCTGCTTTATTTTGCATTTGTCCTTCCTCAACCTGCTTAAGTCCGAATGAAGTCAACATGCATCAAAATATCGAAAAATTCAATTTATATGTATTAAAAATGATATTTAATAATTATGTACTTTTTGAAGTCATGAAATACGTTCATTCTTTTATTTTAAGTTAGTTATAATCGCGTTTCAGTTGGCTTTTAAATACACACAAGAGCAAGGAGTGCTAAATATTTTGATTACAGTTAGTTATACGAATGTTATTACTTGTCATTATCAAGGGTAAAAAAAGATCCTTTGGGCACCCCTGGGCCGAAGTTTACTGGCTCTACCAGTGGGTAGAACAGTGGGTGAACAGTGGTTCACCTGAAGATGATAACAATATACAAGACGTGGAGGACCCGCCCGTTTCAAATTCTTCTAATAAATCTTTTCTATAAGATACTGAACGTCTATATACATCTAAACTAAGTGATTATGTGTATTATTACGTCGTCGTGTAGCCCGCTTAAAGTATACAAAACTACGGGGCCCATGTGTGGCGGTGACATCATGACATGTAAAACCTTGACTAGTGTAGGTACTTGCAGTGATTTATTACATGGCACATTAATAATGATCCTTTTTGACTATAACTATGAATGATTCCTGGCACTGATATTAGAGTAAGGTCAGGAGTGATCATTATTTGATTCTTAAGTATTATTTTACTTATTTAAATAACTGGCATGCTTATTTACTATGTAATTAAACTGAGTGCAGGTAAACACTGCCACTGGATGTTTGTGTTACCCTTCTAATTCTCTTACCTTACCCCATTAGGTACCTATATTTGGAACTTCATATTATTATCAATATGAAGAGAATTTACCTAGCTTGGCTAAATATAACATTAAATTAATATTTATCCACCGCACCGAAATTGACCAATTTGTCAGTTAAACCAGTCCGAGACTTTATTTTCGTGCAGATTTCTTCCGAGACACAGACAATCTGTAGAACTGTGAGATAGCCGCTAACACGAAGTATAAAGAGCGCTTGTAAATCTAGTCAAAGTAAGGAAACTTTCTGTTCTCGAGATAACGTAAAATATGAATCAGACAGTGAGTCAGTCTGCTCTTTGCAATTATTTTAAGTATTGACTGATAATGATAACTGATTAAACACAGTAACGTTCGTTCAGAATAACTGTGGTAGTTACATTTCAATAATGCCGTCAGTTTCCATAAGGAAAATTGAGTACATCTAGTGCAGAGTCCACAACACAATAATGGTTTGTTTAGATATTGACGTAAACGCTTTAGGGTTGATATCACTTGCGATCGTATCGCAATCAGAACATTATATGCGTGCATAAACCACTTCAATTGCACGATAAACTTACGTGAATAAAATCATAGAAGTTAAAACTATAATTAAGTATGACTATGGCGCATTTACTAACTTATCTAACGCATTCGGAAAGCATAAACAAAAAGCAAAACTAAATAGGTGGACAATTAAATACATTTGAATGTTTCAACCTATGAAATTCAAAATTCTGAGTAGGTATTCATAGCTGTTATTTTGTTTTTAGTCGTTAATGTTCCATCGCTGGCCTCCCTAGTCTCATTCCACCTCTCTCTGTCCAGAGCTGCCAAGGACCAATCTTTATCAAAGGAGTCAGCTCATCCCGCCATCTTCGTCTGGGCCTGCCGCGATGTCGTTTGCTGCTAAAGTTTAAATAAAAACTACAAAATTGGATAATAAAATTGTTACATGTTTAAAAACCGTCTGGCTTGAATTAGGCGTACCCCAAGGGAGTATTTTGAGACCCTTGTTATTTCTTCCAGGAATATGAATGGGGTGCATAAAACGAAAAAACTTTGTATTGTACACTTGCGAAAATAGTCAATTGCATGGCATAAAACTAAAGTATTTACTAAATAGGTTAAATACAGTAGGAGTTATGGAGCTGGGTGCATTTCACAGGCTATGTTCCTACAGAATGTAATGTAGATAAGCGAGTAAGTATTTATAAAATCGAACCGATCTGTCATCGTATTCCAATAATTCATACTAGTTACCTAGAACTAATAGGGAGCTTTTCACAACAGCATCTAAATGTTGACTTTCTTTATTGAGCAGACAGAAAATTATTTATTTATTGTACTGTAAACAGTTTATGTTGGGATTTTTACTATAGGGATGGCCTACATTTTATGTGTGAGGGACAACCTTAATTTCGTGTTTGTAGGTCAAAGGGTTTGGCCCAAGCGACGATGACTCAGTTAAGGAAATTTTGTTGGTACGCGGTGTCTTAAGAGATAAAAGTTTTGTACCATTTAGCTAACATACTGTTTTTGTAAGTACAAAGACCTTGGAAATATAATGTAACCCTAAGCTTTGCCCCTGATTTAACTTGCATCCTAGGGAAGCCAAATATTGTAGGTATTATACCCGGATAATAATAGTTTTATGTTTTAATCCAAGAAAGATGTAAAATCCGTAATGACTTAAACGTGGTTGCAAATATCCACTCATCCTCTCTTCTATTCGCAACTCTTTCTGTTCTTTTCTTTCATATTATCTGTATCTTCTCTCTTTTAATGTATATTCTTTTGATTACTGGGGTTTTAGCTTTAATATGTAAAATGCAACCATTATGTCCACCCCATTACCTTATTTCCTTGATGTGACGCAAGATTTGAAATGACAGTGACTGGTCGTTTCGGCGATAGCATCCATTCAACCAAGTTATTGATGGGCCCACTACAAATACAATCAAACCTATAGACCAGGCATGAGGGAGATAGCATTTTCTTTATCAAAACGTATCTGATTGTTCTGATATTAAATCAATACTCAATACTAACATAATGATGTCAGTTACGTGTCGAGTATTATATTAACTGGAAGTAAAACTAGAAACTAAATGATGTAATGGAGAATCCAGTATTTTCAAATAAACATTCATTGATTTTCATTTAGTTTTTTGTGTAAGGATTACGAACCCTAGAAGGAAAATGAACCATGATATTCAGTAATCAAAACCTTTCGATATTTCTTGGAAATCTGGAACCTTAACGATAATAATTGCGGTTAATTTGATGATCAGACAGAAGAAGAAATACAAGACTCGACATCGTATTTTCAATTGACTGGGGATCGATTAGGTTTTTTTACACGTAAGTACTCAAATTAAGGAAAATATGTCTGTATCCATGTTAAATTGTACGTATTATACCGTACGTACCTAATTATTATAATATTCGGTATTTTTTATTCAGGAAACACAAAGAAAAAACGGAAGGATACAAAGGGAAAATGCATTAGGTTTATTCCTAGGTATTTAGCTGGTGAAAACTAGCTAAATACCTAGCAATTTCCTCAAATCAAATTAAATATCAAATGGATTAATAATCACTACGATATAGGAAATATGTTTTTTTTTGTTAAATCTGCGAATGCAGTTGCACAGCGATTTTCAAAATTAAAAGATTTCAGTAAATTCTTAAAATACTTTGAAACTAAGTATATGACTCTTGTTATGGTTTTAATACCAATCAGTATAATTTTAAATACCTACTTTAAATTATAATAAAAAAGAAATACTTATTACCTAGATAAAATTACAATATTAATTTAATAGACTGATATAAAACTTGATTCGTAATCTATTAATGTGTGCGGTTACGCTCTATTTTAGATGAATTTATTATAAGAATATCGTAACTTCATTTCATCATTCACTCACAGTAATTATTATGAATAAAAAATAACTAATACTGAATGTGCATGTGTATAGTAATATTATTTTAACTAAAGCATATTCTTTATTAAGCATGAAAATGTAAAAAATAATTAAAATATATCTATGAGCGGCTGCTTCCGCATTTAAAAAAAAATGTTATGCTAAACTCACATCATCGAAATAGGTTTCGCCCAGACGAATCTCAGACAATCCAATGAGACGCTGAGTCCGCGTTTTAAACACGTCACATTCACATAACAAAAATAATTATACGCTTATTAACAAAACGTATGTTTATATTACTAAAACATTATAAGGCACAGTAGTAAATCGCTACAGAATTATTCGCGACTTTATTTCACGCTTTATTTATTAAACAATAATTATATGGATAGAGCGCTTGCCAAGCGAGCGTGTGACTCGGAACGGTGAACGAAACGCACTGTTTTGATAGTGTATTTTAGCGTACGTAACAGCAAACCTCAAGGTGAGTTGGAGCTCTACCAAAGCTCGCCCACGATACCACTTCCATTGAAGGTTTCGTTCCAGTCTACGTCCAATGCGGGCTTTGGTACGACACACTTTCACACTACTAAGACATTCCCAGCAATCTACAATTACACCGTAAACATTTCGTGTACAAATACGACTGTCTATATTGTGCTCTTAAAACTTTAAAGGGAATGTGAATATTTAACTAAGAAGTAAAAACTTGAAATCCTTAACTTACTTTCCAATTTCAGGTCAAAATTTCGTTATTTGTACTTCTAAAAGGACTCTAACTAGTGTTAGAAAATATATATTGGTAAAATTTGAGGTAGTTTCGAGAGTTGTAGGGGTTAGAATGATAGCGCAATCAATAAAACGATTCCTTCTATAGGTGAATTCATTTTCCTGTCCTTAAATAGCATACACTACCAACGTTTGTACTGCCATTATGTCGACAGGTCTTGTGCAACGGCACACACGGATGGCTAGTCACTGTTACTACTGACGACATTATCAATGCAATATGACAACATTGACGGTACGAATTTCCCCAGGAATGCAACAGAGAACCACTGAGCCAAACAAAACAAATTGTCAGTAATGAGCGATGATGATAATTGCAAACAAGGTTTTCAGAATAAAATCTGTAGCCGTGATTCATGAAAATGATCGCAGAAAAATAACAAATAACCCTGAAGACAGTCTGTTTATTTACAGTGATTCACGAGATCTAGAACTAAGATTGTTAAGAATTTTTGCTGAAAATGGTAGGTACGCTTGTGAAAGTGACGACGCTTCAAGGCCTTAGAAAAATAGAGCGTTAATTCGCAATTTGTAACAATGTTCTAAGTTTTACTAAATGATTCGCTAAGTGGTTTCCATCAAAGGATAGTTGCTCCTCTTCATTTGGGTTACAAGCATTGCAGGAGTAAATATAATCCTTCTATGCCCTAATAGCAAAGGTGCAAGTAGCAGAATTTTGACAGACTTGGAGATTACATATCGTTCATGGATGATTTTGGAGTTTCTTAAAAATCACAGAATGATTAAAATCCGTCCACAAAAATCGGATTAAGTTACATGGACGCTTGTCTAGACATCTCGTAAATATTATCTCGTCCGTGACTTCATTCGCGGACCATATGCGCAAGAGCATCATCTGAAGAATGTAGAGCGGTACGAGCAAGTTATTTGATGTTTCTATAAAGAAGTTTAGCCATAACTAATTTGGTTATGCTAGGTGTGATATTTTTTTTTTACTAATTCAGCTGCGCGAACTCCACTCACTGGCGTAGTCATAAGATCATCAAGTGCAGTTTCACCTGGGCGGCGCAGGATGGAAGGTGGGCCATTGTCTGTGGGAAGGTGCCACAAACGCACTTGAGATCTAGGCAGACGTGAACCCTCATCTGTGTAGATTGTCTTTGCCACGGCCGACTTGGGTTCGAAGTCCTCTATCTGTAGTCAGTCAGTACACTATTGCCTATTGAGGTGAGAAAATTGATTGGTGAGCGCATTGTATACTCATCAGCGTACAATAGGATTTTGCTGTGGACTACGAGGCTCACGGAATTAGAAGGCAGTCTAGTGTTTGGTGATAAAATGAACACAAATACAACTACTACCGACTATTTTCGTAAAGAAGTAGGATGTAGTTTGATTCAATATTTTTTTATATGCTCTAAAATTAAAAATAAATCGGTGAATAATCAGAGAAAGCAGTTACTCAGAGTTGGCAACGGTCCAATACAATAGTTTTTTCATCTTGTTCTGGATAAGCGAATTATAACTTAATAGGTCTGGACACGGACATTAGCATAGCATTCATTGTTGTATCATGAACTCAATTACCCACGATTTTGTTAATTAAGTATATGAAGAACACACGAGAGTAATAATATAGCACAATATGTAACACAACATCTAAACGTTAAAAAATAATACCAATGCCAGTTTTCACCATTATCATACTGGGCATTTAGGAAACTCTTACAAGAGGAAGAGAAAAGAGTGAGGAGTGGGTGATGGCTTATGAAATCATTGGACCAGAAACGGGACCAGAAAACTAGAAACTCCTAAGTTTTGAAGTGCCATTTTAGACAATACCTATATAGGACTAGTATAAACAGGTACGTTTATTTTATATGCTGTTGTAATCTGTAAAGATGACCTCAACGTAGCGTCGTTTATTATTACCGGATTATCAAAGGGTTACAACTTCCGATAAACATTTACGGGAAAATCTAACGAAATACTTCGTAAACACGTCAAACTGAACGGATATATGGGCCATTATACAACTATCCTATGCGTCAAATTGTATGTAAACTACTATATTGTTTCAGCCTATGGAATATATGGAGGTATCGTGCCCGTTAACAAAATCAAATCCCTCCAAATTAGGGCGGACACGGACGGGGCGAGTAAACAGTGCCACCCCTTAAAACAATAGATGTACCTTTGACATCGAGCCTTAACAGCAACAAAGAAGAACTAGTTTCCCGTAAAACGCTTACGTGTTTCCGCGTTCTACTTTCAGCAACATTAAAGCTTAGTCCCGGTCGTGATTGAGTTAGGCGTGGCATGGCACCCATCATGCGTCTATGCGGTCACTACCAATATAGACTCGTCAGGGCAATCGATTAGCTGATAGGGTTTGATGGGGTCAGCTATAGGGAAGTAATCAGGTAATACACCATTTGTGTACGAAACCAATTAGTTGATTTTGTTAATTTATTAATCGTCTACATTGACCTCATAACTATCAAACTAAAAGTTCTATGCGAACGCCTCTTTATTTTTTCACGATTCATTGTCGGAAAAGTTTTTAGTTCAGGCTGATGTCATTTTTTTGTTCAGTATTGAAGGTTTAATAGCTTTAATAATGTATTTATTGATCTATACGTAACAGCATGTCGTTTCTCAAGAACTTTAAAACTCTAACGGGTGACTAATCTCATCATTTATGTAGACGGTGTGATTTTGTACATATGACAACCGACTAACAAACAATATTTATTTCATATCACCCACAAACTGCTGATTCAAACTTTTAGTAGAATTCATATCATTCTTAATTACAAAACTAATTAAGTACTAGTTAAATTACATATTATTAGTCATATGAAATTAGCTCCCTCATTAATTAAATGTATGCACGAATTTTTAATAAATCACAGCACGAGGTTGTAATTTAATTAAACATTTGTTTTTAGATTAATTAGAAACAAAAACATTGTTGGTTTTTTTTTTAATTTGGCAAACATGGCCGCACCTCCGAAGCAACGGCCTTCAAAGACAATACACCCCTCTTCCGCATTTAGTTTGCGTTATTGCGTTTCGCGAAAAGTTTTTGAAATAATCCATCAACTTTGTTGACGTCTAAAACAATGGTCACGTGATTGTACACAATAACTTCGTATTTAGGGATACAAAAAAGTAGTTGGTTGGGGGGTTTCTTGGCGGCATTGTTTTACATCACGTGGCAGCTGGTCATCATCTATCCATCTCAGTGACATTGACACAGCTAAACAATTAGCAAAGACGGGTCATTGCTAAGTTTCGTCGTCTGCGGGCGATGTCAATTTTGTATACAGCAACAAATTGAGACAAATATGGACTTTAAGAATAAAAAAAACTGTCAAGTGCGAGTCGGACTCGCGCACCGTGAGTTCCGTACTTTGTAGGTATGAAAATAGTTTAATTTTTTTTTGTAACGTCTACAAATTTACTGTTTTCGGATTTTTTCCTTTACTTGTGCTACATGACATTGCTTCATTCTAGGTCAACGGGAAGTAACCTATAGGTTTTAATTTCAGAACATAAACGCCCGTATCTTTTGATTACGTTGACTTAGAAGTTTGATTTTTTTTACTGCTTCAAGGGATTGCAGCCTTGAGTGCATAATCAGCCTATAATTCTCCTACTGCTGGGACACAGGCCTCCTCTCTTCGAGAGGGAGTGGGCTATAATCTACCACTCGGGCCCAGTGCGAGTTGGTATTTGATATTAATTTCAACTTGATAACTCCACGGGTTCCTGAGAAAAAGAGTCTTGACAGACGGACAACGAAGTGATCTTTTAAGGGTTCCGTTTTTCGTTTCGAAATACGGAACCCTAAAAAGAGTTCTTGTGATAGAGGTCATCCGGGTAAATGCTACCATCTTACCACATTTACGGCCAAGCTGTATTCAGCAACACTGTTTCAGTTTCAAGGGTATAGGTAGGTGCCGGTGGTATTACACGGTCATAAAATATTTCAGCTTGATAAAGATAAATCATCCAGACATCTGGGATGGCGAGACGTCTGCGATTTTTCTGGTATTGCAGATGATCTTAGTCGGCAGTGATATTTTACCATCAGTTGGGCTTGGTTGCCATACAAAAAAAAAAAATCTGCCTAGCATTTTTCCAACTATGTTGGGATCAGCTTCCAGTCTCACCGGATGCAGCTGAATACCAGTATGTTACATGAAGCGACTGCCTACCTGACCTCCACAACCCAGTTACTGGGTAATACGAAACCCCTTGGTAAGACTGGTTATCAGACTTTCGGGCTAATGACGATCCGTAACGACTGCCAAAGATCCACGAATGGCAACCGGGACCAATGGCTTAACGTGGTTTTCAAGTTACGGAGGGGTCTTGAATAGTCTTAATATGTAAAGATGGTCACCCATCCACGGACTAACCGCGGCAAGCGCAGCTTAACCTGATCGATCGACCCGGGCGGCTGTTATTACTTAGCCACACAACAATAACATAAAATAAAATATAGAACTCACCTGAAGCCGAATTAGCAACACGTCCTAAAGACAGTGGCCCATTACCGCCATTGTGATTGTGATTACCTGTTGACAAAAGTAAACCATTAAAACATAATTTATGTCAATTATTGTATATATCGTGTATCGTATCGTGACATGATCGTCGATGTCGTTCATTTCACGCCTGTACAGACGCCAGCACATGAAGCTACAACAATCTGTCAAAGGAAACCGCCAAAATTGGGCTAAAGTATGTACAGAATCGATATGTATATAAAAAAAAACTAGATTTTTTACTGATTAAAAAGAACATGTAACAATAATAACTTTCTATCGGAATGAGCTAAAAATTATGATTTTAAATATGGTTTTTAATTGAACGTAGTTCTAAAACTAGCTCTGTAAACAAGCTGTCAGGTCATTTTAAGTTCGTTCTAAAACTAGTAGGTCTAAAGAAGTTATTAAAAAAACACTATCTATTTTGTTTTAGCATTTTTGACATGAACATTATAATCGTTTATAAAAGAAAAAAGGACATTAGATGAATTATTGTTGTTTTAGTAAGTTATTTATTTATTTAACAATAACATCTTTCAAAATCGTGTATCAGCGACTGTTTCAAAACGAAAACATATCAAAACGTCAATGTCACGTAATAAAATAAGACGTGACATTGACATTTTTATTTAACCTACCTAATTCCTTTTTTGTGCTATGCAATAATATGCTAATAGTAACATACAAATATGTTTTCAAATAATTAAATCAATATGTCTATTTGACAGTTTGTATTTACAATACATTTTGGCATTATAAATACAATTCTTACCATTTGCCGCATAACCTAACCTAGTGACCCAAAAACATATTTTCTTCCTAATTCCCATAGATTTTTGAAAAAAAATTTTCTGATATTGATATGTACGTGTTTTATCTATTAAATAACACATAAATGATTCCTGTTCACATTTGGCCCAACGATATATGGATTTCTGGCGGTCTCCTTTATTAATTAGATTTTCAACTTTATCGCTAAAGCATTAAGGTTCAAGGTTGATTGGGAAATTTTGACAGTTTCGGGTAGCTTGACCCACTGGCGTCTGTACACTGTACAGTCAACGTAAAAAATAAGTGGAAAAATATTTTGACATTTACAAATCAACAATAATTATTATTAGGTAGAGGACAAATGTTAACCAAAAAACACAAAATCCCGATTGACATTTTTGTAAATAGGTACTTACTTGGTAGTTTTTAAATGTTTTTGCCCGCTTAGCAACAACAATAAAATTGGCATTTCCATTTTTAGAAACTTAGTAGGTAAAATGAAATATTGAACACTTTCAATATTTCATTTAATAATATTGATTGTATAGGTACAATAAATACCACTGTATTTATAAAAAGGTTATATCCTATCCTACTAATATTATAAACGTGAAAGTTTGTATGGATGGATGGATGTTTGTTACTCTTTCACGCAAAAACTACAGAACGGATTTAGATGAAATTTGGCACACAGATGGTTTATAACCAGGATTAACATATAGGATACTTTTTATCCCGATATTCCCACGGGATCGAAACTTATGCGGGTTAAACCGCGGGGCGCAGCTCGTAAGTTATAATTTTTTTGAATCATCACCTGCCAAGCCTTTTCCCAACTATGTTGGGGTCGGCTTCCAGTCTAACCGGATGCAGCTGAATACCAGTATTTTACATGGAGCGACTGCCTATCTGACCTCTACAACCCAATTACTGGGTAATATGATACCCCTTGGTAAGACTGGCACTGGTAAATGTATTTAATAATAGGTATAAAATCAATCTTTAGGGAACTTTGCAGACAATTGTAATGCTAAAGAGCAGGTAAGTTAAAGGAGACAAAACAAATTATTGTACCCTAAACTTTTCAAAGACAACCAATGTCCACACTACATTTAAATCGATCGTGACGTGGAGCACTTAAATGTCTTATCGAACCTAATCAATCGTAAATCCTCGAATCCACGCTAAGTTAATGCTGGAGAAACGATTTTCATTGTTACCATCGCAGGTAGAACCTGGATGTGGCTGGCACAGGAGCGTCGGGGATTGGCACAAGAAAAGAGCTGTGGATGTTTATGATTAGGTTTAGAAGTTACCCACATTACCTATATGCTCACAAAGTCATAATAGACACCACATACGGAGAGCACCCGTAGCTAAATCCTAACTAATATTATAAATGCGAAAGTAAGTTGGTTTGTTACGCTTTCACTTGGCGCACAGATAGACTTTGACCTGGGTAAGGACATAAGCTACTTTTATCCTGCATCGCAGACGAAGTCGCGGGCAACCGCTAGTATTATAATATGTTAAACAACAACAACATTTTTTTAGAGAGCTAAGAAATCAGAAATGTCACAATGATGACACAAAACACAGAACAATCAAGATTGCATCAAATGTTAACAATGTTATATAACGTCATTAACGGATTAAATGTCAACATTACATTATCCGCTTTAATACTAATGATCACAAGATTTATCTCTCTGAGATTATGGCATACATACATCTGATACATCCAAGTCTTGAAGACATCATAATTAAAATTAGTAATGGCATTTTTCCATACTTCAGATAAACGAGACGGCTGAAACGCTACTACGTAACATTACCATACAACACAACATTTACATTTAGTTTGTGCGAGTCACAATAAACACTTTTTCTTCCTTTCTTTCTAACAATAAAGACATACTTACGTACCTATACGGTTTATAGAGCTCGTAATGTTAGAGTTACTTTACCCTGATTAAATTGAGCCCATTTCAACCTATAATTTAGCAACTATCAGTGCTGGTAACCGTAAAAACGAGGCCGGTCCTAAGAAAGAACCTTGGGGGACGCTTCGCTCGGACAACCCTGTCATGACAAGAGATTAGGGTGGGCACGGGCGTGGCAGGCGCACCGCGAAATGTCGCGCCATTTCTCTGATGACGTCACAGGCCGCGCCTGACATTTTCGGATAAAGCAACAAAGCAGCCCTACCTTCCTTCGTCGCTGATAACCGAAAAAGCTTAATAGCTTTCAGAGCTTTTGCGGGTTATTCGCTCCGCATGCTCGCGCTTCCACCGCGGTGCTTTACCTTGACATTTTGATGTATTACGTATACAGACGTATATACTGTCTAATTCTAGGATTAGCTGTGCTCGTAAGCTCTAGGGGACGTTGCCACGAATGTTTCCGCTCCGATTCTTTGTTAGGTTAGCTTTTTATACTAATGGCGCAATTTAAACGTTATGTGGCAACAGCATCAAGTGCGAAGCCAGCTAGTGCTGGCAGCCTTTAGTATTGATTAGCATTCATTAGCTTGGCATTTCTGCGTAATAATCGTGTTTGATAAAAGTCGCGTTACCTCTTTCGAATGCACTTTAATGATTAATTACCTGATTGCCACATTTTTGATATTAAATTAACTCGTATGTTTTGTTTGAGTAATGTTCCAACCCACATCATAAACACAGTCCATATTAGGCACCCTGATTAACAGAGACAGTGTTGATGACGTCAGTTCGTTACCTGTCATTTGAACCTCTCCCTAACCCCATTAGGAGGCTACATAGGCAAAAAAATGGTCGGTATTATGTGAAGACAAAATATTTGTGCGTGTTCATTAATGACCTTTGCATCGAACAAATAAAGCTTTAATGCCGCGATATTTGGATGACGTAGACTTCGGGGTCGGTTTCCGGGCAGGTGTCCAACCTTTGTTGAAGTTGGTGATTATGATGTACGAATGTGACCTCCACAGTTCGATTTACAAAGCCGACGAGTAATCGTTTGCATACGCTCCGAAGTCCGAAACTACCCCATCATCGGGGAAAATGCTACCAGCATTTTTTTGACAATATGAACAATTGATATTTATTTAGACAACACTTTAAACTAGTCCTGAAGTAACGTCATTCATTTCATTAAAATTCAGTTTCAGCTTTATAATAAATTAATGCATGAGTAACATTTAAGTATTAAAAATAATACCAAGCAAATCATACACGCAATATTGGCTAAATACATAGATCGCGTGCAGACTTATAATATTCTTTATAGTCGACATGGGTCAATAAACTGCTAGGTGATGGCTACTGGCCTGGCTTGTGGGCCTTGCGGCCGTAAGTAAGTTAACCTACAAAAGTTATTCCATTGTCAAATCAAAATGCTAATGACAAATGGTCAGCTCAGACTTTCGGTGAAGCGAGCTAAGTAATTCATATCAATTGGAACTCCAGCTACTTTTACTCCGCATAAATTGATGTAATTTGGAATAAAATCGCACTGGGACACTTGGGAAACTACCGCATGCTAGCTGGCCTGTGCGTCCGTGCCAATAGTACGCCGGCGCGAGTCTACTCGCGTAGTAACGCGTCTTTTCGAGACGAAGCCCGTACATAAAATAAATTCGAAGTTCTAGGAAACGCCAGAAGGTTTTCCGAGTCAGGTTAGTCGCGGGCTGTCGAGTGAGAGCGGTTCTAAAAGTGGAAAACGGATAAGCTTCGACGAGTTGCCGCCTATACATTATGTAATGTGATGGCATCGTCTACTACGCCTAACGCAGACATTTGTAGCAAAATAAAAAAGAAACTTTAACACGTATAATAAATAATAAATAGTAATATAATTTAATAATATTTATAAAAATTGCATCAAAATAAAAGTAGCGAAATAAAAAAGAAACTTTAACACGTATAATAAATAATAAATAGTAATATAATTTAATAATATTTATAAAAATTGCATCAAAATAAAAATTATAATAAGCTAATATTATTAAAGAATTATAGCATTCCGCAACATTTTTCCGCAGAGCATTTAAGACGTTCCTTAAATTGAAAAGTTCTTCAAGGAATTACAAAATAAGTTTCGAGTCTGTACCCAACTTGTTACAAAACTTCTGGTCTAGGCTAAGATGGAGAATAACCTTAAACTTTTTAAGTACATAAGTACCCATTCATATAATGAACGACTCCCCGAATTTTGCGAATGGCCTAAACGATCAAGGGTTTACTCGCCCTGTTTCGTACGATTTAACGCGTTGGGATAACAAGATATTCTTGGAGGTTGGTTTGGAAAGTTGAAATACGCAATATAGAAAATAGGCCGAAGGAAAATGTCGTGACTGCGTACCTAACACCCGATAATGGACTTTAAGACAAGTCCGAAGGAGAGAAAAGATTTTCCGTTTAGCTTGTGTTGTGACAAAAATGAATCAAAGATGACTGCCTTCCTTCATTAATGAAAAGGCACAAGCAAAAGGCAAAAAATATTTGCAGGACTGGAATTCGATAGTGTAGATCAAGGATATAACAGTGGCGGGACGGATGAGGGAGAGAGCCTCCCGTCCCAGCCGCCGCGGGAGACGCCCCGGGCGTCGGGAGTCGAGCGACGACTACCGGCCACCGTAGGCGCGGGCCTGCGGGCGGAGAGCAATGGGTAGCTCACCGCCCGATCAGGACCAGGCCCGTGCCGGACGGCGCGTAAGTGTTCCACGCGCGCCCAAAGAGATGTCAGCATAACGAGGGGCCCCTCAGGGCCGAAGCCTGCCGGGGCAGCGGGATTGTCCGAAAGGGTTACCGCTACCCCGGAACATAAAGGGCGAAGGAAGGAACATGGGTGGGTTTTAGTCAGTAAGAGTCTGACACTCCCTTCCGCTCCACCCAGAGCGGGAGGGGTCATTTGATGATTTCCTATCACGAAAAAAAAAAAAAAAAAAAAAAAGGATATAACAGTGAGTGTATGTGGAAAACTCAAAGCAGGCTCAGTTCTGACCCGCAACATTTATACGATTTATATAATATGCAAATACTGACCTATGCAGTCTGCGGTGCTTATGCCAGTTTCTTTAGTCTTTATTATAGACACTACTTACAGTATGCGCTAAAAAGATTCCCTGACATAATAAAATCCTAATCATTTTTACTCAATCCACAACTAATCCCCAAAGGGCCTGAGATTTTTGGTGAAGGAACCTTTTCTCTCGAAGGGTGAAAGATGAGGGACTGATTTTAGAGGAGCATGTTTTGAACTTATTTACAGAAACTGGAAATGCAACATACATGGCATCATATATGGTTATTGGCAAAGCTGAAAGGATGGCCGCTAAGGGTCGTACCACCTTTGAGAGTGGCCAATGTTATATTTTCCTTATGTTCTAGCAAAGAACAATGCTACTTCTGGCCTCTGGGAACTCAACAGTTATCAAGAACGTGAAGTGTAACAAAAACAATAGCCGCATTTGTAAACACAGATTGCACTATAGTAGTCCATAAGACGATAAAATAACACGAAGCGAGCGACATTTAAACATCAAAATGCGAAAAGAAAGTTCAAGGACTGCCGACATTTGTTCGATTTATGAATATTTGAAGCGATTAATTGATACAGGCGTGAGACTGGCAACACCCGACGGTCCGCTAACGTCGCAATACACGACATAAAATAATATTAATATTGGAAACAGTCTGCGTGTTACGAGTTCGACAAACGATTGTGCAATGATTGCCTAAGTGATTATGCGAAAATGCACATAACTGCTGTTATAAAAATACGCAGGTGGTTGTTGTGTAAGATAAGATGCATCATTCAGTTATTTAGTGCACGCACACGAAAACAATAAAAGATGTCTGTTAAATACAATGTTGCCTGGTGTTATACAGTTTAGCAGGAAATTAAATTTTTCAGAACACATTACGATAAGAATACATTAAAAGTATGACGCGGCTTTGCGATATTATATTATCTATTGACTATTCCTAGAACAATTTAAAAGTCGCGCGCTAGCCTTCACACAGTAGAAGTTTTATACACACTGAGTCGAGTAGACAATGCGACGTGTGCGACATTAGTGCCAGTGTGACAGCGCCTTACATCTGCCTGAATGACTATACTCTGATTATTAATTTGCTAGACTAAAATGACAGCTGTCGTGTGTGTAGTAATAAACACTGTCAATATGGCAAAAAAAGGTCGATCGTAGCTGTCATTATGGTCTAGCAAATTAAAAATCAGAAGGCCAATTCTCATAATTTAAAACAATCAAAATCTAGTTGCAGTCTCATCTCGGCAACAAACAAATGTCAAAAACTTGTCAAAATGTAGGGTTTGACGGATTTTTGACAGATTGAGATCAGACTGTGAACGTTCTTAAATTTACCAGAATTGCCCCCCAGAGTTCAGCATATGAAGCTGGCAGAATAGTCAACACGGCTTAGTTGCCAAAAAAATCAGAGATTACATTATATTTATTCAGTTACCTAGTTTTTACACTTTGTTGCCCCCTCACTCATCCCTTAACCCGCCAGAAATGTATGGGTGGCCAGTATAAGCAAAATTAACTAACATTTTGTTTAGACTTTTAGAGGATGCACTTCTTAAAACTGCATCAAAAGAATTCAGAGACACATATAATATTAATACCAGCCTATGCCGGCTAAAGGCCTCTTGTCATCATACAGAGAAGACATGAGCATTGATCACCACACTTGCTCAAGACGGCTTGGCGATTTCAGTCTTATATCAACTATAAGTCCAGGTTTCCTCACAATGTATGTATTCCTTCACCGAAATCAGTAATTCACAAAAAACGTAGAAACTACATATGAATTGAGAAAGTCCCATTGGTACTTGCCCTGATTTGAACCCACAACCATGAGAGGCGAGGTCTTATAAATAACAAAACATATTATTAAGTAATACTAAATATTAGTAATTTTGTAGAATAACTGAAACTATTAAAAGTTATTGCTTTAGTATAAAATGTATAAGAAAAGTGTGAATTAAATTAATATTTATATGCATTAGGTACCATACGGCACCCAATATATGCACATTGACATGTGAGTTGCGGACACCAGCCCGTATTACCTATGCATTCTGTACCTAGCACAGTGGTGTCAATAACCAGCAGATTCACGGCGTCAATCTATATTAGGGCATACCCAACCCAAAGGAAAAACCCAATCCAACCTATTGTCTAATCAGCGGGATTGTCTGAAAGGGTTACCGCTACCTCGGAACATAAACAGCAAAGGAAGGAACATGGGTGGGTTTTAGTCAGTAAGAGTCTGACATTCCCTTCTGCTCCACCCAGAGCGGGAGGGGTCATTTGATGATTTCCCATCCGGAAAAAAAAAACCTATTGTCTAATAGGTTGGGTTGCGTTTTTCTTTATTACGAATTATGAAATATCTCAGCTGCTACTGAGTAATTTGTTTTGTGTACAGTTGATGGCAATAGGCTTGCGCCCTGTTACTTAAACATAACTGGCGAAATGTGGGTGTACTATGTTATATGTAGACAATGCAATATGGTTTTAACAACTTTCTCATACATTTTAATTACATTGAATTTGTTTCTACATGAAGTCAAATATTCCAGGTAATGATGCAAGAAATCAAGTACCTAGTTTAATTTCAGAATTTTAAAAGGAATGTCATATTATTGGGTTAAAACTTAAAGAAATAACATTTTATTGTTGTAGGGTGTCTGTAGGTATGACAACCAAGACTCTTATTAGGCTAAGCCTACCTTTTTAGTCCACTCATTATTATATTAATAATATTACAAAAATGGCACTATTTGTGAAAAATCAAATACCTACAAACTTTTAATTTCCCCAAATCAATTCTAATTTGAATTCCTATAAACTCACTAGTCCTATGGATATTTTATTGTTTTTTCTATTTTTAAGGAATAATCTGTTCTGTCATCTATAAGCAAAAGTATGACCTCATTTTTCATAGGAAATAAAAATATTTACGAAACTGTGGTGGGAAACAAAAGTCATACAATACCTTTACTATAATACTATATATCCATACTTTTAAATCATTTTAAACATACTAAATATTACTGAATAATCTGAATTCCTAGCCAAAAGTGGTTACTAAGCCGGTACAAAAAAGGTGTTTGAATAGGTAGGCTATAATGGATCCAAGCATCTAGGACACGAAGCAAAAATAATAAGAGAATATTGCTCACAAAAAAGCCACTCTGCTCAACCAAATCTAAATTTCTCATAGTCCAAGGATAGAAAATACATGAACAACGGTAGATGTAAAGCAAGGTCTCCTTTTGCTTTCCATCTACCCTTGTTTACTAAAACAGTTTACTTATTATTTTGGATAGAAAGAAGCACAGAAAAATGGCATGCTTCGAACCTTTCATCTCAGAATACCAGATTCTCAAAAATTGGTTAGATAAGCTGAGAACAATAATTTTAATTACCATCACCATTACTTACAACATTATTTGTGTTGGCTCTAAGTTGAACAGCTATTTCAGGGTATTCTATGAATATACTGTACAAACTTTGCAATACATTTAACACAAACTTTACTTTTTTAAATGGCAAGGCTTTTACAAAAGTCATTCAAATTTGAGGTAGATTAATCATACCAAAAGGTAAAAAAGATAGTTATAACAGGTAGGTGATAAAAACACAAGTGGGTAATCTTGTTACTGTAATAAAATTGTCTGTACTATTATCAGATAACTGGCTTTGGTGCAACTGTTTCTGTAAATAGTTGAAAGTACGATATTTAATGTTTGAAATTCATTAGATTGTACCTATTTGTTATTATTTACATTCAACACCATTCTTGTGATGTGGAGCAAACATACTATGATGTCAACTTTGGATTAGTAAAGGAACTGCAATATTCTTACATCATTTTAGGAACCTTCTAATCCATAGTAGATAACACTATAATCATTTAAATTCATAAAATGATTCAAAGTGAAAGTGCCAAAGCAAAAGTTGACATCATTCAACGAAATAACCAACACCAGTTATTGAGAAATAAGAGACAAATACATACATGTGAATGATCCTGTATAAAAACTGGACACCTCTGCAAATACCACTTATATTTCTACTGAAGGAGAGGCCTGTATTCGTATTTCCTTGTTAAAATGAATAAACTCAACGAAATTCACCGCAAGTCAGAATTCCGACGAGCGACCGCACTGAACTAAATAAAGTAGAACGGATTGATGATTGGGAAGTCTGATCGCTCGAAGCAACAAAATCACACTTTTCTCACTATTTTTGGCTCAAACAACACAGTTCCCGAGCCAGTAAAAAACAAAGAACAAAGTTGCCAACATACTTACGAAAATTCGCCATACGATTTTTTTTTTGTATTTCAGTTAAAGTTTATCCTTAGAAAGAAATCATACAAAGTGTGTTGTTGTTACAGGTTCAAACACATGTTTACAACTGGTAATTTAGTAGATAAATATCTCAAATTTCTAGTTTCTATTTAAATTATTAAGAGTCTAAATGATATTTTTCCATTAATCTGCACAAAACGTTTTATATTTGCAACATTGCAACCCTTGTGTCATTTTTTTCTCCATAAACTCTAAAGTATATTGTGCTCAGGATATCGTAACGAGCTGTTAGAGTCCGTTTCCCGAAAGAAGTCTCACGGCAATAAATGGAACTAATTATTATTATATAGTTAGCAACATTCCAACAACAACTCTCCTACCCCAGACACCTTTCTCTATTTAAGAATGTGCATTTTATTAACCAATAATCAAGCCTGCTACTCGTATATGATGTCGAGATAAATAAATAAATCAATATTTATGATTCCGTCCTACGACAGTGGCGCCGCGTCTACGAGACTTCTTTTGTAAAACGGACTTTACCATGTTTCCAGTGAGATGCCTTTGAAAAACATACTGAGCGCTCTGTACTCACGTCACGGTAATATTATCCATACAGTATTGTAACTCGGCCGTATCTTTGAAATAAATGCCTACAGCCGCGCGGTACATAAACATGCGATAGGGCTGCCCGCCTCCAGCATTTTAATTACATTAGCCTACTTTGTATTTCCATTTAGTTTTGTGATTGTAAAGACGCCAGCAGGTCAAGCTACCCGAAACTGTCAAATTTTCCCAATCAACCTTGAACCTTAATGCTTTAGAGATAAAGTTGAAAATCTATTAAAGAAATTTGACAGATTGTAGTAACTTGATGTGCTGGCGTCCGTACATATACTTTTTTTTATATAAACTAATAAAATACTTTGTGAATTGAATAAGAAGTGTTCAACAAAAATGCGTGTTGTTTTTTGATTGGTAGATTTAATTACAAAACATGTTTATGTTTGAATAACAAATCGGTCTTATAAATTTGCGACCGAAAAATATTTGCGCCTCGACTGAGACGTACGAAATGCTTTACTATTAAATTTTAAAGTATAAAAAATCCGCATTCTAATATAAAGCTTAATTAAAAATTGTTTGACGAATTCATGCAACCAAAAACAGTAGTCCTACTCGTCATAATAAATATGTTTGTACTTGAACTTATTTTTAGTGAAAAAATCGCGCGGTTATTGTTAAAAAAACAACACACCGCCCGTTCGTCACTGCGGCACAGTCGCGACTGTCTGCATGTCGAGCGCACGTTGAGATTGAGGCGCGTAGGCATAACTCGCGCTTCGTCCGTTTGTATGAAGTTGGAATACTGTATAGATAATATTACCGTGCTCACGTCGCTTCGCTTCTTGCCTTGATGCTATGTATGTAGTACAATACTTATACTTGATGCACTGATGATACACACGGAAGACGAGGAGGCGGTATGGTCGAAAGACTATAGGCTGCCCATTGGGCGAAATAAAAAAAAAAAAAAGCACTGATGATGCTGTCAGTGTCAAAAATGACAAATTAAAGTTTCTGTTTTAGAGTTCGATCGAATTTACCGATTATTTATTTACATACTGCTTGCTGTTTTAAATCATAAAATAGTAAATGATAATTTTGTCAATTCTGTATAATTCTAACTGTCTTAGAACAAGTATCTTGTAAAAAATGAGTACAATGAACATATCTATAGAGAAGAAAAGATCGGACTGTCCTGCCTTACCTAAAGGTTGGCAAAGGGAAGAAGTTCTCAGGAAAACGGGCTTATCTGCCGGAAAAGTTGATGTTTACTATTACAGGTACAAATGCATATTGTTTAAATGGCCTCATGTATATAGATTCTTTCAGTTATTTGCAAAATTCAGTTGATAATATCAAAAATGAAGATTCCTCTCAGTCATTCAGAAATTATTAGTATAAACTTTTAAAGTAATGTTTAAGACCCAGTTAAAATGTAACTTGACATTGTTGTTGATCCTAACATGGTTATAAAATACTGTAATCCTGTCTAACAGGTTCTACAATTAGCATGTTCACTGTCATGTTTACAAACATGAATTTAGGTTATGAAATAGAACTAAGAATTCACATAAGTAACAATGAATATTAGAAACGACTACTAGAGTCAGCTATTACATAATCGACTGGTGCCTTATTATGGCGGTTTAATACCATCATGATTCCAATGTAAGAGAGAGAGGGAGCTATACGTGACTGATAGCACCATCCCTTTTTCGGATTGGAATCATAATGGCACTAATAGTTTGTAATACGATCAGTTAACATGGCTAATAAATTATCTAACTTAACATTTACATATCCATCACTAAATCAGGGATTAACCGATGCTAACGTACACCAGCTCCTGGCAGACTGGTCCACAGTGACAATAAACTTTTCTATAGCCCAACAGGTAAAAAGTTTCGCAGTAAGGCTGAGCTAGTTCGTTATCTGGGTGATAGTATGGACCTGTCGTGTTTCGACTTTCAGCAGGGTCAGATAAACACTATGCTGCTGTGCAAGGCCAAGAAAGCACGCGCGCAGTTTGACTACAGGTTCCCATTAGTGTCATAACTTCTTCCACTTGTGTTGTGATCATTAGTGCAGTCCTGCTTTGTGTACCATTGTATTTATAATGCTATCCAATAGAAGCTTGTATTAAGTGTGCCTAGGTATAGTTTTGCTCCTTGTGTGTGAACAATGATTATGTTTTGTATTTTTCCTGTTTTTGAAACATAATCAGTGTTGTTTGTTCTTGTAGTTGTTGTTTAGTCATCACACCAGAAATGCACCGCTTGACACAAACCAGTTTTAGTACCTGTTCATATGTTAACCGACCTCCTTGTACAAGCTTAGGCTTTTAGTGCTTCATCATTTCACAGTTCATTGCCATTATATCACATCACACCTTGCCAGCTTTGCTAATTAAAATGGAATAATAAGACTTGAATCCTTTACATCCAATTATATGGCAATATCCAGGGCACTATCCTTTTATATATATAAGTCTATGCACTATCCTATCAACTACCTGCGCATGAATATGCAATTTTCAATCAATTGTGGCTTGGAATACAGTTCACATTGCAGGTAGCTGAAAAGATCCCTTTTAATAAATTACCTCAAAGCAGAATGCTTTTACACAGATCTTATTTTCTTACATAAAACTGCCTTGCTTGTTACTCTTTGCACAAAGCAGTATGTATTTTATGTTTTAGTGAGTGTTGGTAAGTAAATAACTGTAGAAAATGGATTTG
Organism: Apamea monoglypha; assembly: GCA_911387795.2. Lineage (NCBI taxonomy): Eukaryota > Metazoa > Arthropoda > Insecta > Lepidoptera > Noctuidae > Apamea > Apamea monoglypha. The sequence goes on along the minus strand of OU426930.1, from coordinate 11,361,291 downwards.
AGTTTTGTGTTTTTCTTGTTGTGAATAAATCTAATTTGTCCACTCATGGTTAAGTTTTATTAACTTAACACTTCATCCATGCACCAAATAATGTCTCGTAACGAAGAGTCCATTTTTGTAAAAAAAAAAAACCCCTTTTAGTTACTACTTGTTTTATTAAGCTGCATAAAATGTTCAAAGAATTTTAGATTACTCACTAGCTCATTGATTAAAATCACTGTAGCAAATCACTAGAATTTTGCATAAAACCTTGGCATCAAATAATGTCATATATGAATTCACTGTAATGACAATATCCTGCTTAATATTACATTAATAGTACAATCACTTCTGCGCTAATTTGTAGACATTACATACATACATTCATTATTTTATCTTTCTTTCCCAATTAATGGGAAAGAAGGAATCACCCAACACTTTTTCATATTAAGGTGGTAGTAGTGAGTGTGTTAAAATATTGTATTTAAGCATGTTGTTCCAGTAACTTTTATGTAGCATGACTGAGTGCAGTTCTGAAATCAGTCCAACGTTTTTATTGTGTGGAATTTTCCTTGAATTGTAGTAAAACCATCCAAAATAGATTGAAATAGAAAAAAAATATATTAGAGACTAATATCTTAACAGAATCATAATGTTAGCACTAAATCTGCCTTCATGTCTTCATACCTCAACAATATAATTAATTATATATTTTTTGATACAGGGGAGTCCGATCAGATGCGTCTTTGGTACCTCCTATTCGTCAGACAGCGTCAATATTCAAGCAGCCGGTCACTGTCTATAAGACACAGGAAAGCAAAGTGAAAACAGACCTGAAACATGGTACACAGGAGAAACCAAAACAGTTGTTCTGGGAAAAGAGGCTAGAAGTAAGCATTAAATACTATCTTTTATTACGACTTACATATGTCTTTGGGGTGCTACAGTCTTGTTTGGGTCAGCACATTCGATTCGGCGTTTGTTGGACAACAAAGCCGACCCAAAGCAATTACTGCACAAATTTGGCTTGTGCCGATGGGCAAACTTCGTTCGGCATCTACCTCAACTACTCTCGCTTAATGGGTCGGCACAATTCGCTAAGCGGGTTAAGCCGAGCGGCTTCTTCCCGAACATATATATATATTGCCGCCCTGCTGTGCCAAATCATGCCGACCCGAGCAACGGTCTCGCTTAGCACGCCTCATAATTCAAAGCTCATTCATTAAAGTAAAGAATATTGTTTTCTTTAATGGCGTTTCAGGGCTTGACGGCGTGTGACACGGATGGAGTGAGGGGCACCACTTCTTTGCCCAAATACATAAAGCCCTTGGGCCCATATAACTCGGATGCCACCATCATTCAGTCACTGGCTACGGCTCTTCATGTTTCTTCTCAACCTATTACAGGTAAGGAGCAAAACAAAATGGATTTTAAATCTATTACAAACTTCTTGCTTGCATAATATGAGTGAATTCTGTCTTTGGCTGTCAGGAGATTTCTTTAAGGCGTCGATGAAGTTGAAACTTGAACGTTTGCAGTTCAACTGTAGTTAATATAATAAGCTATGGAGATATTAAAGTGTCTAAAGTAAGCACATGCGTTATGAGATGTCGCAAAGCAAGATTCTGGGACCTGCAGACGCAGATTGCAGAATGAGATGTTTTCACCCTATAATACCTCTCTGTCCCAGATCACATTCCACTGTTATTTCATTTAACTACTCTTCAAAATTGCAATAAACGAAAATTTATTTCGCTTCACCATTTCCAGGTCAAACCGGATCGAAACAATCCATACTCGAGAACCCGGGGGTTTTTTTAAACCCTGAACAGCCGCTGATTGCGGCTGTGACCATAACCAAGGATGACGTGAGACGTCAAGAGGAGCGGGTGCGACGTGCTCGTCACCGGTTGCAGGAGGCGCTAGCGGTGGCATAGGGTCACGCCGGCGGTGGGGAGGCCAGCGCCGACCCCGTCGCCGTCGCCGACCTGTCGGTCTCGTCCAGACTGTCGGACTCAGCTGACGCCTCTCCGAAACCCTCGTCTACCGATATGAGCGTAGATAATAACGAATAAATATTTTATAGGCAAGAGAATCTCAATACAAGTTTTCTGATTGAGGTTTTAAGCATGTAAGAAAAGTCCATGCCTATTGTGGACTTGTTTTAGTTAAGGGTGGAAAGCAGATGGTGTAAATTAATATAGGATTTGACGTGTCGGAGATAAATAAATGTAAAATAGGCTTTCGTAAATTACCTATATAAAATGTGGAATGCCTACAGCATTGTTGTTGTGGTGTTTGTTGTAATTGTGCTGTTTTGTAAGGTACAGTACGCGCCACGGACCTTTGTGTCTTTGAGAAGTTAGCTGCGTGTAGTCTATTTGTGTTAATTACTTCGGAGATTGGAGGAAATCCTAAAAATGTCGGAAAGAGCGGTGTCTGCACAACGCTCTTCTTTTTAATAAGTCCGTATCAAATCAGAAACTGACATGCGACTATCTTCACAAACACAAAAATTGGTGGCGCGTATTGCAGTGTGGTGTGTGCTTTGAAAGTAAGTTGCAGTAATTACTGTGGACTGTGGTCGTATTGCTAATTGCCGTCAACAAGATTTAAGTTTCACTGCATGATTTTCATTTCAGAGTAAAATTTCTGTTAAATGATCTTTTATCTTATGTATTAAGTTACAAAATTATCCTTATTTTTTTAAGAATTGACATCAGTACACATTAGATAATCACATAATTAAGTAAAAATTTTATATGAGAATATCTCATAAATTAAAGACGAAAAACAATTGACTTATAAAATTCTTTGTACTCATAATCATAAATGCAGGTTCGATCGATTAAGTCTCTTTAATGATCGGATGGTCCAAGTCATACAGCATCCTAAACAATCGGTGTTTTTTTTTCTCTTTTGAGTATTGTCAACACTGTATTCTTTATAGAACAAACTGATGACTGCTCCAGTACATTTTTGAGAGCCATTTCCGAAAAACCTTTTGTCTTTGTGCTAATCTGCTGAGATTTCGGTCCCCCTTTGTGTTTGCTTGGGAAAGCCATTCCAGCTCGGAAGGCTTTGGTGATAGAGATATAGGTACTCTTCAGAGTCGAAATCTGGAGATGGGGAGTGGTCTGGGTGGTGTGCGGAATTGAAGTAGGAGCCTTCGGTATCTCAAAAATCAAGCTGGCAGGATTGTCAGTATTGATCAGTGTGACTATTCCATGTCTGTCTACACAAACCTTCACCTGAGTTCCGTTGGATCTGTTTATCCATGCTATCATGTTTCGGAGATCAATAACAATCCTGGATCTTGTGTGAGTATTGGCAATGATGCTCCAGTCGATGGACAGACAAGTTTGATCTCCTCCCACAGAGCTCATCGCATCGTTCAGAGCATTTGCTATAGATTGCGGCCGTCCTTCCATCATTTCACTCATAGCGTGCCCCTCCTCTGATCTTTCATCATCGTCGGATCCAGGTTTGACTTCGTCAGATGGCTCCTCATATGTCTCTATTGCAGGTGCTTCAGTTTCAAACCAATTTGAATACTCACGAAGTTTAGACCCAAGAATTCCCATTGAATTTGATGGACCTGCAGTCGGCTGTGCATCTGACTCGTCAGCCTCTATTTTTGTTTCTTCGAGGACCAGTTGTTTTCCTACTCCTCGTTCATCCAATCGCCTTATGGTGTTACTGATTGTTCGGTCCATTTTAGGGCTGTTCAATCAAAGTTAGTTGTTAAATCAAAGTTATTCCCGATTTACGCTTATAGTACAGATGAATGGATTAATACAATCATACATTATAAGAACTTGTACATTTAATCAAAAATTGCTCATAAAATAAGCAAAATTTTATGCTAATATTTAATTAAGTGGAAAATAATTGTCTTTTAACAATAAAACTATTTTATAACTTGTGATATCGTGTTTAATTTAATATCGCAAATAACAGAAAGTGATAGAAGTGCGATCTAACACTAAATTGTAATTGATTAAAATATATTCACAACCATACACAAAATATTATTTATTACTTTTTGTTCAACCTTTCATGAATATGTAAATATTGTAACTAAACCAATCAGTTTAAAATATGATAAAGTATGGCTGAAAAAAATACAGAGGTTAAAATGATTTTAATAAATCATACTCACTGCAATACAAAAGATCAATAACAATGGTAACTATATATCATTAAAAATGTTGAGCTCAAAGCGTTTACAAGTCCAATTTTTAGCAAAAGCTAATTTTTAGAAAAATGCTGGCAAATCTGTAATTGGTAATACCTATCCTGCAGTTTCATAGTATGAAATGTTTTTTGGTTTATTATGGGACTGACGAACATTTAAAATAAGGCTTCTTAAAATGGCACAATATTTTATGGTGACTATTTCAAAATGGACGGCTGCTATGTGTGTATAAATCGGAGAAGCTGACGTGCTTTATGAGAATGTAATAGAAATATAATTATTTTAGAATATAGGTATATCTAATAGGACTTGTCATAGAATAAAAACCTATAGGATTTCTTTGGGTCACCGGTGGTTTCATCTAATGCTCATTCGGTGGTCCCTCGCTACGTCTTAACAAAGCTAATATGAATTCTTATAGAGCTAATTCGTGTTTAAAGTCAATTCCATTTCGAGATCAAAAGATTGATCATTATCTTATTCTAAACTATTCCAAACCTACTTAAATATCATACTACATAATGACAAGAAACTTCCATAAGAATGAAAATTATTTAATCTAAATTGCCATTCGCGAACTCAAATGATAATTAATTGCGGTAGGTACTGATGTTCATCACCAAAAGTGTACTGAGTCCACGTGCGAAAAAATATCGCGGCGGATTTTTTTTTTACGACGCACTGGGATTTACACTTGAATTATCAATGCTCGGTTCAAAACCAAGGGTTGAAAATCCAGTGCACGATAAAATATGTCCGTGCGAACCTGGGGTTCTACTCCGAAGTGGTATCCGCCGAATGTTCGGCCGTTTCCTGCTACGAAATTACTATTTGGTTCGGTCGGTCCCGATCCTACACTCCTACTCTTTTGAATATTGAATATGGTCCCGACCCAACTGAGCCGATCCGAACTTTTTTCGCATTTTTCAATAATATTCGGTTCGGCCATGTGTCGGTCCGATCCGAACATTCGCACGTTGCACTTCGTAGTAGACCCCCAGGTCTTAGTGGTATTCGAACTCGTGATCGTCATGTTCTTTGGTTTTTTGCGCGTTTCAATCACATAAATCTTTGTGTTCGCAAATAGACGATTGTAACAATGTACACACAGCATAAGACAAATACTTCAATGACACATGAAAACGGAGACACTGTTTAAATTTTAATTGGTCACCTGACTTCACCAAAACATTTTTTTTTTCAGAATACATAATACTGTCTTGAATATTATTCAGTATCCTGTGTGTACTTTAACTTCTAACTACATAAATACAAAATAAATTACTAGAGTAAGTAACAGTCAATTTGTACGAAAACCTTATTCCTTATAAACTACCTCATAAAAGCTTTAGTTAATAAATGACGATGTAGCATAATTATTATTTGAATATTGTTAACATTGAAAGGCCCCATTTCAAGCATTAAAACCTTAACATGATCATTTAAATACTAAGGGCTCTATTTAATAAGTAATAACGCTGATATTTCCACTACCTACTATAAATATTAATTTGCTAAAGATCTCGTCATTACGACGTTTATTATAAGGCAGTAATTAGTAAATATATTTTGAAGTATTTGTGATAATTATTATATTTTTATATGGAATGCATTAGTTTGTATATCACAAATGATATGTTGATAAATAAATTGGATTAAGTTAAAACCATCAGTCTGCAGCTGATACGTAAATGATATGTCCAGGATATTAGTAACAATTATTTAAGTCCAAGGATAAAAATTTGAGAATAACATTGTTCCTACAAAATAATATCCAATGAAATAATACTGTATCATTCGCGATTGGAAGTCTGGCATCTTTCTGGAGATTAAAAATGTTTTCCACTTGCTGTACATATTGTCAACTCCCTCCAAATTAGCTATAGACAAATGGTGAGACGGGATTCTCTTTCCTATTCCAATACGTCGGAAATGCTCATTGATGGTATTTTGGTCTGATGTTGGTGTGGGACCGACATTCATTTTACTAGAACATATCCAATACAATACCGGACTAGCTGATGCCAAGAGTCTAGTTGACACTTGGATATGTACAAAAATTATGCAAAATATACACAAAAACAACATATGGACTACATACACAAACATTAGAGGATCATTGGCCCCGAAACATCTAGAATATTGCTTTGGCCTGTAAGGCATCTTATTTGAATATCCAATAACACTAGTTTTCAATCCAAGTCTAAAACACAGCCTTATGTTACACAGTACATAAGACAAACAATGATACATCAACAACAAAATGATAGGAGCAGCGAGAATGAAGTTAGGAATTTGTTTTAATTTATAATACCTGAAGAAACCAACATTCCAGTAATTACTTTGAATATAGGTATATGATAACGGCAAACTGTTGTTACACCATGGACTCTCAGCACTGCCGGGCAACACATATTCTGTATTTGATAAAAAATCTGGTAAGTTATGTTCACTATGTACACAATATTTAAAGTAATTATATGTTTGAACTAAAAGAAATGGTAACAGTGCTATGATCACAGTCAAGAAGAGTGACACAAATGATGTGAACAATGGTAACAACAAGAATGGCAATATTAACTTATGTTTTAAAGTTCTATATTTGTACACAATTTCAGGTAAAGTTCTTTCTACAACATTTTTAAAGCTTGCATAGAATATGAACCCTAAATTAACAGAGCCATTGGATCGAGTGATCATTGAAAATCCCGCTGGCAGGCCACTCAGTATATCAATATTAGCAAATCTTAAGGTCTCACTTTCTGTACACTTGTACATCGTATAGAAGGACATCCATGCAAATAGTGATTCTGAGTATGGTGCTGAAAAGAATATACTTGCTGGGTTGATACAATACAATATTGCAGATTTATAGGCTTTACATTCACTTCGCAAAATTCTTAAGCTCAGTCTGTGTAATATATCAGCTGATTTGATAAACATTATAATATTTAAAAGGGTTGCAGAAACTAACAGTGTGCTGTGGAAGTTTAAAAATGTTCCAAATAGACTATTGAGTCCATAAGCAACATATCTTACAACTAATGGAAACAGCGGAAAGAATGCTAAACAATTTTCGTAGGTATAACCATACTGGGCAATATGTATAAAGTATTGAGCATCCCATCTCTTCATGCCCCCCAATAACTTATCTACGACGATGTCGGCGTGCGTTTTACGCAAGTTTGGGTCTTCAGGGCTTACGAACACGTTAGCGTCATGATCCGGTATGATAAGGTTTGATATTGCTTGTAAGATAATTAGGATAACTCTTGTACTAAAGGCAAACCATAAAATCTTTTGCCGTGGGGAATACATCTGAAATAAACGAAATACAACATATTTGAAGCAATTTCTAAACTATACAAGTATAATGGTTACATGAATATTAACAAATACCTTATAGGACTTGCTGTTTCATATATAGTTACACATATTTCAATCAATATTATTGTCAATAATGCAAGAAATTCATTACACTAACGTCCACCGCGAAGCGATTGTTCAATGACATTGACAGTTTCAGTTTTATCAATGCTTGACGTATGTCACTGATAACGGGAAATTATCTATGATTTTACGGTTACCCAACCCATGTCAGTAGTAAGTACTGTTAAGTAATAAGGACTGTAGTACTGTCCGTCTAAAAAGAGTAGACAAATAATGAGGGCGCCACTGTCGTTTAACTGGTATCCCCATACTATATAGTAACTGGTTTTGACACTTGCCAATTATTAATTGTATTTTTTCAAATGTTTATTCATATGTAATTTATTCATTTTTCAAATGTTTATATTAAGTTTTTGGATAAAAACTAGAATTTAAGCAAGAATTCAAATGAAAGCAAACAATGTTTACATTACAATGACAAGCGAGTGACAAGAATGACTTTTAATGAAGTGTTGCCAGCCACAGAATATAGTTAGTTCCACAAACATTAATTTCTACTCTTTTTAGACGGACTGTAAGCACGACGACTTAAATCAAGCTTTCCATTATAGGCTGACTTCTCATTGTACGAAAAGCCTATACAATGCAAGGTCAGTTAAAACTGGAAATCTATAATAGCTTGATGTTTCGAAAACAATACTTACCGTTCATTGAAGCTTCGCCGCAGTCGGGTAAAAAGGCCTCCAACTAATGATAGTCAGCCGCACGTCCGGATATGGCAACAATTTTACTTTCAAAACACCTTTATTTCCTAGTGTACTGACTGTTATCCTAGTTCTGCGTTCAAGTGTGAACAGTGACTACCGGAACATTCAGGGTCAGTTCTATTGTAGATCATATAGGCACAGGTGTATCACACCGCTAACTTCCAGGCTTTTGAAAGACAGACCAGTATTACACCATAGGGTCAGTTCACACCGAGACGCGACGCGACGCGACGCTGCGCGCAAACTTTAAAAGAGTGACTTAAAATATACTTTATTTTCTACACGAAAAGGTATACATTCCATTGTGAGAGTTCAGAATACGTTGCGCGGCGCAGCGCTGCGCCTCGTGACGCCTCGCGGCGTAGCGCGACGCATCGCGACGCAGCGGTACTTCGCCGGTGCGCGCGGCGTGCGAGAGCGGCGCTGCGCAGCGCGACGCCGCGAGGCCGCCGTGGCGACTTGTCTCTACTATTTCTGTCCAGACTTCGTGCAGAATTGATGCAGTACGGTCGAGTGATCGAGTGATATTATAATGATAGACTGGGATCTTGTTATAATCGGACTTCTTGCAGAAGAGGAAGAGGAAGAAGAATACAAAAATAAAATTAAAAAGAAAACATCACACAGGAGTATTTGGGTGCATAATTTATGGAGAAATAGATTAATTCATGGTGAATTTCATACCTTGGCTTATGACCACATTGCCACTTATCCAGAAATTGTTTATGATTATTTGAAAATGGATTACAAAAAGTTACGATCTCCATAATGCACCCGCCAAATATACGTCGTTCTCATGCGCTTGCAAATGGTAGACTGCGGGTGGACGCGGGGCGGGGCGGGAGCACGTAGCGAATGTAGACACGTCCCACTGCGCCGCGCGGCGTCTAGCTGCGCCGTGTTGCCAACGATTTTACGATGCGCCTCGCGGCGCAGCGCGAAATCACTGGCCTCTTCCAGCAGCGTCGCGTCTCGGTGTGAACTGACCCATAGGCTTTAAATTCGACGATCGACGCATTACCTACTATTCTGATTGACGCTTAGGCATAATCAGCCTATAAAGTTCCACTGAGGAAGGAAGGAATGAACTGTATGCTTAGTGCGAGTTTTTTAAACGTCACCATCGCGTTAGAGTTAACTCTGATTTGTATGGCGCTGCATTAGCGCCACCTGGTGCCATACGCGAGAACTAAAAAACGCGAGTGTAAGTTTTTTATTTTACTTTGTCGATGGTGACGATCGAATCCCACTCGATAGTGAGCTCGTAAATTAACGTGACTCTGTGTTATCGCGAGTGTAAGTTGCAATTTTGACAGTTTTGACAGCTCGTTTGAGAAACGCGTTCACGTTCGAATGAGTTAATTCTTCACTGAAGGATTTGTAGTGAGAGCCTTGTGAGTGTGGTGAATTTTCAAAGTTATTGTATTTTAATTCGTTGTGTGGGCTCATTATTACTAATACATTTTACTTGGAAGATGTTTGAGACCGCTAGGGCACAAGATGAGCGCAATTACATCTCCAGTGTTCGTGCAAAAGCCCGTACTTCTAGCAATGCCCTAAGAGATCATCCGAAGGCCGGATTTAAGAGGAGATACAGCTGAAACAGCTGACTGGTTTAAAGTCTACACAACGGGTAACCTTGGAAGATAAGGTAATTTCAATTGGAGGTGCAAATCACAACTCTTTCCTAAGGAAGAACAGCAACATCAATAAATTATGTGCAGTTGTTGCACCAAAATGGAGAAATAGTGTGGCTTTTGGGTAAGCTCGCCACAATAAAATGTAATTGCATTGTATATTCAACTTAGGCAATGATTCAACAAAAAGAATGTGACTCAGGTTGGCTGGACAAATCTTCAAAATAGCTTGCATTTAACTAGGTCAATAGGTCACTTTATGTGACGGCTAAACACCCTTATTTCAGAATTTGTGACGCTACAGAATCTTAGATAATCGATCGAAAACGTGTCCAGCCATCTTGAAAAACCACTTTTCGCTGGTCTCTCAATCTCGGTAACGGAAGTGATTTTGACGACTTTTTGCATATCAACGGGCGTCACATAAATTTGTGACGGGCACCGAGCTAAAAGTTTTGTGATAAGTACAGTGGTTTAGTAGAAAAATGCAAAAATCTGTGTCCAGCCATCTTGAATTTACGTATAAAACTTATGGCTGGCACTTCCGAATCTCAATAACGGGGGCGTTTTCGAATATGGTTCCTTTACTAATACTTGGTGACGCAATGTGTGACAGTAATAACGTTTGATTTATGGCGTCACATGTAAGGGTTTACGAGAAATCAATAAAAACTTAATGTCCAGCCAACCTGAGTTCAAGATGGCTGGACACATGTATCTCCACTGCCTGATGATCTACGACCTTCGAAATGTGTTCAAAATGTTGTGACGGGGACGATAATGATAACCTGAAATTGTGACGGAGAAACTTTGCGTGGTTTCAAAGATATTGATCATTTAAATTTCCCCATACAAACACTGCAGTAGGGTAACCAATATTGTAGGTTTTATGTAGGACAAGTATATTTTAAGGTGTTTTCTTTAATGGACGAAAATCCGTGTATTGGTGATACTAATATGAACAACTGTAGATATTTAAACCAATAGAAGACAAAAATGTAGAAGTGAGGAAGGGGGGGGTGTAATTTTTAAATGTTATTGATTATTTACGTGCAGATATCTATTCTTTTTAGTAGGTATATATTATGTCAGGAGAACTAAACTAATGCTCTGAAGGTATTTAAATGAAAAAATAATGTTTGCTGTAAATAAAATCACATTTATTTATTTGTACTTATACAGCGTTTCAAATGGCGAAAATGACGATGATCAACTCGCATTTGCACTTCCGTAACCCCCGCCTTGTACCACAACGTTGTTTTACCGCCGTCCTAAGGCCGCGTACCGGACGACGGCGGGCGCGGGCGCGGCGGCGGGCGCGGGCGCGGCGGCGGGCGGTGACACGCGTAAACTGGCCCGTTTCCACCTTTTATTCCCACGGGGAAATCAAATACAAAGCAGGCGTGGATGCTACCTACCGGCCAATTAATCGATTAAAAAGAAATCCTTTATTTATGTAAAATTATGGTCACCTCACAATATTAATGGATGTTTGTATGGAAAAATTTAAATGGTCAATATCTTTGAAACTACGCAAAGTTTCTCCGTCACAATTTCAGGTTATCATTATCGTCCCCGTCACAACATTTTGAACACATTTCGAAGGTCGTAGATCATCAGGCAGTGGAGATACATGTGTCCAGCCATCTTGAACTCAGGTTGGCTGGACATTAAGTTTTTATTGATTTCTCGTAAACCCTTACATGTGACGCCATAAATCAAACGTTATTACTGTCACACATTGCGTCACCAAGTATTAGTAAAGGAACCATATTCGAAAACGCCCCCGTTATTGAGATTCGGAAGTGCCAGCCATAAGTTTTATACGTAAATTCAAGATGGCTGGACACAGATTTTTGCATTTTTCTACTAAACCACTGTACTTATCACAAAACTTTTAGCTCGGTGCCCGTCACAAATTTATGTGACGCCCGTTGATATGCAAAAAGTCGTCAAAATCACTTCCGTTACCGAGATTGAGAGACCAGCGAAAAGTGGTTTTTCAAGATGGCTGGACACGTTTTCGATCGATTATCTAAGATTCTGTAGCGTCACAAATTCTGAAATAAGGGTGTTTAGCCGTCACATAAAGTGACCTATTGACCTAGTTAAATGCAAGCTATTTTGAAGATTTGTCCAGCCAACCTGAGTGACATAAAAGATGGTTATAATTTTAGGAGACTGGTTATCCACAACAGCCATGGTTGATGACTCCGATTTTAGGTGCTGCTCCAGACACACTAGAAGCCAATTACAATCAAAGGCATGTGGCAGCCAGAGTCGTCATAGAAAATATGTTTGGGAGGCTGAAGAATCGATGGCGCTGTCTAGACAAACATAGAGGGCTACACTACAAGCCTATTAAATGTCCTAGAATTATTCAAGCCTGCTGCATTCTCCATAACATTGGTCTTGATTTTAATGCTGTAGAAGAAGAAGAGAACATCTTCGGTATGGTGACAAATTCTACAAATCAGTCCATAGCTTATGTGTATTGAATACTAAATTACACTTCTTTCTAGGATTGGAACATAATGAAGAAGAACACAATGGGCCACAGAGACCCACAGAGATGTAAACAGGAGGTTCAACATCTGACAATCAGAGGAAGGATTTTAAGGGAACAATTAGTTAGAAGACTTCAACACTTTTATTTTTAATATACTTGAACTTTGTAAGTTTGATGTTCAAAGGTGCCTTTATAATGGTCTAATTGAAATTATTGTTAGAATTAGAATTTATTTATTTGTATGAATGTTGTTTTACATAGTACCTACGGTGTTAATATTTTTTAAGTTCTCTACACTACCACAACATATTATGGTGTACAAATATTTAAATGTCATTCTTATATAACTAAGTACAATAAAATTAATATTAAGATTTGTGATTTACAATAAGTCCAATATGAATATTATTATAATTACGTAGACGTTACTTTAAAATCAATGTCAAGAATGTTCTAGAATAAATTCTTTTAGCACACTTTTAACAAAATGTTTACTTTTTTCCTAATCAAGATCAAATCTAATAAGTAGGTACCTACTTTCAGTATTTTTTAAATGAATAACAATCATATAATCAATTATGATTGTTATTAATTTGCATATTCTTTACAGTCATCATCAGCTATTCCGTTCCCATATTTGGGTCGGCTTTCAGTCTCAACTGGATTTAGGTGAATACCAGTAGGATTCTACATGGAGCAATTGCCTATCTGATAAAATAGGCATTTTCTCCATGGTGACCATGCTGGCTTTGTGTAGTGAGTGTCCAAGTCAGAAAGTGTATAATATGCATGTAAAATAATTATGAATTATTTCTGTTTAGAATTAGAAAGATTGAGTAGTGAATCTGACCGTAGTAAGAGAAGTTGCAATTTTAATTAGAGGTAATGAAACACCAACCACGAAGAAGGCTGTAGTACTTTTATTCATCATTAATCAGTCTTAGATTGTGTCACAAACTAGGAACTTTATTTTGATATAATAACAATTCTTTGAATTCTTAACTAGTTATAGGTTTGAGATAACTATTGCCATAAATTATTTACATAATAATATAACAAGTAGTAAATAGGAACACATTATATATCACACAACTTCTTATGAAATATCAACTTTTAACTTAAAACTAACTTACAAGAATAATACCAAAAAGGTGGTGGGCAGTAGTAGTGCTTAATATTAAATATATCTAATTAGTCTACAAAATGTATCTACAATTTTCTCTAAAAGATTTAATCCTCTGTGGCCTACAGCTTGCCACTCCCTCTGAGCCTGCACCTCCATCTCTCTGATCCTATTCTGCTCTCTCCTCGAGTCCATGTAATCTTTATGTTGCTGTTCCTTAAAATTTCTCCAAAACGAATCTGCTTGGGATTCTTGCACGACGAGGAGTAAGTAGTTTGCACAGACGTAACAGGCTCTGGCTGAACTACACGGACATGAGACGAAGTTCTGGTTGGGAAGAGCATGCCCCGTCTCTAGAAAAAATAATAAAAGTTATTTATATTATGAGTTGTCATCTTAAAGAGCCTTTTAAACAAACTTATAAAGTTCTTTCTTACCTTCCACTTTATCTCCACAAAAGAAAGAGGAGTAGGAGCCATGGTAGGTGGCGACTGTGCTGGGGCAATGACTCTTGATGGCCCTGGCTCATTCCAATTAGGTTGGATACATAGAACATAAAAAATGTATGTTCTTCAGATCTTAAAGTTTTTCAGCTGATGCCACGACAATTAACCATACTTCAGGCTAACTCTTTTCCAAGTTTCATCAAAAACACTTCAGAGGTTGGGCACACACAAGTAACAGGTGGAATTGGGCTGAATGTGAATCTCCTGTAAGAGAATACAATTTATGAGACACAATAAAGTAACCTAATTATATACTACCGGTTGGTGTTATTTAGGAAGTTTAAACCTGTGACAACCCAGCTTCTTCTATTGCCAAGCCCGTAGCGACTCGCACACCAATGATATTTGTTGTGGATAGCTTGCTGAGGTCTCCATAAAGACCAAAATAAACTTTGTTTTATTTCTGCAAAGTTCACAGATTATAAGCTCGCTAATCACCAAATAATTAAAATTCCACTTACTACTCCATAAATGTCCCCATCAAAACATAATTGGGACGAACTTGTCTTCATTTTTAATTAATAGAATCCAATATTAAATCACTAACCTAAATCACAATAACTTGACAGTTGACACAAACAAAGTCGTTATAACCAACACAAATTTGATAGACAGCCGCTATCATTGGGAACATTGAATAAAAATGTCATTCTATTTGGTCGGTTTATCCGAGGACGTTTACCGTAAAATGGGGTGAATAGACACAATTTTCAACTTCTACACTGATTTTCTTACATATTTTGTATGAAAGCTGTTATCAAAGAATTGTCGAATTGCGAGTCTCGTTTTAATTTACCAAATAGTTATTCTTTAATTATACATAAATTTGAGAATTATTTGTGAAATAGGAAAAAGTAGGCGGTTTCTATTTACCTTGAAACTGGGGTCAAAAGATACGACAGAGGGGTGAATAGAGAAAAAACTTTAGGGTTGTCAAAATCAACTTTTATTGTACTTACGTACCTAACTAGTACTTATTTGTTTTGATTTTGATTATTCGATGTGGCGTATCTGTTTAAAATAATCATGAAGAATTCGTGAAAATTAAGTACCTACAAGAAATGATGTAATTCACCTTATGTGAATTAATTATAATTCGAACACAAAATACTGATCGTCGCTACAGTCACTTACGCGAACCAGTTTAAATGAAACAAGTAAAACTAAAGTAGAATCTAGAATACCTTTTTTTTTTTTTAGGTGGTAAAAATCATCAAATGACTCCTTCCGCCCTGGGTGGGGCGGAAGGGACTGTCAGACTTTTACTGACTAATACCTAATATTTAAATATATTAACGAACATTAAAATAATAGGGCATATCGAGAATATGTATTTTTAAGAATTATTCTTTTTGCAAATGTACCCACAATTAGGGCATTTTTGGAATGAGGCTAATCGCAAATAAATCCTTAAACGGTCTTAAATATTTATCTCAGAAATCCAGAAAATGTTAAATTAAATTGACCAAAGCCGTTGAAGATAAAAAATCTAAATTTCAAATTAAAGTGTCACAGAAAAACATTTTAACTAAAATTTTTAAATGAAAACTGTCATGATGAAAAAATACTCGATTGACAACCCTGAAAATCATGTTTCTATTAACCTCTTTCTCGTTGCTATTAACCCCTCACTCATATCTATTCACCCCTTTCTTCGTTTCTATTGACCCTAAAGGCGTTTCTAATCACCCCCGACTCGGTTCTATTCACCTCGAATTCAGTAAAAGAATACTAAGTCTCGATTTTACTAAAAAATAAGAACAAAATGATGGAATATTGATACTCATCTTTTTATTCCTAATAGATGAGAAACTTAACTATCCAAGTATGCAAATTGACAAAGAGATAACAGTGAAGAACTTGATGTTTTTTTTAAAGTTTGACACAGTCAATAAACCCTTGTACGCAGACGTTCACTTCAACAGCTTTTTTCTTTATGTCATTAGACTTGACGTAAATTTTAGGGTTGCCAGAATGAAAGAAAAATGTTGCAGTGTTATTAATAGTGGGAATAAAGATACTTTAACAGACTATAGAGCAACTAGAACGACCATAATCAAGTTCTCAGTTTTGTTTCTATACACCCCGCGATTTCTATTCACCCCATTTTACGGTACGTGACACCAACATAAGAAAAATAATGCTCGCAATTCACGGTGACCAAACGCGTATTGGATGGTTAACTTCGATTGTAACTCACACTCGCATGCATTCGGTTCTCGACACGTTTGACGTTAACTCGATTTACGCGATGGTAAAGTCATTCGAACAACGTTGTGAAACTTACACTAAGCATACTGGTCGTAATCCATCACGCGCGACGGTGCAGGCTGGTGATGTTCCATACTGTTTTCTTCGTCGTTTTGAGAGCAGTGGTAATGAAATAAATACCTAGCACCAAGTTAATGCACGCCTGTTTGGGTTCGAACCCACGACAAGTCAAGTCATTATTGCAAAGCATATACATACCGTAGACATTGCTATTATAATCAATACAATATTGTGATTCTAAAAGTTTGGACCTTGTTTGTACAGCTGAACAGACTTTGAAGATTTTGTTATAATTAATGTTTTTTCCGGGTGCGGACGCGCAGGAAACCGCAGGTAACAGCTTGAGCTAAGTAATACACAAAAATATAAAAAAGGAGGAAATAAAACTATGGTTTTTAAGTTTATTTATAATAATTGCATTCTGTCACGTTATAATATTATTACACCCAGATTCATACGATATTAAACAATTCTAGCAGTCTAGAACACACCACAGAGCACACGACTATTGTATTTATTGATTTAAACATGAATTTAAAAAGCTGACGCATACTTATAAATGCGTTGTTTGGCAAGAATTTGGAAACGAAAGATAGTGTCAACAAGCATGAAGCAAAAAATTGAACTATTTATTATATCCACAGCTCAATTTTCTTTATGTCTAGAAAATTAAGCCAATGAATACTTTTATTTCCTCTATGCATACATTTTAAAAGATATGTTCACGATAAATAAAGGTGCGCCTATGACCAATGCCTCTCTATACATGAAATACGTAGTTCACATCGGTGATTCACCACTTCTGTGTAATTTTAACACATTCCCCTACAAAACTGAGCAACATTAGTACTCTTTCATACTTTTTACAACTTAAATTTAATTACCTATAAAACCACTACAATAGGCTACAAAAGAAAAGTAAATATAAAAGTATTTTTACCACCACAAAATAATAGATAAAAATATATTTTACATGGGTACAAACAAAACGAAACCGGACGAAATATAGGCATCATAATATATAATTGAGATACATAAAAAGAAAACAATGTATTTTTGTCTTTTGTTATTATATTGATGTATTTTTGTCCATATTCAGCCAATATTCAGTTAAACCTGGCGTAATGCAAAATAATCAGTCAACCTTATATACCCCTTTGAATTGTGACTAAAGTAAAAATTGTGAAGAAACTTTTAAAATTATACAAAAAAAATATTAAATTTCCATTACTCATAAATGATAAAGTTTATTGCATGAAAGTGCGTTTCTTCCACATATTTTTTCAAAGCAAATCTATTTACATAAACCTATTATTTACGTAGTTCTACGCAAGTGAGTTCACATCGATAACATAGTATAACAAGAATACATTAAATTAAATCATAGAAATACTATTTATATTTCTATACAGTAGTACAATAAAAAAAAAAACATCTGACGATTTTAATCAGGAATTCTAGTGTTTTTATTACTTAAAGTATAAACAACAATTTTGCATATTGCCTAAAAACAAGAAGGAATGAATTTTTATTATTACAATTATTTAAAAGGGAAACTGAGACGTGCTTAACGACAGACACGGTCATAAAATTGAAGGGTGTTAGAAATCGTTGTCGCTAGCTCATCCTTACTTACACCATTGCATCGAAGAGTAAATAAGTGACAGTGTGTCTATAAAATGACGTTATTCAAAATGTTTGTATGCTTTCATTATTCACTAAGTGCTATCAATATAATAACTATTGAAATTACTTTTCAATAAATATGAAGGTGAGTTTAAGTGTAATTTCAATATTTATTATCAGTAGTAAAACACACATATTTCGGATCCTGCCATTTTAGAATAAGTAATATTTTGAATACATCGTTCACACAATTTTTATACCGAAACCCTAAATAAGATAAATATCTAGACTATAGTTTTGTTACAAACGCACGCGGTTCAATAAACTAACATACCAGATATCGTCACTCGTGCATATAGGATCGATGCACTGAGTATCACAAAACATTCCACTCTATGGTTAGGTAAAACAGGAGGGCCAAACAGCTGTTAAAACTAAAGTAATAAATACTTTATAATATTTTTTTTTAACTAAATTGTGAGACACATTTTTTAAAGGGCCTCAAAGCATTTTTTATCCTAAAAATATAGTACCACGACATCTAACAAACCACACGTGATCACAAGTGACGAAGCGTTGAACAATAACTGTGATACATGAACAAAACGACCTTCATTTATAATTTGTTCGATAACTTCAACCGTAGTTGGTGGTTTGTTTGTAACAAAATTACAGTACTGTCAGTATGGTGTAAGCAAATCGTAGCCGCAGTAGTGGACGTCTAAGTTCTAAGCGCTCGAGTGTTAGCTCATGGACAACTGGCCGAGGGCTAGTAGCCTCTCCACCGCCGCATTCACGTCGCCGAACGTCGCGATCAGTGCTGAAAATAAGTACCATAAAATATGAGTAATGATACTAGAATTGGATTGGATATCGCATTTTTATTTGAAACAGCAGATATTTTGTGCGATATTTCAGTGGGACCTGGAACATAAATGGATTGGTCAAACATAAACAAGACGTAGAGATACTCCTTACACTACATGACATTGATGTACTTCTAGTTTCTGAAGCACACCTAACACCCAGTCATTTCTGTACCTTCAAAAACTATAGTATATACTCCACATTCCATTCCGATGGAACTGCAAATGCAGGGACAGCAGTCATAATAAAAAAGCACATCAAACATGACGTTCTGGAGGAGTATAAAACTGCTCAAATACAGGCTACTACGGTAATGGTTCAGGATAAGCAGAGTTCACTAGCCCTATCCGCTATATATGTATATTGTCCCCCTAAGCACATCCTAAAGGAAGATAAGTTTACAGATTTCTTCAAAACTCTTTGGCAAAGATTTATTTGTGGCGGCGACTGGAACGCTAAGAATATCTACTGGGTGTCCCTAATGACTTTACCCAGAGGAAGAGAACTGAAAAAAAGCCTTGACGAAAACCGATTACACGTCCTGAGTAAGGGTGAACCCTCATACTGGCCAACAGACTCGAATAAACTCCCAGACTTACTGGACTTCTTTGTGTATAAGGGACTTTCTAAAATGCACCTAAGTGCTGAAAACTGCTTGGATAGCAGTTCAGATCATACCCCTCTGATAGTCACCATTAGCACAACAATAGAAAGATAGTTCAAAGAGCAGCTCTACAACAACAAAACTGACTGGGTTGGATGTAGACAATACATCGACATCGAGGCAAGCGTGAACCTCAGAGTACCATTAAAAACCAACAATGACATTGATGAAGCAGCTATAAACATCACAAATCTCACCCAGACAGCTGCATGGAAATGCACACCAACACCTATCAGGCCAGGATACAAAAATATTTCCAAGGAAATAAGGAGTAAGGTTCTGGAAAAAAGGAGGCTCAGAAGAATTTGACATACCAGTCGTCATGCTTCTGACGGAAGAGATTTTAATAGAGCGGCCGCAGACCTGAAGCAATATCTAAAGGATATCGAAAATGAGACCTTGAAAAACAGACTGGAAAATCTGGACGCTACAGCTAAAAACGAGTATTCCCTTTGGTACACCGTAAGGCATAGCAAAAATGCGCCACAAACTGCTCGGCATCCTTTAAAGTTAGGAAATAATGCATGGGCAAGAAAAGACGACGAACGTGCCGAGGCCTTTGGAGTTTTCTTAGCCGATGTATTCACTCCTAATTCCGGTGACACATCAAGCGACAAAGAGATCCAAAACTATTTGGAGACAGATCTACAACTCAGTTTACCATTGAAGTACTGCTCACCTCGCGAGGTCTGGAGGATTATAAACGGTCTCCAGCTGAATAAAGCTTCTGGATACTGCCTTATAACTGCCGAAATCCTACGTCAGCTACCAAGAAAAGCCATCGTCTTCATAACACAGCTCTTTAATGGAATTTTGAGGACTGGATATTATCCGAAAATATGGAAAGTGTCAGAAATTATCAAAATCCCAAAGCCAGGAAAACCACCGCACCTTGTGTCGTCATACAGGCCAATAAGCCTACTGCCTGTTATGTCCAAACTATTTGAGAAAGTCGCTGCACGTACGCTTAATGAAATACTTAAAGACAGCAACATCATCCCACAACATCAGTTCGGTTTTAGAACAGGGCACTCAACCGTGGAGCAGGTGCATAGGATGGTGAATAAAATACGAAAATACGAAAGGGCCTAGAACAAAAGGAGTACTCGGCTCGGCTGTATTCCTGGACGTACAACAAGCGTTCGACAAGGTCTGGCACCAGGGCTTGTTATTTAAGATAAAAAAACAACTACCACATAACACGTACGTATTATTGAAGTCTTACTTAGAGGGCAGATTCTTCCGGGTAAAAATTAATGACACTTACTCGAAATTCCACAACATACAGGCTGGCATGCCCCAGGGCTCCGTATTAGGTCCAACACTCTACCTTATATACACGGCAGACTTACCAACGTCAAAAGAAGTTCTCTGTGCCACTTTCGCTAATGATACGGCTGCTTTGTGTAATAACAAAAACCCTCATATGGCCTCACTAATGTTACAAAAGCACCTCGACAAAGTCTATAAGTGGATGAGAGAATGGAAAATAAAAGCTGGCGCCAACAAGTCAACGCATGTGACATTTACCCTCAGAAAAGATGACTGCCCACCTGTCAAACTCGGAGATGACACACTTCCACACGGGATAACAGCTGCTCGGCGTACATCTCGACAGGAAACAAACGTGGAGATACCACATAGTGAAAAAACGTGACGAGCTTAACATCCTACTCCGAAAACTAAACTGGCTCTTAGGAAGAACATCACACGTATCACTGGAAAACAAAGTACTCATCTACAAAGCAGTATTAAAACCTGTCTGGACATACGGAGTTGAGCTGTGGGGCTCTGCGAAGAACTCTAATGTGGAAATACTCCAGCGATTTCAAAACAAAGCGCTAAGAATAGTAGCAAATATAGACGAAGACCTCAGAATTACATAAACATCTACAAATCAGAACTGTAAAAGAAGAAATAGAACACAGAATACACTCATACAAATATCGAATAACATTACATACCAACACCTTAGCCACAGCCCTAAGTGAACCAATAGCCATGAAATGGCTAAAACGACACCACATATGGGACTTTATTGAATTAAGCTTAAACAATTTTGAGAGGCAGATTCTTCGCTGGAAGAATGGACCTCAGCAGTCAACATCCACACAAAATCTGCTAAAGGTTTACAACCGATTGCAAGATAAACACAGGGAAAAAAAATTCAGTGGGTCCCGTAGTAAGAGATGTTTTTTCACATATTACGTGTACTACGTTCATTGTCGACCTAGACAGAGTGGCAATCTGAGACGAGACATTAAAGACAGCTAAAAATAACTCCCAAAAGTTGGGTATGGAGCCCTAAGAATGTTTTCCTGTAAGCAGCAATGATCATTAATGTAGCCATATATCTAATAACCACCGATACGAGAAGTCAATTTCTTTGATGTCTGCTTACCTTGCAAGTTAGCATCCCGGTTGAGAAAGCCCATAGCAGTGAGTTGTTCAAGTTGCTGCGAGTAGCGTTGTTCCGGTGGCTGCGATGAATTCGTCTGGTTATTTGCCATAGCAGACATCATCCGCTGCATGAACTGTGTACCAAATATTAGGAATTTACATGGTGCAGTCAATACTACCGATGTATCGAACGAAATATATTACCATATTTACATAACAACTTTCTACATGAGACCTGCAAGTATCTGCATACTGACTGATTCAATGATGACGATGAACAAGGATTTTAAAGGATGAATGAAATGGAAGGGTACAGACAACTTTCATTTAAGTTTTGCGCCAGTACAAACTAAACAAATATGGCTAAGTGACTTGCAACAAGTAACTTGTATTTAGGAAAACTATCATGAAGCCATATTTTAAATGTACCCTTCAAATGAAATTGATACTGTTCTATACTCCGTTGGTTTAGGTACTTAACTAAAGGTAAACATTATTTTATAATATAATTAGACATTTTAAATGAAAAAGTCAAAAGTTTCACACGATAACCGGCAATGTTATGAGTGAATTGTCATGCCACGCCACAGTTGTACTCTTCAATGTAGCAACATCATCTAATTCATTGATTTTTTTTAAAGGTTTAGAGAACCTGTCTTTTTGGGCTCTTTACAATAGACAGCTTACAAAATACAAGGGTGGAGTGATAAGTTTGGTAAAAATCTATTTTGGAATAAAATGATCGCAAATTGCATGGAACCTCCTTGTTCATAACTCTTTTGAAGGACTAAATTAAAAATGTACAGCCAGTACTGCCGGTTAGTTTTTTTTTGACGCAAAGATGGAGAAAAGTGAATTGCGTGTCGTTATTAAATATTATTTTTTGCGAAAAAAAATTATAACGGAAACGAAACAAAAACTTACTAAATATTATGGAGACTGCTCCGTTGATTGTTTGAATGGCTTGGTAGGAAAAGATTTGGCTCCAACGAAGAGAGTATGGACGAAATAAATGCCTATTTCGAAGGGTTACCTAAGTCGTACTTTATGGAAGGGATCGAAAAGCTAGAGAAACGCTGGATGAAGTGCATTGAGTTACAAGGAAACTACGTTGAAAAATAAATAAGAATAATTAAACAAAATTGACTCCTTGTTTAATTTGTACCAGACTTATCACTCCGCCCTCGTATTATATTATTATTATAAATCTAACTAAAAAAATGTGCTTAAGCAGTTACATCTACGAAGAATAGTTTAAGAATAAATGATAAAGTCAAACACACTAATAAAAGAGGAAACTAAATAAATAACTATAATTTGTAGGTAACGTATTTTTAAACAAGAAAGTGTCATGTATAAAGAACCCTTTGTACGTTGTTTACCTTTAGATAATTACCTAAACCAATGCAGTATAGCAACTCACTCAAAAATAAAAGGTATTATGTACCACATCGACGTGCGGGCGGTGGGCGTTCAACTACGACGGAGCCGGCACATATAGACAAAGTATTTTATGTCTACCTTGTTAGTGGTTTCACTGGAGTTAAGAGCAAATCACTCGTAACTTGTTGTGAAACCACTCTTTAATATTTATAGTACTGTAATCATAATACGGTTTCTTTATATCTAAGAAATTATAGCCCTAATGCAAAGGTTAAAAAAAAAACAAAGTTTTGCTAATCTAAGGTTGTGCTTTGACATTTAGATATATTTTTAAAACTTTTGTAAAATATAAAAAAAAGCTTGGAAAGTTTGAAGTTGTAAAACACTAAAAATCTGAAAATGGTACTAGATTTGTAGCCAGTGTTAGACCTCCCCTATTAGTTAGTCATAAGAATCATCATAACGATATTATCTTTTTTTAATCATGTATTTTCAGAATGTAAAAAAGATTAGCGCAATCTAGGACACGAGCTTTCTAATCAAATAAGTATTAAGTATTAATAATCCATTTATTTCAGGCGACACAGGCCCATCGATAAATACTTTATGCAAAAGATACATAATTTTATTAAAAACAAACTTGTACTAATAAATAGAAGGACAGGATCAGTGTCAGTATTGTCAGGACATTCAAAAATGTTTCAACGTAATTTAAAATCAGCATTACCTGCGTGAAGAGCTCTGGGTTCTGTGGCTGGCGAGGCGCGGTGGCCGAGGCGGGCGCGGGCGCGGCGGGCGGCGCGGCGGGCGGCGAGGCCGTGGCGGCGCCCACGCCCATGCCCAGGTTGCCCACCAGCGTGGGCGCGGCGCTGCGCAGTTGCTCCAGGCCTTGCTGGATCTGCAGCAGCGCGTTCAGGGCCTACACGATATCATAAATACTTACATTGTGCTGGCCTTTTTGGACACACGACTATTGCACTATTCGCTTTAATGGTTTTTTGCTTTAACAAACTTTAATACATCTCTGTGAAAATCGAAGTAAAATTTGAGTTGATTGATGACAAACTTCAGTAACAGTTATGCACTATCAGACCGACGTATAACTGACCTGTGGGTTGGACATCATTTGCTGCATTTCCGGGTTCTGTAGCTGCGCCAACATCTGCGGCATCATTGTGCGCATCTGGTCCTGTAGTTGTGGGTTGTTCGCGAACATCGGGTTCTACACAAAATTTTAAAAGTCAACAGCCGAATCTTTAAATGTACGTCTCAATAAGAATGCACCATCCCTTTCCTTCAAAGATGAAGCATATTATTTTACAAGTCACAACATATGGGAATATGATCTTTACTGAACGTTTAAAATATCCAACAATATACTACTTAGTTGGGATTCCGCTCACTTTGTCATTTTTTTTTTGTTTACATGACATTGCCCCGCTCTACGAATTTCTCCTGTATCGTGGGTGCGTTTACAAACATTTAAAATCACATACACAAACAGCCAGACCTGGAACAACTACTTGTAGGTCATACAAATATTTGTACCGTGAGGGAATCGAACCCGCGACACGCAGCGCCAACCGTACCGTTAATGACAATGCACCTCTTCCTACCCCTTTGGGGAATACAGGTGATGTTATGTAGTGTGTTAAAAATAATAATACCAGCCTATTATTGTCCAACTGCCGGGAAAAGGGCCTCTTCTTTAACAGAGAAGGCGAATTGATCATACTTGCTCGGCTGGCGATGCAGTGTGTTATATTATAGTAGTTATTTTCTCACGAAGTGACGCGCGCTTTACTTATGGATACTAAGTGTACAAACACGCGGTGAATGTGTGTGTAAATGCAGGAGCTTTCGGTACCTTCCGAGACAATAGCTACCCGTCTTCACGCACTCGTTCACAGGTTCGTATAATTGGTTACCACAAGTAAAGCGCGCGTCGCTTCGTGAGATTTAAATACTGTACCTAGTCGATAAGCTGAGCTTACCTGATTGATAAGCTGAGACGCCATATCAGGATCAGCAGCCAAGGCCTGTAGCATGTTGTTAGTGTACGGCGCTGTCAGCATGGACTGCATGAGACGCGGATTCTCCGACATCTGCTGCAGCAGCGACTGCATGCCGGGCGTGTTGATGAGGCCGGGGCCCGCGCCCGCGCCGCCCGCGCCCACCGCGCCGCCGCCCGCGCCGCCCCCGCCGCCGCCGCCGCGCTGCCACGGGTTCGGTAATGGCTGCCGGTTTTCGGCCCCCTGCTGCGGGTTTGTGCCGTCCACTGAAGCAAAAAGATGGCGGGTAATGCAGCTGTTTTATAATATGAGATGCTTTGGATAGAACATTTGTTATAGGTAACATTTAGCATTCATTTTCAGACCATAACATTTTTAAACTAAATAAACATAAGATTTTTTAACTTTTTTTTTTAGTAATAGGGTAGACACCAGGTTGAATTATTGAGATGGGGCAGGTAAAACGGACTTAAAAGCCTGTCCCAAACCATTTGGTATATTTAAATTCACAGATTTTGAAACAAAATTAAGTCACCAAGAAAATGGGGAAATTTCACAAAAACCTTTTTTGATGCCATTCTATCCTGTCTTTTATAAGGATCATAAACCTCTACCGGACCAACTGAGGAGGGAAATCTGTGAATGCAGATCAACATGTCTCAAAAAGTTGAGTCTCCAAAAACAGTTTTCCTGTAGCTACAATGTTTAAGGTACCTATCCTTACTAACCATCTCAAAAATGTAACCTGTATACAATGGTAGATGACAAGAAATATTCTCTGAAAAAATACTCGTCTTCCGACAATGTTAAAGTTCTTTTCACAAAAACTGACGTTAAACCCGAGTCTAAGTTGTCAATTTTACATTAAGAACTTTATGATTGTCGGAATAAAGTTCAAAATACAGTAACTGGCCCGAAGGCTGGCTAGGCCTAAAGTTGGAACTTGTTTTGTAATAAGACTGAATGAGTTCATGAACGAACCAAAATGCATTTACCCATTTAAATTGCACACTTTAAAAGAAATATCTTACCAGAGTTGTCCACCAGTCCAGAGAACGGGTTGCCTGCCATACTGCTGGCTACATTCAACATCGGCTCTTGAATGTCTCTGTACATGCGTTGTAGAGCATTGTAACCACCTGAAAAGGAAGGTAAATCAAAACAAGGTAATACAGTTGCCCTCTATTCGTAAATAGTTTCACACTTTATTCTTTAATTACCAGGGCTTTTAAATACAGGGTGTCAGGGGGCATCGACGCGCAAAATGTAACCATAACCTCAGCACATGATTCTATGTCCTTAGTGTAGCAATTTTACGTCAGGTATAAAAAAAAAACATCTTCAGTTTCACAGAGAAGTGCAATACCTCATCCTTTCATCATTCTCCTGCCCTCATCCCAATTTATTTGGGGTCGGCGCAACATGTCTTTTTCTTCCATACTTCTCTATTAGTCGTCACCTCGGTAGTCCCCTTTCTAACCATATCATCATTCACACATTCCATCGATCGTTTCTTTGGTCTTCCCCTACTCTTATAGCCATCGACATTCGTACTCAAAACATTTTCCTCATTTCTCTCTGCTCCATTTCTCCATAACACATGCCCATATAATGATAATCGATTTCCACACAACTTTTCAGTTACCGGTGCCACTTTCAGACTTCCTCTTATGTACTCATTTCTTATTCTATCCATTCGTGTAACACCACACATCCCTCTTAGCATTCTCATCTCAGCTGCATGCAATTGCCTTTCATTCATCCCTTTTGTGGCCCAACAAAGTGCAATACCTATGCAGTTAAAATGTATGGAACAGCAGTTATTACAGATGAATGATTGTATTATAGTCTGTTCCTAAACTATCTGATGAAAATGTAAACAAATCCTGTTCAGGTTAAAATCTTCCGTTTACATACTAAATCAACCTCAATTGTCAAATGAAAAACATCTTTATGGTAATTTAAAGTTAGGATTTCGGGTTAAAGTATTCAAATAATGAAACTAAAAGCACTCAATTTCTAAGTGGCACTTTAAATTGACACAAATTACTACAAATTTTCTGACTTTCTGATCCATTTATTAACATTTTCATCACATACTTTTCGACCACACCATAAGTTTCATAGCTTGATAAAATGTAATACTTTTAAGGGTACAATGGCAGTCTTATCGCTTTTAGCAAAGTGTTCCAGTCAATCTTTGAATGGACAGGAAAGATAATAATAGCCGCTCGACAGCATATGTATTCCTAGTGTATATGTAGCTATAGTATAAGACATTGTTGCATAAGGCGTCATGTTCAGTCAAGTTGATATTATTCAATTAAGAACATATTTGAACTTCAAGCCTCCTTGGATATATTCTTTGCACCTGCAGCATTTTCAAAAGGGGCTAAGGCTAAGTAAAAACCGCACGACGGGTTGATCTATCAAGGTTGAGCTACGCTTTCCGCGGCTGCACATTGGATGGGGGTCATCCATTTCAAACCCTGAACCCTGCGTGGCTCGTAAAGTACGTTAAACCTCCGGTCCCGGCTGTCATTCGTAGAGTACGTGTAGTCAGAAGTCCGAAAGCCCGACATTTGACAACCAGTCTTACCAAGGGCTATCAAGTTCTCCAGTGACTGTGTTGTGGAGGTCAGATAGACAGTCGATCCATATAAAATACTGGTATTCATTACTATGTGCTTAGACTGGAAGCCGACCCATTGGGAAAATAGACAGATGATGACATTACTTTCAACTCTCAACTATAGCATTAAGAGATTCACTTACCAGGTATGCTCTCAAGGTTGGATAGCGCGCGGTCGTGGGAGCGCATGAGTTCCTGCAACATAGCTGGATTGCGGGCCAGCTCCATAGTCTGCCGCAACAGCTCAGGGTTGTTCAGCATGTGGCTTATCTCGGGATTTCGCTGTATTTTAGAACAAAATAAATGACTGAAAGCCGAAGATGCACACTTGCCTTAGAATTTAGGCTATGGTGTAGTAAAAAGTTGAGGCAGTAAGCAGCTGCGTAGTGAGTCTTACTACCCAGGGTCAGCTAGTAGAATACAAAACAGCAGTGTTGAACTTGTTTTTGCACTGTTTTTTTTAATGCCTATTTTTTATTCTGCCACTGGTGGTATTGTAGTGTCGGGGTGTCTAACTCCCTAAGATAAGGATGAGCTCATGATTGCTGATGCATGTTTGCTGTCTGTTAAGGCCAGTGCAGTCCCCACATTTTGTTACAATTTTATATATTAAATGCTCCAGTCATTAAATATCTTTAAAAGAGATTTTGACTCTTAAGTTTGTTTCGCCATTTCTTCTCAGGGGAGTCAGCAGATAGGTAATGTCGACTCCTAGCATTTTTTTTTATAATATGGCATGTGAAAGTGATTTCAATATCTTATTTACAGAATAAACAATTTCATTTCGAAGAACAGAGATAAAACTTACCGCCATTAGGTCCTGCATCTGAGGGTTGGATGTGATGAGCGTACGCATGTTCTCAGGGTCATTCATCATCTGCTGCACGAGCGGGTTGTCAAGCACTTGCCTCAGCATGTCCGGGTTAGTTAGCAGTTCTTGTTGCATACGAGCCTAAGCAAATAACATAAATAATTATTATCTCATAACACTTAGAATTGAAAAAGATTTCCCAGAATAGAGATTAATGGTAAGGGATTTTCATTGAAAAGGAATCTTGTGTACAAAATGTTATAACATTAATACACATTTATCCATACAATAGTAATAGTCCTCCAACCCGAATTTCGGTCATGGCGGTCATTCTCTGTCGGGACTAGCCTTTGGCGCGTAAGATATTATAGTGCGCAAGTGTATAACGCAGGCAGACACAGGTGCACATTTTCTTCCCTCAGCCGTTAAGTCATTGGTCCTGCACCTTATCTCTCTCCGGTCATGTTGGATTACCATCCCAACCATACAATAAGACAACCGTGAAACAGTGTATGAAACAGAATAAATATTATTATGATGCAGTCTTCCAGAGCCAGCATTTCTCTAGTTTCACGTTTCTCTAGAAAAGAATGCATGTTAATTCAGGTAACAAATTATTTGAAGATTTTTACCTGCAAATCCATGAAGGTGCTCTGACCAAGTCCCAAACTTTCTAGGCCTGCTAATCCCCCCAGTGAATTTAGACCAAATGGAGTGGCACCAACATCCGCTGAAATATTAATTTATTAGATTGCTTACAACTTTTAAAACCTTACAATGTAATCGGGGCATCTAGTTAATAGCAATATGCTCCCTGTTATAATGTGGTTGTGATAATATAACACTTATGTCAGTACAGATGAGATGTTGTGCCATAATGGATCTACATGGTATTGAATCATAAACTCTGTATGTGTACATAATTTCCTATTCTTTCTAATACTATTGTGGTTGAAGCACTGAGCAATACGATATTTCTATGGTCACTCTAATTCAAGTCTGGGTATGTGCCAATAAATTGTTCATAACATATGAACACAATTTATCATCAGTCTTTATATAAATGATGAAATTAGTATAAAAATGATGAAAGGGGGACAGAAATTACATTGTTTACTAGTGTCATCTTTGGAAATACTCTGATGTTGTAAAGTTCACAACATCAGAGTATTTCCAAAGATGACACTAGTATTAAAAACTTTGTGTTCCATGTCAATGAAAGTGTTAAAAATTTAACAGAGCTGCAAAATTTAGCAGAGAGCACTTTACTTGTTCACAAACTAAACTAAATTTAAGTTCAGTGCATCGTTTTCTTTCTATTTCATTAAAAAAAAAAAAGGACAGAAGATAAATATTACTTTAGTTGAATTTTTTGTAGCCATGTTTTTAATCAGTTTAGACATGATTAAAAACATGGATACTAAAAATACGTCAATTTACATCAGGCGTTGACTAATTTGACAGGACTAAACTAATATTTATCTTCTGTCCTTTTTTTTATGAAATAGAAAGTAAAAGATGCACTGAACTTAAATTTAGTTTAGTTTGTGAACAAGTAAAGTGCCTGCCTGGGTTCGAACTCATGACCTACAACTCGTAAGTCGGGACCATTACCACTGGGCCACCACTGCTCCCTCTCACAGAGAGGAGACCTGTGTCCCAGCAGTGAGAACATTTTAGGCTGATTATATTGTGAACAAGGGAATCGGCGCCACTAGTTTGGATTTGTAAGAATGACATAGCAGATTAGAATTGATAGTACTCTAGTCCAAAGATTGTAAACAATTACGTATGAATAAATTGCATGAACATAAGAGATTAAGATAGAAGAATCGTTGTTTCTTTCAAGACATAATATATCTTGAATGAAACCATAATATGTCTTTGAAGAACTTCTCTTCACCCCATTTAGATAATTTAAATGTTTAAATCCAACTTTGCTATCAGTTTGAGCTACAGGTGGACCAAGCTGAAGTGACAACTATAATAGAATTATTGTATTTCCATTGTAGGCAATATTTTAATCACTCGTTAGAAACATTGTAAATAAAAAAATTGACCTCTGTAAACAGTTGATAACAAGGGATTATCTTATTTTTTTATTAAACAAGACTTTTATGCATTAAGTTTATGAATGAGCCTTGTTTATATGAACTGTCTGTAACACAATATCCATATTTAATATTATAAATGATAAAGTCAGTTTTTGAACTCAAAGAAATTTAGCACACAGGTAGACATGACCCGGT
This sequence comes from Apamea monoglypha, assembly GCA_911387795.2. Classification (NCBI taxonomy): domain Eukaryota; kingdom Metazoa; phylum Arthropoda; class Insecta; order Lepidoptera; family Noctuidae; genus Apamea; species Apamea monoglypha. Next base: position 11,330,267 of record OU426930.1, on the reverse strand, counting down.
TTGACCTTTTATCCCGGTAGGATTTTCCAACAAGATATTTTATGAACTCTACCCGAGCCAAAAGCTAGTCATTTATAAGATAATTTAGAGTTCCATCATGGCTTAACAAATCCATCATTCTAAGGAATTATTACTAGTTGCATACATCATTCAATTGTGATCATAATTTAATTTTGTATTCATTGATTACCACTCATAGATTGGATACTTTGTACACTATTGTTCTACCCTCTTGCAAAACTCAATGTTCATTGAATACATTAATTATTCATTGACCTAATTACAATAATAAATTTGAAAAATTATTCAATGTAGTAGATACCTAATCTTCCTTTACATTGATGTGAAGCTAAAAAATTACATGCATGTACAGAATTTATTAGGTACAAATGCAGACTCAGAAATAAAATTGAATATGCATCTTGTCTTCCCACTGACCGTATAATTTTTTTCAAAAGCTCTATTCACTTTGTGGAAACCTATATGCACTGCAAACCTATGTTTCACAGTAGTGACAGGATGTAAGCAATTCTGTACCTGGAGGGCGTCGCGTTGCGCCCTCAGGCTCGGGCCTAGGAGGCGTCTTTATCACGAGATGGACTGTCAGCCCGTCCTTGATGTTGTGCTGTTTCAGGGAGTCGACATCATTCAAGATCTTTCCGGCAAATATGAGACATAACTGCTCCGGTTCCGCACTGAATTTAGGGGACAACACTTCCTTGAGCTAAAATCAAATAACGAATTCATATTTCACGTTGCCGATTAACTAAATAAATGTCGTCAGAGATTGCGTGTACAATATCTATGTTATTACGCCATGAGCAAAGTTTCTGACGGTGCCGTACTCACTTTTTTAACGTCAGCATCCTCATCAACTTCCACTTGCTGTTTTTCTTTCGGTGTTTTCACTGTAATAGTAATTTTTTTGGGTTCGTCCTGTCCCTCTGCCATTTTGGCAAATCTAGAATGACTCTGTACTTTGGCGGAAAAGCAGAAATATGTACAAGAATGTAGAATTTGACGATTTGTGTAAGTTGACGGCCGAAGGTACGGCCCACTTTGGTAATTTGTTAGAACTTCGAAAGCCTAAATCACAAGCACATTTAAGTTTTATTGAGTAAAAAATAGAGTTTAATTTGATTCCCACGTAATACATGCGAAGTTTGTCACTAATCGAGTTCTCTATGAAATTCTATTGCTGGACCGGACCCAATGAACAAGCTAAAAAAAAAGGCAAGTGTTGCCAAAATAATATAAAACTAATTTAGTCTTTAGTATATCAAAGACAAAATAAGGGTGCAGAGATACTAGACTAGATGTCATTTAGTATTGTTTAAATTGATTTTAATTATATTTTATGTATGGCATATTATTCCATTATTTCCTTTATTTCAATGTAAACAAATAAATTATATTTTTAAATATTAGAATATAAAAGATATTTTTATAAACAAAAAGATAAAAAAACATTTAAAAATATAAAAAATAGTAGCACACCGGTATCGGGAACAGGGTCCAAGCTACCGGCGGTCAGGGCTCCAGAGAGAGGAATCTCCTGACAATGCGAGCCGTGTCCAGAAGTACCGCTTTCTGAATCAAGCCCTTGATCCAGCTGCCCAAAGAGAGCCTTCTCAGGTGTTAGTCGAAGCTCTTGGCTATTAAGCCATTGGCTGTCACGACTATCGGCACAATGACCGCTGAGTCCACATGCCACATGTCGACAACCTCGCGAGCCAAGTTAAGATACTTGATTTGTTTATCTTTCTCGGCTTTCACGAGGTTCTCATCATGCGGGACGGTTATGTCAACAATCATTGCGCGCCGCTCTGATCGATCCACCACCACTATATCAGGCTTATTGGCAACAATAGTCCTGTCAGTGATGATGGATCGATCCCAGTACAATGTGATATTTCCATTTTCGAGAACTGGGTCGGGCACATACCTGTAGTACGGCACCTCCGATTCCACAAGGTTGTATTTCAGAGCAAGTTGCTGATGTATTATCCTAGCTACAAGGTTGTGTCTATGCAAGTACTCTCCGTTAGCTAGACGAGAACACCCGGAGATAATATGCCTGATTGATTCCCCCGGCCGGTGGCATGCCCGACAAACGTCAACCATGCCGTCTTTCAGAATAAATCTCCGGTAATTGTTCGTCATCATAACTTCGTCCATAATTGCACCCACAAAACCTTCGGTTTCTCCAAAGAGGTCACCGAAACGCAGCCAGGCTACGGACGCTAGTAGATCTACATCGGGTCCATGTAGGGCCCGGTAAAAGCGTCCGTGAAGCTCCTTACTTTGCCATACTTCCATGCGATCATTCGTGTCAAGCACTACTGGCTTGCGCCAGTTCTCTTTAGCCAAGGAGAGCGGGGTGAGGCCCTTGTCCATCGCGACTTCACCTCGATGCATCCCCACGTCGGTTTCTAGGAAATATTCCCTGAGACTGCATATCTCGCGATTGTGGAGGGTCTTAGCGTTTAAAAAGCCTCGACCTCCACACTTTCGCGGGACATACAGCCTCATTACCGATGACCGTGGGTGATGCATTCGATTTGCAGTCAACAGCGTCCGGACCCTCCTATCCAGGGCGTCTAGTTCGGTTTGAGTCCATTTGAGTATGCCGAAAGAGTACATTAAAACCGGCATGACCCAACTGTTGAAGGCACGCACCTCGTTTCCGCCTAATAGAAGACTATTAAGTACTTTTTTCAGGCGGCCAAAGAACCGCTCCTTCAACGATTGCTTCATGTCAGTAACATTGATGCCTAACGCTTCCGACATACCCAAATACTTATAGGTATCGGATGCGAAGAGGACTCTAAGGTTTTTGGATTCCGAGAGTTGGGTGAGTTATTCCATTAATTATTACCTAGAAAGTAATGCAAGATATGTGGATAAATATGTGTGGTAATAATTAGTTATTTAATTTGTGATTATGTTTGTCAGTTGTAAATATATGTATAAATAGTACCTAACCACTTGACTGTCTCCCATTGTTATACGCGGCAAACGGTTGCTTGTCACCCGATTACGTCATCGCAGCGGGCGGTCGGCCCGGGAGACGCTCCGGGCGTCGGGAGTCGCGTGACGACTACCGGCCACCGTAGGCGCGGGCCTGCGGGCGGAGAGCAATGGGTAGCTCACCGCCCGATCAGGACCAGGCCCGTGCCTGACGGCGCGTAAGTGTTCCACGCGCGCTTCAAAGAGATGTCAGCATAATCCGAGGGGCCCCTTAGGGCCGAAGCCTGCCGGGTCAGCGGGATTGTCCGAAAGGGTTACGGGTTTTGCGTAATTTCCCTACTTGATATTTGTGCGCCGATAACGGCAAAACATAGAAATCTCTGTATGTATGTACACCTATTCTATTTCAAACGCCTATTTTTACACCTATGTTTTACAAATAAAACTTTAACTTTGTAATTTTAGTGTCTGTTGTCTATGTACCAATTAATTTTAATTTAATTTAATGTATTCTATGGATTATTATTATCTGAAATAAATTAATTTAAAAAATTGTACTGGTTAACACCATAAACTATTGAAAGACGTATCCGATCACATTTTCAAAAACTTGTAGTTCCGTTTCCTGATTTTCCGGAAAAGTTTGTATTTGAAACCAGCTGAAACTTATGTCTATGGCTGAAACGGAAACAGAGTTTCGGTTTATTTTGACTTGACAGCTGACATGAAACAAAAACAAAAAACAGTTTCCAATAATGTCTCTCGCAAAATTTTAATGAAATTACTAGGTACATAAACCAAGTTTGGTAAGACGAAAGTTATACATGTAGCGATGACATGAACGTCTAGCCATTCAATTATTTTACTACAGAAATTCCTGTTTCAGCGGTTTTTAATTCTTGTTTTAGATCTTCATTGTTAGGTGACTTATTTCATAAGCACTGAGCGATATTATTGCATGCCGTAGAATGCCTAACACGAGCGTTTAGGCCGTTTGTCACTAATATTAATTCATTGCAGCAAATGGAGGTATGAATTGTGATTATTTGGTAAATCTAGTTGCTCGCCTACTTGTTGTATGTAAACACTAGCACTGTCCGCGCGGATTTGTACCCTACGAATTTCAACACCCAGTGGCGTAGCGTGGGTATCGGCTGCCCGGGGCGGAAGACAATTTTGCCGCCCTCTTAATTAGGTATTTCAATTTAATGTATACTATACATTATATACATTAATTCTAGAGAACTTTTCGGCAAGAACAGTCATCATTATTTTGCATTATATAGGTTAGATTTTAAATAAAAGTTTTTTTTTTTACAATCACGTTTAATATACAAAAATTCTTACTTCAACCATTGGGTTGAAGTGAGAATTTTTGTATTAATTGTAAAAAAAAAAACTTTTAAACAAAAAATCATTCAAAGAAAGGGGATTCCCCGAATTCGTCACAGAATAAGCAATGAAAAATTCCGTGCTCTTTTCAATTGCTCCGAATTTATAGTTGCGTTAAAAATATGCAATGGTTCAAATATTTACAAAATATATTTTATAATTTATTGTGAAATTTTGCCGCCCCCTGAAAAGTGCCGCCCGGGACGGATCGTAAAATCCTCCCCAAAACAAATTATTACCGCTTTTCACCCAGAATTTAAAAAAATCTATAAACATTATTTTTTTATAATGATGAATGCTGAGTTTCAAATTAGACCCCTCTAAGATTCTTCCATGAAAACTTGTAACACCCCTCATCATCTGCCTAGCCTTTTCCCAACTATGTTGGGGTCGGCTTCCAATATAACCGGATTCAGCTGAATACCAGTATTTTACATGGAGCGACTGCCTATCTGACCTCCACAACCCAGTTACTGGCTAATACGATACCCCTTGGTAAGACTTACTGGCTTCTGACTACCCGTAACGACTGTCAAAGATCTACGAATGACAGCCGGGACCAACGGCTTAACGTGCTTTCCGAGGCATGGAGGGGTCTCGGTATGTAAAGATGGTCACCCATCCATAGACCAACCGCGGCAAGCGTAGCTTAACCTGATCGATCGACCTGCGCGGCTGTTATTATTTAGCCACGGGCCCCTCTTTAATTCAACTCATCTCATACTCGATAAGTTTGAATTAAATTAAATCAATAAATAGATCTATTGTTGATGTTGTATTGGCCGAAGAAAAGATGGATGGATTGTGTGAGGAATGATATGAAAGAGAGGGAGTGAATGATAGCGTGACGGTTGACAGGGGAGAATGGAAGAAGAAAACGTGTTGCGCCGACCCCAAGTAACATGGGATAGGGGCAGGAAGATGATGATGATGAAATAGATATATTGTTTGTAGGTGGACTTACTAGACACTTTCTTGCGTGACGAGAATCAGCAATCACAACACAGCCCAAACCTATCTCCAGCGGCAAATAAAAGAAAAAGTGATAAAGTACAGGGTGAGGACTCAAACTTATTTTATTTTTAGCCTTTGTTGTCCCACTGCAGGGCAAACGCCTCTCTTTCTCCTTTCCACTCCTCTGTCTTGAGCTAGTGTGGACCAATCCTCTCTATAGACATCAAGCTCGTCCTGCCATCTTCTCTTGCGTCTGCTTCGATGTCGCCGAACGTATTTAGTTTATCGGAATCATTTTGGCTAGCCTTGTTCGTTTTACAGTTAAAAACACTCGCCCGGAGATTATCACCCCCTGACTCCAGGGGGTTCTGGCATAGTGTCAATCGCTTCCTCCTGGGAGCTTCAAACTTAGTTTTAAGATCAGATATAATAAAAACCACCCATTTCTGCTGTTAAAAAATTAAAAAATTAAATTAAAAAAGGGATTAAGTTTTACTTACAGAATAAGTTTTGTATAAGTAAAAATTAATCCCTTTTTTGACCAATGAGACTTAATTATGTTAAGTATTGTTGCCCCTAAGGGGCGCTTATCTGTAAGAAAAATAATTTATGTTAAACTATGATTGGTAGTACAGTACATACATGTTTTTATGAAGGATTGTTACATATAATGTTATTATAATGTGTTCTTTATCCTGCAGATGGGAAAGAAGTAACTGATCAGCAAGCCAAAGAGGAAAAGGAGCAAGCTGAGACCATAGCTTCCATGCTAATGCGTAGCTATGACACCAAGTTTTGCGGTGAAGATGACACATCTCAACCAACTTCACAAACTGCACCCATTATACCTATAGAAGTAACACGCAAGAAAAAGAAAAGAAGGAGGTATTTAAGATCTCTCTCAATTTACGGCCATAGCAAACATTAAGGAGTCATTTAATTCCGTCCACATCCATAAACTCTACTTCCATAAAATTATAGGACTTCATTACGGCTTTTCCAAACTGCACTAGAGCAGTGGTGGCCCTGTGGTAATGGCCACAACTTACGAGTTGTAGGTCATACGCTCGCTCGAACCCAGACAGGCGTTGTACTTTGCGTAAATTATTTCATCGCTCAAAACGGTGAAGAAAGACACTGTGAGGAAACCGGTATGTCCTAGAACCATAAATTCGAAGACATTTGACATCTACCAATGCGCTCAGGACCCATGGTAGATTACGGCCGACTCCCTCTCACCGAGAGGAGGCCTGTGTCCCAGCAGTAGGAACATTAGAGGCTGATTATGCAAACTGCGCACTTCATTCAGTATTATCATGATTTATTACTAGTTTATTTTTGCCGTAGCAGATCCCAGATATCAATTTGTCTAACGAACTGCCGATATGAGTCAATACGCAAAGTTGCCAGTGCCTTTGGAATGCGAGAAGTGTCTGAAGATGATGCTTGGAACTTCTACTGGACTGACATGAGTGTCTCTGTCGAAAGAGCGAAAGAAATGAAGCGGTTTCAGCGCATCAACCATTTCCCTGGCATGCTAGAAATCTGCAGGTGAAGATAATAATGTCCAGTGTTTTAATTAAATCCATAGCATTTCTTGATTTTATATGTCATGGTATTTTCAGAAAAGACTTGCTGGCACGTAATTTGAACAGAATGCAGAAAATATATCCAAAGGAATACAACTTTTTCCCAAAAACTTGGTGCTTGCCTGCAGAGTAAGAATGTCTTAATATATTATGAATTGCATAAAAATAAAATTCTAGGGAACCATTTCAAGTGTCTCTTGTCAACAAACATGTTCTTTCAGTTTCGGTGAAGCATTAAACTACAGCAAATCACGTAAAAATAAGACGTTTATTATAAAACCGGAATGTGGCAGTCAAGGACGCGGTATCTATTTGACGAAGTCGCTCAAAGAAATCAAACCTACAGACAAGCTTATTTGTCAGGTAACTTTAACCAACACTCAAGTATCTATTTTTAAATCAAATAATAAATTTAGTAGCTTCTTATATTGTACTGTTTCCCACTAGAACTATAATCGCAGTAACAACACGATTGTATCATGACAATTTCTATATTATTGTGTAATTCCATAATAACAAAATTAGCGAATATAATTGTAGGTGTATCTGTCTAAGCCATACTTGGTGGATGGGTATAAGTTCGACATTAGAGTATACACTCTTATAACGTCGTGCGATCCACTCCGAATTTTTGTCTATAATGAAGGACTTGTAAGGTATGTGCAGCTCCCAAATAAATAATTTGGAAAAAATAGGTACATTAGACACGAATTCAAATTAAATTCATCAATTTGTAAAGTAAGTATAAATAATAGGGGACCAAGTGTACTACCCTGAGGAACCCCAGTTTTACAGTAAAGGAAGATTTATATATCTCTTTACATTATTTTATTCTGGAGACCTCAACTAATTGTTTTCTTTTTTCTAGATAGATTTGAAGTATTTTTTGGGCATTTCCTCGAACCCAATATTCAAGCATTTTATGTGCAACCGAATCAAATACATAACCTAAATCTAAGATTATGATCAAATTACTTCCTTGACAAAAGTTTTCTGTAATGTTGAACCTTATAATTTGTAACAAGCTAGTTACCTTTTTAAATCTCTTACTTTTAATAAATTCTGCCCAAGGTTTGCAACGAGTCGATACGCGGATCCTAATGTGAATAACACGACTAACGTGTTCATGCACCTGACTAACTACGCACTGAACAAACACAGTCGCACTTACGTGTATGATTCTGAAGCGGGCAGTAAACGGTGAGCAAATCTTTTTATAATAATTTTGTATCATACGTAGCAGAATGATTTTAGAACGTGATTGTATCAAATGCCTGGTAAAGGTACTTTGAAAATTAATTTAAACTTCTTTTCTATGCCTATTATATTCGACGACATTGCAGTTTCGATTTTATTCAATTATTTTACGAAAATCGAGATGGGATACGGAATACGCAGTATCTAACCCTGTTTCGGCCCTCCGGGTCACGGAAAAGAAGTTTTATCCCCATATCCAGACACAGGCAAAAACGTAGCCTAATTAACACTTACCCACCTAATCGAATCTAAAGTCACGATGAATTTCCATTCATCAGCAAGATATCGACTTTGAACAAGATCCTGCTATCGCAAGGTGTGGACTTGGACAGACTGTGGCACTCCATAGACCAAGTGATAGTGAAGACGATAATATCGGCGTGGCCGATACTCAAGCACAGTTACCACGCGTGTTTCCCCTCGCATGACATGGTTCTTTTGAGTTTTATATTTGTTTGAGCTTCAGATGGCATTGTATTTGAGTATGAACATTTTATTGAGAGTATTGATAACAGCAGCATTATACATTCTTTAGGTCTGGTATCTGTAGATTTTGAATGCCATTTGCTTGAAGTTGTATTAGCGTAACTTTTTTTCAATACTGCCGAAACATAAAACTAGACGTACCCGTAAAATTAAGAAAAATCAGGCATTACCCTGAAGGGATGGCTGCTCTACCTTCTAAGAGTATTATTAGAATTAGTGCAAATTAGCCTCTATTAGATCTTGATGTCGCATAATAACTATCTTATTAACTCCGTAAGCTACATTTTATACACATTTTAAAGCATATAATAAATAAAATGTATTAATTTATATGAATCTTTCATAATGTTTTTTCTCATTTTGCTGAACAGCAAAGTTCAAAGTTGCTAAAGCATCAGCTTTAATCTAAGGCATAATATCATATGCCTAACTTTAACAGCTAGCCATTCAAATTCTCTATTTCATATCGTTCAAGCCCTTGATAAAACAGGAGTATGCTCAACAGCCTGGCTTTCAAGGTTTTGATAGCAAACAGTTCCCGTTCTTCGTTTTATCATCTATGTTAGTAAGTAGTACCTAGATATTTTTCAGCCATTCATGTAAGTATGCATACATAATTAAATCAATCGTAATTATTTGTAATTGTAATCATTACGTTGCTATTTTGCAGGTACACGCCTGTTTTGAAATACTGGGCTTCGATATTCTTCTAGATCATAAGCTACATCCCTACATATTGGAAGTAAGCACTTACTACATACCTAATTAAAATCTCGATGGCTAACCCTGACCCACTGTCAATGGGAATTGAAATATTGATGAATCTTGTAGGCAATGGACTTAACAGATTGCGCCATACTTCAGTGTCACCACAACATCAACGATGATGTGAAGAATTTCTACACCAAATTAAATGTCCTCGCACTTAAATGAACAATCATGAATATAGTTAGAAAAATCGCTTTGCAACAAATTGACCCATACTACGATTCTCAAGGCAATAAAGTACCCGTTAAAGAGCACCATTGTAATATATTTTTGTTGTTGTCTTTAGGTGAATCATTCACCGAGTTTTCACACGGATACGCAGTTGGACCGTGAGGTGAAGGAAGGGCTGTTGACTGACACCTTCACTATGCTCAATATATGGCAATGCGACAAGCGACGAGTACTGGAGGAAGACCGCAAGAGGATACGAGACCGCCTCCTACAGACCAATAAGTTAGTAAGAAAAAATGAAGAGACGATCGTAACACAACGCGAGCTACGCTGTAGCACAACGTTAGCTACGCCGTAGCTTCACGCGTAGCGCGTAGCAGCTTTCGAAATCATGACTGCATCACTGTCAAATCACAGTGATTTTTATTCTAGTTACGTTAAGGTTGCAACAGGACTATAACAGTGAAAGGACTACTTTCACAGTTATTTTACCTCTGACTTTAAACAGCGCTGCCAAATCACGGTGATCTTTATTGTAGTTACGATAAGGTTGCTACTTACTTACTGGCTGACAAAAGTTAAAAATAAAAACTGCGAAGGGACTGTACTCGAGATTCTATAACTGTACTCGAGTAGTCAAATTTTCGCAGAACCTCGCACGTTTACCCTTAAACACGAATTACGCATTGCTTCAATAGTCAAACATAAATTTTGCAGGTTTGCAGAATTCACACCGACGGAAGAGAAGGAACCAGAAAAAAGTCCGTGGCAAACGCAAATACAGTGGGAGGAAACGCATCTGGGAAATTTTAGGTATATACCATGTTATGAACGTAAAAAACAAAGAAATCTATTTTAAATTAAAAAAAAAAAGCTTACGTTTAATACACATGTAACATTTTTTTTTATAAATAATGTAGTTTCATTTATTTTTGGCCTATCATACCTTGCGTTTCAGATTTCATAATATGTTCAACTTATAGTAAACTGGTGAAACTAAAGTCCATAAAAATAGTCTTGATACTCACTACACTACACATATACACATATTATCATGAAAATGAAGGACAAGTTAATTTTTTGTAACACATAGGGACTCCGTCAGACCACCGAGATTTGCATTTTCCCCTCAGTCTTGTTTCTGTCGCTCATTAAATACTTTACTAGAGCGGCAAAGATTGCTTGCAAACGCCCGCTCTCTACTGCATTCATTTGGCCCTTTTGCAGAGAGATGTGCAAGGATGCGTTGTAAGGCATGTGCCTAAAAATACTAACGTTTCATTTTCTTTTGAGGAAACGCAGCCGTTGCGAGCCGATTCCGTACTATGTGGTCTACTCCGAAGTGGTATCGGCCGATTGTCGGCCGTTTCCTGCTACGAAGTTACTATTTGGTTCGGTCGGTCCCGATCCTACACTCCTACACCTTTTCGAATATTGACTATGGTCCCGACCCAACTGAGCCAATCCGATCATTTGCACTTTGTACTTCGTAGTAGACCCCCTGCTTCTTCCACTAGTGAAGGATATTTCTAAGCTACATAAAGTGGAAAGTGTGAATCCGGGATACTATTAGCTCAGCCCTAAAAAGATTCTTGATGTTCCGACCCTAATAGAACGTGGTAGACTTTCGTATTATAATATCAACAGACGCGTCTACCCGGTCGGCGAGCAGTACGCGTCGCTTTTCCAGCAGCCGTCGGGCTCGCTGTACACGGGCACGGCCTCATCCCGCGCCCGCGGCGACTGCACGCGCTTGCAACGGGAGGAGTTTCAGGTACTACACTGCTGGCTACATTCACGCGAACTTGTAGTACGTTGTTCTATATGATACCTAAAATAAACATTAAAAGTCCATGCTGTGCTTTGTAACACAGCAAACGAAAGCCAAAGCGGAAGCTCTGAAGAAACCATCGCAGCCGAAAGCTATTAAAGAAAGTGATAAGAAGTCCATTGAAGAAGCAAGTTCCACGACAACTGCTGCCACTTCCGCCACTGTTACTGCTACGGAGAAAACCACTAAATCTAAAGCTCGAGTGGAAAAAGAACCGAAACGCAAAGATAACAAGGATGATAAAGAGAAGAGGCTGACTACCAAACCGTCGCTTTCACTGCAACCGGTTAGTGATGTGATTTTAATAGAATCTTTCCCCATTATAGGTTCCCAGACGAAAAGGGGACACCTGTTAGCGTCGTAGATGGTAAGGCTATAAGGCTGTAAGTGAACTCCGTAAAGACTGAACCGTCGACTTGGTGAAGGTAACAGAAATCGTGGACGTCTTTCGGATGATTGATGATGATGCAACTCTATTTAATAGTGAACTCTGTGAACAAGGATTTTATGCTGTACAGTCACGAGCCTACCTATATTACTATGGACAGCTCGGCAATAATATCTGATTTCATCATTCATCCAGTCGCATTCTATATTTTGGCTTCAAAATATGTGCCAATGCAATATTAACATATAATTATATTGCAATATTAACAGATATTAATATCTGCCTACTCAGTTAAATTCAGAAGAATGTGATACCTCGTTCTCATTGTGATCGAAAATATCTGACATCACTGGCAGCATAAACACACACACACCACAACAGCCAGCAATTATTTTTACACAAAGTTACTTAGTTTGATTTACAGAATGCGTAGATGACGACTTCCTAATAGGCCTTATTACACCTTGTATATTTTTGCGAACTTAACTAGGTGACCGAGTGCAAGCCTACATACGTGCTGTGCTCATTCGAACCTGATCCTATCGTGGAGAAAGAAGAACGCGAGAGAGTCAACTTGTTGGCGCAGAGGGACTTCCTAATAAGAAGTTATGGCATGCTAGAACAGGTTAGACCTACACACCTTATATCTCAAGCCCCGTATAACAAAAGTTGCGGAACATGCACATTGCTGCAGCATGGCAGAAAATATTGCCAGGTAAATTCCAGGTAGATACAAAAACACAAAAAAAAAAATGGGAGTCAATGTTCTACAACTTTTGCTATCAATGAATTCGAGGCTTTACTTATGATAATTCGCTATCAATTTAAAACGACTGAATTCTAAACGTTTTTGTTACCTGCAGATCTACTTAGTCATGAAAAAAATGGGAACACTAAGACCCGAAGACGAACGCAAATATGGCGTCTATGGACGACTATCAGTGGTCTCTAACACCCCCAAGGTAAATGTGAATCACACTAAGACAATGTTCTCAGGCCACTTCATTTGATTTTGCTTAGACTCTCTTTCTTACTTTCGTTGGCCAACACAATGTTTTTTTATTAAATATTCATCTATGAATTGGCACTTTGAACATTGCGAACATCCTCTAAAAAATATCATTCATTCAATTCAAGTCATTATTCTAAAATGTTGTGTTTGCCTACAGAAAGTGTGAATGTTTATGCTGCATGAAAATTAAGCTATATAATAGAAAAAAATTAGTTGTAAGAAAACAAAGAAGGGACCGATAAAATTTTTGTGTACAGACCACCTATATGAAGAGCAAAACAGTCGCACACAGGCCTAACGCCCAAGGAGATAACTCGGACAGTGGTGAGTGGAAATTAGAATATATGTAGGTAATTCGCGCTGTCCGTACGCGGCTTAGTATTGAGCCGCGTACAGGCAGCGCGAGGTCTTGCCAAGCGAATAGTTTGCCACAAGGCTCAACTATTCGCCGCAGCGACAGATGCTCACCTCTGTGAGCATCTGTCGCTGCAAACACACACACACCATTCATTCATTCATTCTGAGGCAGACTGTGGCGTCTGTACGTTCTGTTTATCCACCCTAACTTGGATACGCAATTTATAGGCTTAAAGTGGATTCATGTCCAAGAATCCGCCTATAAATTCCGTTTATCCAACTAGGCATAGGATGGATTCTCGGACATGCGTTTCCGCGTATCCACCTTACTGTAGATTTTTTGTGGTGGATAAATGGAAAGCTTAATTTAGCCATAACGAATGAAAATAACGCCCATCGCACACCTTATCGACTCGTAAAATATTGAAATGTGAGCGTTGCATCAGTAAAATTTCTCGGTCGGCTTTGCGTCGCCGTCGGCGATAACTGACTGTCACTTACGTGATACGATTTAAACCTCACATTTCAAAGTAATTATGAATAGAGTTGATTTTTTGTGTGTGGCGGCTATCAAGATCCCCATTTCTTTTGTTAATATTATTTGTAGGATTTCAAGTGGAGGTAAGGAGTAAGGATGTAGTGATCTGGAAGCGGCCGTCGCCCCTGCAACCCATTCCAGAGCGCACCACCAAAGCACAAATCGTCCGCACTGCCTACACCATTTGGAGAATGAACTCGTTTGTGTTTATGCTCTTATTCTATCTTGTATTTTGTTGAATTTTCTCCATTTTTGACAAGCAGGAATTCAATGTCGTTCTGCTAAATAATTTTATCGCTGACTGTACTTTCGGACGTCTCGCTCTCACACATACACTTGTTTTCGTTACGCACACGCGGCGAGCACGTACCAAGAGCGTTGGTTGACCGTTCGCTTTGATGTACACCGCCCGATGCTCGGTTCCTATAAACAGAAACGAATCGTTTTGCTTAGCAATGGTAGCATTTTTTATTGCCTAACTGAGCATACAATAGATTCCTAAGCAAATTTTAGTGTTCTTGTGATAGCTACTTCCATGTGGGAGGATCTGCAATGCAAACCTTTAACCCTTTGACCGCCACGTCAATAACGAAAATCCGTGCTCTCTACGCCAAGAGACAAATTCCTTCTTTCATACCTACAAAATAATAGTGACGGCAAAAGTATATATCGATAAAACATCGATACATTTTACTTGTGCATGGTTTACGAATAAAAATTGTTTTTATGTGCCATTGAATGTATTAATTTTCACCCCTTTTCTCTACTTAGTAATCATTACTAGAAATTACATCGTTAGATAATAGCAATTTTATATTAACCAGTAAAGGTCCGTAAATTATAGGAACAAGCCATAGGTGATAAACGTGCTTAATAGTATTTTCTTTTTTTCCAGATTAGTTTCGATTCCCCTGCCCAAGTAGCGAGGCGCGTGGGTGTGTGTTCCATACGACAATTTGCGACGTTCCGTGTGTTCGTTGTGCTCATGAGACTGTCCATTACAATGCTCCACTTGTTCGAGTGAGCGTTTGTAAACCAAATATAGTCGTAACTGTATGATGATTATTGTTTGCTACAACTGAAAACAATTATAGCTCGCAATATATTCCAGTTACAAATAAGAAGTATTTTTATATTGTAATTGCTAACGTGTTCATTGTAATCATGATAATATTAACATTACCGATAATCCTTAATAATATTAGAGTAATTTTGTCAATGTTCTGTAAATTCTGGTGCATAGAAAAATAAGCAATAACTAACATTATTTTTACTATAAACTGTATTTTTATTTTTACAGTTATCATTGTTTTTATGGAATAAAACTATATTTTAATATCAAATCTATATTTTCTCTTATCAATAAAAAAGTTTAATAATATCAGGAAGTCTTTGCAGTTCAGTTCTGTCAATTGGTTGAATCAGTTAAGTCTGTCTTTACAATCATCTGAAAAGTATGTAATCACGAAACAATACATTTGCAAGTTTTTCTTATTCCATCACATTTATACAATATGTAACAAAAACCCTGTCCGATCCTTAAGAGTATTATTCGGCATCGTACTGCGTACACATATACATAATCATTTAATGGATTTGAGATTATTATTTTTCCCCGGTGAATATCATTAAATTAAAATAAAAAATAAAAACTGACCAAAGGCAACACTGATCGCTCGAAAAAGTTCACGTCTTACTACCTACAGTTTTGTGTCAAAGAAGCCGCCCGTGTCATGAACCGCGCTTTGTCGCGTGCCGCCAAACATACCTACACTACGCGCGGTGCGCGTAGGTATCAGCTGATATTGTTTTGTAGGCATAGTAATCCGGATTTCAGATACTCTCCGTATTTTGTGTTTTTGACTTAATTCTGTTTATCAAGGAACAATTAATTGAATTAAATGTAGCCCTGATAAGGGCTTTTTTTTAAATGTGATGTGCTTCTGGCAATGTACTTACCGACTGCAGGTGTTAGTTTATTAAAACGTTCACTTGTTGTTGTTGCATACTGCGGCGATCGTGCTCCACAAGTCCACCTCCAACACTAATACACATTCGACACCTTTTTGCTAAATTTGCACGTACTCCTTGCAGCGCGCTTGTGTCCGATTTAAGTGAATCGAAAGCTGCCACAATCCGAGTTCTGACTTCGATTTCGACCGACGGTACTGTCACACCTGGTCTATTAGCGAAACGCACCTCGTACGTTCTACGCGCAGCTGCATAATTGCAGTCGGTCTTGCCTAAGCACATCAACATATTAAAATATTCCTGATTAGAATACGACATTGTTCGCGAAACGACAGCGCTTGATACGTACGGACGTCAGAACGAAAGCTATCTCCACGAAAGACTAGCAACAAGTATCGCGTCGGTAGGTAACTAGGCGGCGACATCAAAAGAGTCGGCGACTAGTTGAAAGAGTGTCTACGACGCGGTAGTGTAGGGCGGTGTTCTTTGAAATAAAAATAGGTAAAAATAAAAAGATTTTGCCGGCGGGTGGAGTGTTGTCAACTTACGAAAATTTGCCATATTCAGTGTTAAATTTCGCATGGATTATAAAAATTAAAAATCAATAACTTTTGGTTTTTATGAGTTACATTTTATAACAATTTTTTCTAGTACGTATGTTGACCCAGGAATACGCCTTTATTGGATCGGACAGGGTTTTTGTTACAGATTGTATAAAACATATTTTAATTTGCATAACTGTAGCAACCGCCTCTTTTGATTACATATAATTCACTAACATAATAAACAATCATCTGAGACGCTTTAAATATAATTATTATTTCGCGTATATTATAATACAGGGTCAAATTAAATTAGCTAGGTAAACTCCGCAGACGTGATGGGTATCGATATCTAAATATAACAACAAAAAAGAAATTGAAGACTTTTTTGTGGGGTCAACGACCGCGATTACTCGTAGTGAAGACACTTGTAATATCAGTTTTTTTATAAACTTTTTTTTTTTTGTGTAAACTTCACAGACGTGATTGGTATAGGTTCCTCAGCACGATAAAACAAAAAAAAACAGATTTTCTCATATCGGTATCAACACTACCACCAGCAGTAGTTGGTCCCCAAATAATCAAATCATTTTCATTTTATCATGTTTAAATATCCAAACCCTGCATGCAGTTTCGCTAGCTAATTTAATTTGACCTGTAGAATGTGGAATATATTTAGCCACCTTCGTTTCATTGCACGAAGTTTACCCCTGTTTATAATTACATATGCCACATCTTTTTCATCTATTCTTTACCCCAAAGTCAATGTCATTAAAATCAACAATCATTTAGCATAAGTAAATTGCACTTTTTCTCATTGTACTAAATCCAGCAGTACTAAGAATGTCTTAAATTGTTTGTTAGTCAAAACTGTAGTCTCTTTGCTAAGGAGCCGCCATCGATGTTTTCCAAAAGCTTTCTCTTGAGCGATGGTTTATCAGCCTCTATTCGATTGCAAATACTCGTAGGCATGGGCAGCTTAGATCCTACCGAAGGAGCTGGTTTGTTGCTGAAACAAAGGTTTATTTTCAGACACCTTTTTTTTTCTTAGGTAATCCTCATAGATAGCCTGGAAAGAAAGGGAGGTTATGTCGGACTCCTACCACTGTTCCTTCCAGTTCCACGAGTCGGGAGAGTCTGACTAGCCTTTTCCGAACTATATTGGGGTTGGCCTCCAGTCTAACCGGATGCAGCTGTATACTAGCATTTTACTTGGAGCAACTGCCTATCTGACCTCAACACAGCTAATGTATAACACGATAACCCTTGGTACTGGTTGTTTCCCGAGGCACAGAGGGGTCTCGATATGTAATGGATGGTCACCTATCCACAACCCGACCGCGGCAAGCGCAGCTTAACCTTTGATCGACCCGATCGACAGTTATTATTTAGCCACGAGCCCCTTTTCTTTGGTGTACAATAATATAAATAAATAAATTGCATTTACATACTGAGAATATTTCACTATACCTAAAGTATGACATCTGCAACGCCTGCGTGCAGTCGCACCGACTGGGAGGGTACAGAGACAGGAGGCTCTCCATCAGCTGGATCAGATCGTCCGATGCGGCACTGAATATGTGACGCAGTTGCTGCGGTGGAAACACCTTGAACTGCACATAGTCTGTCAAGGTTTTCATTCCCTGGAAATAAAAAAGTAGAGTGATAGTCAGAATTCAATCAGCATCAATGGTGATGATGCATTTTAGGGTAAAATAATAAAACATAGATAAATATACACATGACTAGGGGACCACTAAAAATAAAAGTTTGAAATGGCTTCTAGATTATAAAAAGAAAAGGTTTGAGGTAAAATTTACTTGCATGCATGAGACATTAATTCCTGACTACTTTTGAAATTTCTTAATATTTTCATTATGCAAGTGTGGGTATAGCAGCAGATCTTGGGAAATTACTGTGGCCGGCAACAAGCTCATAAATACATACTTACAGGCCAAGTTTCTTCATTTGGTGTGCCAAATACTTGGAAGATCCGCGACAGTTGATCCAGGTCTGATTCTCCAGGTAAGAAAGGTACTCGCAGTAGTAGTTCAGCTAATATACAACCTATTGCCCACATATCAACACCTGTACCATATTGTCTTGCTCCAAATAACAGTTCTGGTGACCTGAAAAGGGATGATAAGATTTTTTGACACATCCATAAAATCACGCCTTTTTCTCATGGGTATAGACATAATCTGAGGGGCTTGTGGCTAAGTAATAACAGCCGCACGGGTCGATCGATCAGGTTAAGCTACGCTTGCCGCGGTTGGTCCGTGGATGGGTGACCATCTTCACATACCAAGACCCCTCCGTGCCTCGGAAAGCACGTTAAGCCGTTGGTCCCGGCTGTCATTCGTGCATCTTTGACAGTCGTTACAGGTCGTCAGTAGCCCGAAAGTCTGACAACCAGTCTTACCAAGGGGTATCGTATTACCCAGTAACTGGGTTGTGGAGGTCAGATAGGCAGTCGCTCCATGTAAAATACTGGTATTCAGCTGCATCCGGTTAGACTGGAAGCCGACCCCAACATAGTTGGGAAAAAGGCTAGGCAGATGATGATGATGTATAGACATAATCTACAGAACACCACCTGCTACATAATGTTTTTGCTTAATTTTTGTTTCATTCGTTTTTTTTGTTATAAATAAACTACATTTAAAGTTTCTAGTATGAATGTAAATGGCTATAAGAGTAGGGCAAGACCAAAGAAACGATGTATGGACTGTGTGAATGATGATATGGTTAGAAAGGGTGTGACTACCAAGAAGACGATTCATTTTTTTTTTAATGATAATTATGAATGAGTGCTTGACTGCGATCCCGCCTGATGGAAAGCAGTGACGCAATCGTTGATGGTAAAGTGCACTAATTTATTATGAGTCTATTCACTCTAACCTTGAAGACACTTAAATTATAATCGGACTGGAAAACAGCTACAGGCAAATTGTTCCAGTCCTTCAATGTTCGCATAAACGACGAGGCAAAATGCTTCGTCCGGATCGTAGCAGTGTCAACAACGTAAGGGTGGAAACTCGCCGGACGACGGGTTGTCTGATGATGGAATGGTGATGGCGGAATTAAGTCATGTAATTTCCGCACACACTCTCCAGAACGCATCCTATAGAATACCGGAAGGCTGGCTACCCTACACCTGTGCTCCCGGCTTTGTAGATTGGTCTTAACCATAGAGAAATTATTAGGTATTTTGAAGATGTTAATACATAAGAAATAGTTATTAATTACCTATACCATCTGGTCACTACTTGATGTGTGTTAATTCTGGTTGGAGACCCAAAAGCCTTCGCAAGACCAAAGTCACCAATCTTAAGAATACCTTCCCGGTTTATAAGTAAGTTGTTAGGTTTCAAATCTCTGTGTAATATCCAATTTTGATGTAAGTATTCTAAACCTGCAAAATAAGAAAAGTTGATTAATGTTATGGCAGAGAACTTGTGTTAGTAAATTAATTTTAGTTTAGGTATTGCAGCAACTTGAATTTCATTAATTTAAATCATGTTTTGCTAAAGACTTTCTTGCCACTTTCTTCTCAGCATTAACACAAAAAAAATATGAGGCGCAGACTGGGACTATCTTTTGGAACTTTGCATGCCCAAAAAGTACTGATTCTCAACCAAGATATATATTTTTTATTTGGATTACCATAATGCATGTGGTCTTAAAGACGGTCCAAGACTTATTTTTTAAACTCTTTGCAAAATATAGGTAATGCCAAGTAGGCACTCTCTGCCAGTCAACCATTTTTGGGTGATGAAAAGATCATCTAGAGATTGTTGGGATTGGTTTCCAGTCTAACCAGATGCAGCTGAATATTCTGATTAATCTGGCCTCCCGACACAGTTACTGGGTAACATGTCATCAGACTTTCAAGCTTTTGTCAACCCATACCAATGTAGATGATGAAATAATAGCTCACCTCTTATAGTCATAATCATGTAAGACTTAACATTAGCCGGAGTGAGTACAATATTATTGTCCTTAACAATTATTTCTAAGTCAGTGTCCATAAAGTCAAACACTAATGATACATTTGATTTCTGTCCAAATACATCTGAAAAGAGGAAGATGTGTACATTATGGGTTGGTTTGTAGGTTTGACTAAAATAGCCTTCAATTATGATGTATGTATAAGCTTGACCAGTTGACACAAGGTCTGATTACATTAAAATTTAAAATACAACTAAAGAAAAAACCTAATAATCCAATGAGATTGATATGCTGTAACTCTTGCAACAGCTTTATTTCTCTCAGAGCAGTCCGATTGATGCCATCCTGTGCCTCGAGGCGGGAGCCTATTTTGATCTTCTTTACAGCAACTATTTTATCTGTTTTCACATCTCTGGCTTTGTATACTGTTGCGAACTAAAACAATTTAGAGGTTATAATTAAAAGTTTAATTTTTTAATGATAAATAATAGTTGTTTACACTTGGGTAGGTTAATATAGTAAAAATTACCTGCCCCTCTCCGAGAAAGTCAATTTTCTCATAGCGAAGAACTGGTTCTTCCATCGTGTATGTTTTGTCTAAATTACTTCGACGAATAGCACCTAATACGTAAATATTAAACTTCACTGGCTGTAATAAACTGAATCATAACGTTCTGTTCCACACGTAAGTTTTAGAAAGGTATAAAAGAAAAAATTATTGTTAATTTGGCTCCCGTTTGTGTGGATTTTATTTTAAATTCAAAATTTGACAGTTCGCATCAAACCATAACCAACCAAGTTGAAGTATGTAGATTTTATTCGTTCGTAAATTTCGGTAGGCTAAGAAAATCAAACTACACGGCCAAAAAATATGTTTCATATAAAAATTACATATCTTCTGCGTTGTTCATACTGATGCGGTGGGGATCAATTGTGGATAATGTGTATTATGTATGTGTACTGCGTGTGAATCAGATAATACGTTCCAACAGTTCGTCACCGCGCCACGCACCGCCACCACAGGCAGGCCGCCTCAGTCTGAACAAAGCATTGGTGGTGCATTTTTGTGAAATACGCTTGTAAAATGGACGCGTCGAGGGATAAAGGAAAATTATATGGACGTTGTGCTCGAAAGGAGGTGCAAATGAACCAATAAATCTGTTAATACCAAAGTCAAATGTTTTATGGATTAGGAAAATAGAAGTACCTATACTCAAATCATTTATGAGATCACACGGCGTTTATTTGCACACCGCAGAAGATAATCGTTTCTGCCCAGAAAACGATTCTTAAAAACAATGTTTGTACTGCTAGTAGAACTAGGGGCCCACGGTGTAACATTTCCTTTCTCATTTGGCTCAATCCGTAATTTGCTGTACCATGATTGATCGTCTAGGGTCCCTCTTATGCATCCAAAATAATTATACGCTTCTGGCTGTGGTGCACATTGCTGCAATCTGCCCAAAATTCTCGACTTCCATGCGCTCATACGGCACACAGCCACACACTACTTTTTAAACAACTTATTTATCCGCACCCTGGACCGGCTTATTACTTATCAAGAGAAAAATAAATTTAGTACCTATTCTTAATTAAGTATAGGTATTACCTCCATGGCGTGAGTTTTTTGATGCTAAATGAGAGGGGCTCGTGGCTAAATAATAATAGCCGTACGGGTCGCTCGAAGGTTTAGCTACGCTTGCCAAGGTCCGTGTGTGGATGGGTGACCGTCCATTACATCATTATCATCATCTGCCTAGCCTTTTCCCAACTATGTTGGGGTCGGCTTCCAACCTATCCGGATTCAGCTGAATACCAGTATTTTACCCATTCCACATCGGACCGTCCATTACATATCGGGTAAAAGACTGTCAGACTTTTTAGTCAAAAGCCCGGAAGTCTGACAGCCAGTCTTACCAAGGGGTATCGCATTACCCAGTAACTGGGTTGTGGAGGTCAAATAAGCAGTCGCTCCATGTATAAAATAACTGGCTGCATCCGGTTAGACTGGATGCCGACCCCAACATAGGGGATGGTGTGTATTGAAAATACGATTACCTACAGGCTACTACAGGAGTAATTCTGTAATTAGTGATTCCTACTTCCTGTTATAGATAACTTACTGGACGAAGAAGTTGTTTTGTGGTTTGAGCTCCTCTCATTTTATCAAGATTTACTCGTAATTACTAGGCAAATCTCTTAGTTTGCGCTTTTATCAAGCCTAGCCTAGAAGTGTATATTACCAAGAGGTGGTATTGGGAAGGTGAGTGACTGTGTAATAATTATGTTTATAAAGGTACATAATAAAATAAATTATTGCATTCAGAATGAGTATTTTATTTCAGAAGTATTTTTTTATATTCCACCTCTCAACCTTAGTACTAAATGAAGTGTAGATTCCTTTTGAATGTTGTAATCGGAGAGCGTACGACCATCCTCCAACTGTTTACCGGCGAAGATCAATCTCTGCTGGTCTGGTGGGATTCCCTCTTTGTCTTGGATTTTGGCTTTCACATTCTCGATTGTGTCAGAAGCTTCAACTTCCAATGTGATAGTTTTACCAGTCAGGGTCTTGACGAAGATTTGCATACCACCACGCAGACGCAGAACTAAATGCAGCGTAGATTCCTTTTGGATATTGTAGTCCGATAGTGTGCGGCCATCTTCCAACTGTTTGCCAGCAAAGATCAATCTCTGCTGGTCTGGTGGGATTCCCTCTTTGTCCTGAATTTTGGCTTTGACATTTTCAATTGTGTCAGATGCTTCGACCTCTAGAGTGATGGTCTTGCCAGTCAGTGTCTTCACAAAGATTTGCATACCACCACGCAGACGCAGAACTAAATGCAGCGTAGATTCCTTTTGGATATTGTAGTCGGACAGTGTGCGACCATCCTCCAACTGTTTGCCGGCGAAGATCAACCTCTGCTGGTCTGGTGGAATTCCCTCTTTGTCCTGAATTTTCGCTTTTACATTTTCAATTGTGTCAGAAGCTTCAACTTCTAATGTGATAGTTTTACCAGTCAGGGTCTTGACAAAAATTTGCATACCACCACGCAGGCGAAGTACCAAATGCAGAGTGGACTCTTTCTGAATATTGTAATCGGAAAGCGTGCGGCCATCTTCAAGCTGCTTACCGGCGAAAATCAGTCGTTGTTGGTCTGGAGGAATTCCTTCCTTGTCCTGGATTTTCGCTTTGACGTTTTCAATTGTGTCAGAAGCTTCAACTTCTAATGTGATAGTTTTACCAGTCAGGGTTTTGACGAAGATTTGCATACCACCACGCAGACGTAGAACTAAATGCAGTGTAGATTCCTTTTGGATATTATAGTCCGACAGTGTGCGACCATCCTCCAACTGTTTGCCGGCAAAGATCAATCTCTGCTGGTCTGGTGGAATTCCCTCTTTGTCTTGGATTTTCGCTTTGACATTTTCGATTGTGTCGGAAGCCTCAACCTCCAGAGTAATGGTCTTGCCAGTCAAGGTCTTCACGAAGATTTGCATACCACCACGCAGACGTAGCACTAAGTGAAGAGTGGACTCTTTCTGGATGTTGTAGTCCGACAGTGTACGTCCATCTTCCAACTGTTTGCCGGCGAAGATCAATCTCTGCTGGTCTGGTGGGATTCCCTCTTTGTCTTGGATTTTCGCTTTGACATTTTCGATTGTGTCGGAAGCCTCAACCTCCAGAGTAATGGTCTTGCCAGTTAGCGTCTTGACGAAGATTTGCATACCACCACGCAGACGCAGTACTAAGTGAAGAGTGGACTCTTTCTGGATGTTGTAATCGGAGAGTGTGCGCCCATCTTCCAACTGTTTGCCGGCGAAGATCAATCTCTGTTGGTCTGGTGGGATACCTTCCTTGTCTTGGATTTTCGCTTTGACATTTTCGATTGTGTCGGAAGCCTCAACCTCCAGAGTAATGGTCTTGCCAGTCAGGGTCTTGACGAAGATTTGCATACCACCACGCAGACGTAGCACTAAATGAAGAGTCGACTCCTTTTGAATGTTGTAATCGGAGAGTGTGCGCCCATCTTCCAACTGTTTGCCGGCGAAGATCAATCTCTGTTGGTCTGGTGGGATACCTTCCTTGTCTTGGATTTTCGCTTTGACATTTTCGATTGTGTCGGAAGCCTCAACCTCCAGAGTAATGGTCTTGCCAGTCAGCGTCTTGACGAAGATTTGCATACCACCACGCAGACGCAGTACTAAGTGAAGAGTGGACTCTTTCTGGATGTTGTAGTCCGACAGTGTACGTCCATCTTCCAACTGTTTGCCGGCGAAGATCAATCTCTGCTGGTCTGGTGGGATACCTTCTTTGTCTTGTATTTTAGCTTTAACATTTTCAATTGTGTCAGATGCTTCGACCTCTAGTGTAATGGTCTTGCCAGTCAGCGTCTTGACGAAGATTTGCATACCACCACGCAGACGCAGTACTAAGTGAAGAGTGGACTCTTTCTGGATGTTGTAATCGGAGAGTGTGCGCCCATCTTCCAACTGTTTGCCGGCGAAGATCAATCTCTGTTGGTCTGGTGGGATACCTTCCTTGTCTTGGATTTTCGCTTTGACATTTTCGATTGTGTCGGAAGCCTCCACCTCGAGAGTAATGGTCTTGCCAGTCAGGGTCTTGACGAAGATTTGCATACCACCACGCAGACGTAGCACTAAATGAAGAGTTGACTCCTTTTGAATGTTGTAATCTGAGAGTGTGCGCCCATCTTCCAACTGTTTGCCGGCGAAGATCAATCTCTGCTGGTCTGGTGGGATTCCCTCTTTGTCCTGAATTTTGGCTTTGACATTTTCAATTGTGTCAGATGCTTCGACCTCTAGTGTGATGGTCTTGCCAGTCAGTGTCTTCACAAAGATTTGCATACCACCACGCAGACGCAGAACTAAATGCAGCGTAGATTCCTTTTGGATATTGTAGTCCGACAGTGTACGTCCATCTTCCAACTGTTTGCCGGCGAAGATCAATCTCTGCTGGTCTGGTGGGATTCCCTCTTTGTCTTGGATTTTCGCTTTGACATTTTCGATTGTGTCGGAAGCCTCAACCTCCAGAGTAATGGTCTTGCCAGTTAGCGTCTTGACGAAGATTTGCATACCACCACGCAGACGCAGTACTAAGTGAAGAGTGGACTCTTTCTGGATGTTGTAATCGGAGAGTGTGCGCCCATCTTCCAACTGTTTGCCGGCGAAGATCAATCTCTGTTGGTCTGGTGGGATACCTTCCTTGTCTTGGATTTTCGCTTTGACATTTTCGATTGTGTCGGAAGCCTCAACCTCCAGAGTAATGGTCTTGCCAGTCAGGGTCTTGACGAAGATTTGCATACCACCACGCAGACGTAGCACTAAATGAAGAGTCGACTCCTTTTGAATGTTGTAATCGGAGAGTGTGCGCCCATCTTCCAACTGTTTGCCGGCGAAGATCAATCTCTGTTGGTCTGGTGGGATACCTTCCTTGTCTTGGATTTTCGCTTTGACATTTTCGATTGTGTCGGAAGCCTCAACCTCCAGAGTAATGGTCTTGCCAGTCAGCGTCTTGACGAAGATTTGCATACCACCACGCAGACGCAGTACTAAGTGAAGAGTGGACTCTTTCTGGATGTTGTAGTCCGACAGTGTACGTCCATCTTCCAACTGTTTGCCGGCGAAGATCAATCTCTGCTGGTCTGGTGGGATACCTTCTTTGTCTTGTATTTTAGCTTTAACATTTTCAATTGTGTCAGATGCTTCGACCTCTAGTGTAATGGTCTTGCCAGTCAGCGTCTTGACGAAGATTTGCATACCACCACGCAGACGCAGTACTAAGTGAAGAGTGGACTCTTTCTGGATGTTGTAATCGGAGAGTGTGCGCCCATCTTCCAACTGTTTGCCGGCGAAGATCAATCTCTGTTGGTCTGGTGGGATACCTTCCTTGTCTTGGATTTTCGCTTTGACATTTTCGATTGTGTCGGAAGCCTCCACCTCGAGAGTAATGGTCTTGCCAGTCAGGGTCTTGACGAAGATTTGCATACCACCACGCAGACGTAGCACTAAATGAAGAGTTGACTCCTTTTGAATGTTGTAATCTGAGAGTGTGCGCCCATCTTCCAACTGTTTGCCGGCGAAGATCAATCTCTGCTGGTCTGGTGGGATTCCCTCTTTGTCCTGAATTTTGGCTTTGACATTTTCAATTGTGTCAGATGCTTCGACCTCTAGTGTGATGGTCTTGCCAGTCAGTGTCTTCACAAAGATTTGCATACCACCACGCAGACGCAGAACTAAATGCAGCGTAGATTCCTTTTGGATATTGTAGTCCGACAGTGTACGTCCATCTTCCAACTGCTTGCCGGCGAAGATCAATCTCTGCTGGTCTGGTGGGATTCCCTCTTTGTCCTGAATTTTGGCTTTGACATTTTCAATTGTGTCAGATGCTTCGACCTCTAGTGTGATGGTCTTGCCAGTCAGTGTCTTCACAAAGATTTGCATACCACCACGCAGACGCAGAACTAAATGCAGGGTAGATTCCTTTTGGATATTGTAGTCCGACAGTGTGCGACCATCCTCCAACTGTTTGCCAGCGAAGATCAATCTCTGTTGGTCTGGTGGGATACCTTCTTTATCTTGGATTTTCGCTTTGACATTTTCGATTGTGTCAGAAGCCTCAACCTCTAGAGTAATGGTTTTGCCAGTCAGGGTCTTGACGAAGATTTGCATACCACCACGCAGACGCAGTACTAAGTGAAGAGTGGACTCTTTCTGGATGTTGTAGTCCGACAGTGTACGTCCATCTTCCAGCTGCTTACCGGCGAAAATCAGTCGTTGTTGGTCTGGAGGAATTCCTTCCTTGTCCTGGATTTTTGCTTTGACGTTTTCAATTGTGTCAGAAGCTTCAACTTCCAAGGTGATAGTTTTACCAGTCAGGGTCTTGACGAAGATTTGCATACCACCACGCAGACGCAGAACTAAATGCAGCGTAGATTCCTTTTGGATATTGTAGTCCGACAGTGTGCGACCATCCTCCAACTGTTTGCCGGCAAAGATCAATCTTTGCTGGTCTGGTGGTATTCCCTCTTTGTCTTGTATTTTAGCTTTAACATTTTCAATTGTGTCAGATGCTTCGACCTCTAGTGTAATGGTCTTTCCAGTCAAAGTCTTGACAAAGATTTGCATACCACCACGCAGACGAAGTACCAAATGCAGAGTGGATTCTTTCTGAATGTTGTAATCGGAAAGTGTGCGGCCATCTTCAAGCTGCTTACCGGCGAAAATCAGTCGTTGTTGGTCTGGAGGAATTCCTTCTTTGTCCTGGATTTTGGCTTTGACATTTTCAATTGTGTCAGATGGCTCAACTTCTAAAGTTATTGTTTTACCAGTCAATGTTTTAACAAAGATTTGCATTCCACCACGCAGACGCAATACTAAGTGGAGTGTAGATTCTTTCTGGATGTTGTAGTCTGATAAGGTACGCCCATCTTCAAGCTGTTTGCCGGCGAAGATCAATCGCTGCTGGTCTGGGGGGATACCCTCCTTATCTTGGATCTTGGCCTTGACATTTTCAATGGTGTCAGATGGCTCAACTTCCAATGTGATGGTCTTTCCAGTCAAAGTCTTGACAAAGATTTGCATACCACCACGCAGACGTAGCACTAAATGAAGAGTAGACTCCTTTTGAATATTGTAATCTGAGAGTGTGCGTCCATCTTCCAGTTGCTTTCCGGCAAAGATCAATCTCTGTTGGTCAGGAGGAATGCCTTCCTTGTCTTGAATCTTAGCTTTTACATTTTCAATGGTATCAGAGGGTTCCACCTCTAAAGTGATGGTTTTCCCCGTCAAAGTCTTCACGAAGATCTGCATATTGTGCTGTAACAGAAGTAAAATAACTATTAACACAATAATTCAAAGTGTCGTCACTACTCAATAATACCTAGTTGGAAACGATTGATGAGTCACCGTATTATTTTATGACTAGTTATTATGTGTTCGTGATAACAAAATATCACGCTATCTATGACTCGTGTTTTCAGGTTTCCATCGACTGTGCAATAATATATGTAAGCAGGTACCTATGTTTTTAAATAAAATGTCTGAACAGAAGTTTGTAGTAAGTAAATAAACAGGTAAGTAACTATCAAATGCGCATAAATACCTGCTCGTGTTTAGTTACTTTCTAATAAAAAAATTCACAAAGGCTGGCCAAATCAGAAAAACATGATAATTTGGGCGTTTCCGCAGTATATAGGCAGTTGTAGGTAATAAGCAGAGAGTAAATAATAAAATATGGCCGCGAACAATGTACTAAGTAGGTCACGGATAGAGCAAACTGGGGTGACCTACTGACATGGCCACCTCTGAACAATTTGAGTTATTATTACCTGCACACCGGAAAAGTGAAATTTATACACATTATCACCCCTAATCATTAATAATTACCTTTACGTATGTAGGTTTAGGTCGGTGGAAACAGCAGGTAAATAGGAGAAGAGTAAGATAGGTTTTTGTTTAGTGAAAACTTGGTAGACGATGGTTTTTAACTGGTAGAGATAAATTGTTACATTAAACAATAGCTTTAGAAATTGAGCATTACATTGCTAACGGTTTTTTTTTTATTGAGAATTAATACTTGAATTTATTTATGGAACATTATGTTCAGAACAAAACACTTCGTTGTAAAGATCATGCAAAATCTGACGACTGTTATCCAAAATGGCGCACGATCAATAATCAAAACTGCGCAGTTCACTCGCTTTCCCTAGCAGACGGTGCTAAAATACTGCATATACTATTTAGCAAAACACAACTTGAATAAAAGAAAATTAACACTTACCGATTAATCACTAGAATTTAGTCTGCTATAACACAAAATTTCAATAAAATACTATTATTTCTCTGACGAACAACTCTAAAAAGTCACGCGCTTGTGAATTCCTTTTTCAATTTCTCGTTTTGAAATGCGCTTCGAGCACTGACGTCCCCTTTATATAGACACGGTTTCGTGAAAAATCAATGACTCTCGAGACCGGCGAGGATAGCCGAAGCAAAAATTTTTCTCTTTTTAACACAGTGGGAAAGATAGAGATAGCAACAATGTTCTAGAACGCATGCGTAGCTTCTTTCCTTTGTGACGCAAACTGTTTGGTCAGGGGAATGAGAGGAAGCCCAACAAAACAAAGCCAATTCAAGGAATCATGACGATCAATAAAAGCAGTTTCGAGTTTGCGCAAAACCGAGACATTGCTCTCAGTTTATGTCGAGATATTTCATGCGGAGCGCTGAAATAGACACTTATGTAGGTATTTATTTATATTTTGACCGAAGGTAACAATAATATGTGGTCGCTAGTTCCCTACCTAGTAGGACGAAGACTTGCCTACTTAAATTAACTGTTGCTGTTGTCTGTTGGTCTTGTCAAATGACCTCGGTAATACGCTCATGAAATTAATAATCGTACCTAATTAGCTAAAAATGTAAATTATGTAAGTAAGTAGGTAGGACGGCCTTTTTAGCAAATTGTACTAGGTGTGTAAGTACCTTAGTACTGTAATGTAGGTACTATATATGTAGAACAATAGTCTACCTACTTAGAAACCCGGCTTTCCCTTTGTTTATATTCGTATGGCTTATTTATAAATAAAAATAATACCGGTCATTGATTCGGAAGGGGTCATTAACATCTTTCAGTGTTGCGACCTCTGCTAAGTTCTTTGGGTAGGTAGGTAGGTAGGTACCCAAGGTTCGTACCTTTTTTCTCTTCAAGATCCTGGTTAGACATACACTAGTTCAATTGCATCATCCTCATTTACAGATAATAAAAATATGCGCTAGTAGGTATCGCTAAATTAGAAACGAAAGAAATAGGTAAGTAATGTATGGTATGACATATGACTAGTCACCCACCGGTATAGGGATGCCTAAATTGAAATTATTGTGAAATAATCGTGCAATCTTTTCATCAGACTGCGGCGGAGCCCAGAGGGTGACATGTTTCGTTAATAATTATATCTTTTAATGCCCTCCTAATAATGGCCCACCACCCGAAGGAAAACCAAACCCTCTAATATAACATAGAATGACCTCTTAACGTAATTTTTTTTTCATCACTATCTTTGTAGTTCCGCAATCTATCGTTTCAGGATTTCTTATTCCACGCCCGTGTATCGACGCATTGCAGATGCTGATGTTATAAGTAGCTAGCTATGTAGGTTTACCTCATCCTTTGTTGTCTGTTGCTGACATCGATTTGTAGCGGTTGCTGGCTGTTTGTATGTACATACATTCATTAGTTACACAAAATATTAAGATTTCTGTGATTAGTTAGGTGTAGGTAGGTGCGCGGGTGCCTACATATTTATATTTAGTCTAGATAGTAACTACTGCAGTCTGTCTGCAGCAGACCTAAGAACTTACCTACTATCAATACGTTGCCTACAGGGTCCTTCACTCTCACTGATAGTATAAAAATTTAGTAGCACGTTCCTGTGGTAACTAGGTATCATCAGCTGACGATGATACCTAGTTACCACAGGAACGTGCAATATCAGTTTCTACCTAAGTTTTCGATTATTTTATTATGATTAATGGTTATAAACACAGGATGGCAGGGACATCGACGCGTAACCTTGGATTCAGTACCTCCATGATTCTGGATCCCCCTGTATAGATATTTCTTGAAAGTTATTTTTAAAAAAATTGCAGCTGATTTTTTTGTAGATACCTATAACCGACGAAAAATGTCTATGCTAGGGCCAATCTGTGCTGAATTCATGGTTGCAGTTTGCGCAACGTCGTCCTTGCCACCCTGAATTTAAAATATTCATGGTAGTTGATGGACTCAGGACCCAGGCGTAGATGGCGGGACAAGCTTGAAGCCTGGGTATAGACGGGATTGGTCCAGATTGGCGCAGGATCGTTTTGAGTGGAAAGAGGAAAGGAAGGCTTTTCCTCTACAGTGGGACAACCATAGAATATCTATGGGTACAACACAGACTGATTTATTTATTTCGTTACCTACCATAAAGTACTTATGGTTATGGCTAACGGACGGCCCAATCCGCGAAATCCACCTCATACAGTCATACTACCGTATGAGGTGGATTTCACTGATTGAGCCATTCGCCACAACCACAAAACACGTGTTTGTTTAATGTAGGTAGGTATTGTAAACCAAAACAATAAATTCATGTTTGTTTTTAAAATAGTGTACCGAATGATTGCGTATTAATTTTGTTTAAAGATATGAATAGCGATGTAGTGTAGCGAGACTGACGATAAGGAAGTGTGCCGGTCAGGCGCTCCGGTCTTTATCATAAATTCCTACCTACACAAGCAAAACAAGAATATATTTTTATCTGATAAGACAGACACAACATACACATACACACACACAATATAACACAACACAAATATTTCGATGTTAATCTAGACTTCTAGAGTCTAGAAACGAATGACTGCGACATACCTATCTACCGCTACCTACCTATTGTTCACAAGTCACAATAATTGTCGAACAATAGGAATTGGAATGATAATTATAGGCACTTGGCTTGTGTTGTTTATAGATAGAACTAAAGACATCTTGCCGTATGTGGTAATTGCGTTGATGTTAACTATCGGCCACCTAGATACGATCTAACGCGATATACGCTTTGAATATTAAAGGATATACGTCTCGATCATAATTCCTATCCATGACCTATTTATTGTCTTGTTATTATTATTAGTTAGGCACATAAATGTCTTGCTTGCCTTGCTTTAATCTACTTATACAAGTAAATAAAACTGAAGTGTCTGTTTATAATGTCAAAATAGCAACTTTTTACTAAATGCATACCTACGAAATATTTATAACAAAAAACAATTTTAAAAGTTTTCGTCTGTTTGTTTCGGCTAGGTTTTGTAATGGTTGGACCGATTTTGATGTGGTATGGGGATACTTAGAACCCTGGGGAAGCACATAGGACAGGACTTATTTTTATCGACAAACCATGCAGGCGAAACCGCAAACGGAAGCTAGGTAGGTACTTACATAAGTATAGCGTAGACAGTAAGACGTGGTCAGTGGTTGAGCTACACCTCTATAGGTACCTACCACCTCTTGGTTACCCGTCAGAGTAATTAACACAGGTGTGATATTACGAACATTGATGGATGTGAGTGATGTGACACTAATGAGTCTAACGTCAGTGTCTGTTTAGTACCTAGTACCTACGGATGCTTTTTGCCTATCCATCTGTAAAACTAAAACAAAGTTGAGTTTAATTTGGTATTCCCGTATTCAGGATATAATAAAATGAAGATCATACTTTATCTTGATTAGTTGCCTGAATACAAGTGTTGCTGAACTCGCTGAGTGTAGGTAAATATATCTAAAAATACAATAAAACTGAATCCGTTGACTTTTCGGTCATTAGCACGGGTAACACGACTGAAACATGTTACAGTTATCTAGTACATATATTATATTAGGAACTTGCGTACATAAAGTCGTGAATTTAAAATTGCCTTCATTTTACGCTCTATAAAAATTTGTAGCCTTATTTATGTAAAATATAACTTATGTGTAACGCTGTATCGCGGATGCTGGTGCACTAAATGACGAAACTGTGACTGGAGTATTCTTGTTTAGACTACCGCATATCAGAAGGTCAGGAAAATCTCGGTTACCTACTGCCATGAATAAAAGGGGTTGTCAATGTCGAAATCTTACCGTGGATGTGTGTTTGTTACCTATTAGGTACACTTAGACTTCCTATGTCTAAGCTATTACAGAAAAAAGTTTTATTAGATTTCTCAGTTCTCAGACTTTCCGCGACCGCTCGAGGTCGCACGTGCATGCACAGACTTCAATGCGTAATTACGTAGGCAACTACGCCGTACCTACTTCTAGCCTAATTATAATATACGCGGAACAATTGGATACTATTATTATCACGCTTTATAACTGAATGGCACTGAGTAAGGCTTTTGTTTTTTTACCGAGTTGGGAAACGACGCGATTGCCGAGTTCGATTCTGGTTATGTGCCAAGTTTCTGAATAGACGAAGATATACGGACGCCAGCAGGTCAAGCTACCCGAAACTGTCAAATTTTCCCAATCAACCTTGAACCTTAATGCTTTAGTGATAAAGTTGAAAATCTATTAAAGAAATTTGACAGATTGTAGTAGCTTGATGTGCTGGCGTCTGTACATCAGTTTACAAAAAAAAAATTCTAGGAAATGTTATATGAGGGCGTTTGTTTTTGTGCGATTTACCGTTATTCTGTTTATAAGTTTTTATCATATATTTTCCCGTTTTGTTATTTAGTAGAGCGCAATAGAGTCGTCATCTGTTTATTATTAATTATAATAACGCGTCATCATCGCGCGGTGTAGCAACTCAATGCACGGTCAGATTACTGCATGGACTCAAGGTCCAACACACATTAGTTCTGGTCTATGTACCTACTTCTACCTACTTAGTGTTTCTGATTACCTAGTTGATAGCTCATAGTGTAAGTACTAACACATACTCAAAATTCCTACTAAAACAAATTCAGTAAGTACTCATTTCATGAATAGGTAATAATAATTAGGTACTTACTTAGTGAATAATTATTAATTAGTTTCAACCATTATGTAAGTAGGGTTACAAAAGTATACAAGTTGTCATTGACATTGACGTGCAAACTATACAACCACAAATTCAGCACATGACTTGCGTAGAAAATTTTCTTTGGCTATCAAAAACAAATCAACTATTTCATAGAAAAGTGCAAATTGCATTCAGCAATTTTTTTTTAATAACCGTCTAGAAATTTAAACTGGTTTGTTGAGAATCTTGTATTGAATCCATGGTAACGGGTTGCGCGTCAATGTCCCTGCCACCATGTATTTGTAAAAGTATAATGCACTCAGGGAATATACATGCAGTCAATAAACGTCCCATCCATAAATAAAAACTTAGTATAATAGGAAAATACAATTATTATTGTAATAACTATCTAGACATACTTTGCAACAAAAACAATCATTTTAATTAAACTAAAGTTAACATTATTTACAACAATAATACAACCAACACTTATGGTTTATGGTATAGAGTGTATTCTAGAGATGGGCTTAAACGTTAAAAAAAAAATAACACTGCTAAATGCTAATGCTAAAAATAATTAACAGTTAAAATTAGCAGTTATTTTCAGCAACTGTTAAATTTTGGTCACAGACGTATAAAGAGTGAGTTTATACGTCATTAATTCTCATTTCCTTCATACTTTTCACAGGCTTATTTTTAGCAACTGTTAAATTTAGTCACAGACAGATTTTTATCACCTAATTAATTCTCATTTCCGTCATACTTTTCACAGGCTTAGGACAAAGCTTAGATAAAGCGAGACAAATATATCCACGGGGAGCAAATCCTCGGCGTGCCCTCGTTTCGGACGCCATATTATCAAAACAAACAGCCAATCACAGACGAAGGCTCAAGGCTGATACTAGATATTATTTTGTTGTGACTGCTAAATTTAACAGCTATCTCAGAACTTATTTAACAGGTGTTGACACTAAAAAAATTTAGCAGTGTTAATTTAGCAGCTTATTAATTTTAGACCCATCTCTAGTGTATTCTGTTCACTATTTTTGTGCAACTGCCTCCCATGGCCGAGGCCCTCGTTTGTTTTCCCAATTGTCTATGTCAAGTTTTTGTATTTCTTCATAAGTTTGTTCTAAAGAAACTTCTTTCTCTCTGTTAAGGCCCATTTTTTCTGCCTCTGCCTTACTGACGCCTTTTACTCTAGAGAATTGATATCTGAAAGGAAGAGGTTGAACTTATAATATTGATACAATTGTCCTATATTTCATGGGACTTAAACATAACTAGCAAAAAAATCTACATGTTTCTGCCTACCCTTTCATGACATTACTTTACATTGGTAGACTCATCTCTATTTCATGGGTTTACCCACACAAAAGAACTTGTCTTGACTTGAGATAACAGGTATTTACCTCTGTAAGTTTTAATAGAAAATCTAAAGTATTTACAGATAAGAGAAACTTATATTGTCTTTTATGTCATCAGTATATATGAATCTGTTTGTGACATTATATTATGCAATCACAATATAGATAACACATAACATCACAAGTTTCCTTGAAGGGTTAGGCAGAGGTGTAACCCTAGTTATGTTTAAGTCCCATGTAATAGAGCGAGCCTATTGCCGTCAACCGGGCACAAATCCAGGCTGCTACTGAGAAATTCCAGATAGGAAATACTCAATAACATTTTGCCAGAACGCGGGAATCGAACCCAGGACCTCATGAATGATTGACAAACATAACTAGGTATATCAATATTTATGTTAGACTATTCATAATGTTGTATGACTATGTTCTTATCATTCATTTCAGTTATCTTCATGTATCTAAGGGCTCATTTTCAATCAGTAATATAGCCTATAGGGACTGTACTAAAGGGGTTCTGTATTGAATAATTATAATAATAATAAGTCGTGACAGCCAATGGCTTAATAGCCAAGAGCTTCGACCAACACCTGAGGAGGCTCTCGTTGGGCAGCTGGATCAAGGGCTTGATTCAGAAAGCGGTACTTCTGGACACGGCTCGCATTGTCAGGAGATTCCTCTCTCTGGAGCCCTGACCGCCGGTAGCTTGGACCCTGTTCCCGATACCGGTGGGCTACAATTTTTTATATTTTTAAATGTTTTTATATCTTTTATATTCTAATATTTAAAAATATAATTTATATGTTTACATTTAAATAAAGGAAATAATAAGAGCGCTTCTTTGGCCGCCTGAAAAAAGTACTTAATAGTCTTCTATCAGGCGGAAACAAGGTGCGTGCCTTCAACAGTTGGGTCATGCCGGTTTTGATGTACTCTTTCGGCATACTCAAATGGACTCAAACCGAACTAGACGCCCTGGATAGGAAGGTCCGGACGCTGTTGACCGCAAATCGATTGCATCACCCACGGTCATCGGTAATGAGGCTGTATATCCCGCGAAAGTGTGGAGGTCGAGGCTTTTTAAACGCTAAGACCCTCCACAATCGCGAGATATGCAGTCTCAGGGAATATTTCCTAGAAACCGACGTGGGGATGCATCGAGATGTAGTCGCGGTGGACAAGGGCCTCACCCCGCTCTCCTTGGCTAAAGAGAACTGGCGCAAGCCAGTAGTGCTTGACACCAATGATCGCATGGAAGTATGGCAAAGTAAGGAGCTTCACGGACGCTTTTACAGGGCCCTACATGGACCCGATGTAGATTTACTAGCGTCCATAGCCTGGCTGCGGTTCGGTGACCTCTTTGGAGAAACCGAAGGTTTTGTCTGTGCAATTATGGACGAAGTTATGATGACGAACAATTACCGGAGATTTATTGTGAAAGACGGCACGGTTGACATCTGTCGGGCATGCCACCGGCCGGGGGAATCAATCAGGCATTTTATCTCCGGGTGTTCTCGTCTAGCTAACGGAGAGTACTTGCATAGACACAACCTTGTAGCTAGGATAATACATCAGCAACTTGCTCTGAAATACAACCTTGTGGAATCGGAGGTGCCGTACTACAGGTATGTGCCCGACCCAGTACTCGAAAATGGAAATATCACATTGTACTGGGATCGATCCATCATCACTGACAGGACTATTGTTGCCAATAAGCCTGATATAGTGGTGGTGGATCGATCAGAGCGGCGCGCAATGATTGTTGACATAACCGTCCCGCATGATGAGAACCTCGTGAAAGCCGAGAAAGATAAACAAATCAAGTATCTTGACTTGGCTCGCGAGGTTGTCGACATGTGGGATGTGGACTCAGCAGTCATTGTGCCGATAGTCGTGACAGCCAATGGCTTAATAGCCAAGAGCCTCGACCAACACCTGAGGAGGCTCTCGTTGGGCAGCTGGATCAAGGGCTTGATTCAGAAAGCGGTACTTCTAGACACGGCTCGCATTGTCAGGAGATTCCTCTCTCTGGAGCCCTGACCGCCGGTAGCTTGGACCCTGTTCCCGATACCGGTGGGCTACTATTTTTTATATTTTTAAATGTTTTTATATCTTTTATATTCTAATATTTAAAAATATAATTTATATGTTTACATTTAAATAAAGGAAATAATAATAAATCCCTGGACAATCATAAAGGTATATTTTATATGCATTTAATATGTTTTTTCAGGTATCTAGCGCCGGAACTTCCGTTTCCCTATACATGTATTATAGGCGGCAAACCCCCTGGCGGCGAATAGGTGTATACGAAGAGCCCCCGCCCCACTCACGGGAGGGTGGGGGGAACCCAACGACGGGCCCCTAATTCTGGGGGTCGAGAGACAACAACTTCGGTCAAGGGGCCGAAAGGAGCCCCAACACCGACTCCTCGCGCCCCCTTCGGGGGCGCAGATAGCTGCGAGGGGTGCGAGTGTTTGTGTAATGCCGCCCATTGAAGAGTTAAGGAAAGGGATCCCATGTTACACATTAATAGAGAACCTTGTAAGCAGTATTCATGGAATATAAAAATCACCTGATCTGTGTCCATTCTCGCAAACCAAAAGATCCTCCAACCATGAATAATATGAAAGGCAAACCATATTTAAATGATTTACGTTTGCTTAAAGCGGCAAATGAACTGCGCATAGAACATAGACGGGCATTTAGATTTGCCAACATTTCTTAAATTAAGTGAAAAGATAAACACCGTGATATAACAACATAACCTATAATTTCAATGCAATATTGCAATTTGTCAGTTGTCATTTGTCACTGTCAATTGAATACAATAAGTCATTGTCAAATTCTCCAATTGTGACATTGACATCACAGCGGCACAGTCTCCAATGTTGCCAACTTAGTGCTGTCGGCACTAGATCTAGTGCATAATTCTTGATGTTTTAGCGCTCAAAATTCCATAACAGTGCCTAGTGCCCTAACTAGCGCATTTTTGTTATACTTCAGAAATGCTTTTTTATATGATTTCGGATACAAAAAATAAAGCCTATTTGATATACCTAAGAAGTATTTACTATGCGAGATAACTATTATTTTATGTTTAGTACTAGGTAAAAATAAAAAAAATATTGATTTACAAATTCCCTGTATTCATTTTAAAAGGCTTATTTATTTCCCTAGTGCGATGCCGTTGGTTTCTTTTTTCTATTCGATATTCACTCCAAATATTACGTACTCGTCACACAGAGAAATAATAAAAAAAAAGTGTTTTATGGGCACTGAATTACGAAACAATGTTGAATAAGCTCGTATATTAATTAGTAACTTATTCAAGATGGTTTATTTTGATGTTACAGACGTTCAATATTCGTTTTGTTGCTGTCAATTAGCAGGTCATGG
The DNA here is from genome assembly GCA_911387795.2 of Apamea monoglypha. Classification (NCBI taxonomy): domain Eukaryota; kingdom Metazoa; phylum Arthropoda; class Insecta; order Lepidoptera; family Noctuidae; genus Apamea; species Apamea monoglypha. The sequence continues at coordinate 11,291,777 of OU426930.1, read as the reverse complement.
TATGAAATTCTATACAAAAAAGAAGGTGAACAGTTTTTGTAAACGTCAACGTAGCAGGCCTGTTGCGGGCCTTCTAATAAGACGTCATAGTACGGACGCCAGCACATCAAGTTACTACAATCTGTCAAATGTCTTTAATAGATTCTAATCTTTATCGTTAAAGCATTACGGTTCAAGGTTGATTGGGAAAATTTGACAGTTTCGGGTAACTTGACCTGCTGGCGTCTGTACAAATAAGCAGTTTAGTTTAACTTCTGTCATGCTATAACAGCTCATGGTAAGCCCCCCGCTCATGGTAAGCCCTCTGTAGACTTTGTCAAATAACTTTACATTTTGTTTTATAAACAGTGCCACTTCCAAAATGTACAGACGCCAGCAAATCAAGCTACTACAATCTGTCAAATTTCTTTAATAGATTTTCAACTTTATCACTAAATCATTAAGGTTCAAGGTTGATTGGGAAAATTTGACAGTTTCGGGTAGCTTGACCTGCTGGCGTCTGTACATAGTAAAGAGTATTCTATTCTATTCAATGTAAAAAAAATATGGTGTTGGATCATGCCCTTGAACGAAACTTATTTCTCCTGAAAAAGCAACAGCTTTTGTTTAATTGCTTCTAATTAATTGAAAAAGCACAACGGAGGCTTAATCCACAAAGCAGTAAGGTTTAGTAAGATACGAATTTGTCTTTGTTTCTGAACGGCGAGAACGGCGGACTCTGTCAAGCAAATGTGATGTCAACAGCTGTCAACTCTTGTCAAGTCAACTTATCAGTCAGCAGCACAGAGTAACTTGTATTATAGGAGAGTCAGTAGTCAGCATAGACTACTATTTTAAACTAGAATACTACTACTACTTTTTAAACTATTATGTAGTCAGTATCAGTATCCAATCAATCAACAAACAGCTGATTTCCGCCATTTTCATAGTTTTTGTAATTTGTTTTTGTCAGCGCCGCCGCCTTAATAATTACTTTCGGATAATCAGAAAATGCCTTTTCTAACAAACCTAAGAAGTAGTAGTGTTTTATAAATGCATCATGGCTTCCACCAGTCGATCTAAAAATATTTATTACGAGGATCTTCCACCCGGTGCTCTGAAAGAAGATGAGTTTTTCTGCACAGAGAGGATTGTGCCGCGAAAAATCAAGCCCCAAAACATAGTCATGCGGCTTATGGACAGAGAAATATATGGCTCTCGAAAACCTGGCTCCCACTTCCATGTTGTTCGAGAGTTCTACCAGAATGTTTTTCCAAATCTGACTATAGTCAATGTAGAAAAACCCCCTTGCTTCTTGAGGAAATTTAGTCCTGATGGAAAGCATTTCATTGCATTTTCCGCTGATCAAACTTCTTTAGAGGTATGAACTATTACACAACTACATTATTTTTTTTATATTGCTGAATGGGCCCACTCTTGGCCTTGATCACGCCTGATGGAAAGCGATTGATGAGATCTATGATAGAACGAGCGTGCCCAGAATATGCCTGTTCACCCTTGCTTTGACAGCAGACAGGTTAAATGTGGAAGGGAACACAGACAGATAGCATGGATTCTATGGTATTGCATTATTAGTTTTATGTTAACATAATGTTTTGTTTGTAGATCTATGAGTACCGAGGCGCTGCCGCTGCTGGGGATCTTGTTGCTGGATATCTTTCAAACTTACTCAATGCTGATGCTGATGCACATCAAAGAATAAGAACACACATATTCTACAGGTTTTTCAAGGTACAGACCTACTTAAAACACCAATTCTTTTCATTTCAATTAACTTTCCAGTTAAATTTCTTACAACTATTGTAAGAATAAATAAAAAAAAAGAATAATTAATAAAAAATTAAAAAGAAGAATAAATTTCTTACAATTATTGTAAGAAATTAGAAAATGTAAATAAATTACCTAATAAAATTTTTTGTCTGTTTACCAGCCTAAATTCATGGTGAATGTGTGTCAACAACGAGCTGAACGCAACAACGCTGCTGGTAACGTGCCAATCAATGACCAGCAGCTGAACCGAGAGTGCAGTCTGTTCACTGAGGATGGCAGATACGTGATAGTGGGATCAGCAGCACATATTCCAGATGACCTTAGACCACATTTTTACCATATCCATAGCAACAATGAAGCTGTTACTCCAACCATAAGGTATGTTTACTCGCCTTATTTAAAAGACTTACCTTTACTCCTATTTATAAGTGATTTATTAGTTTAAAGGTCCATTACCAAGTAACTGTACTATTAAATAAAACATTTAAAATTGCACTTGACCAGTTTTATGTTTTTGTGGATCCATGGTTTTATTTATCTTGTTCACAAACAAAATATTTATTAGGCAGTGATGTCTTGTATGTTTTTTAGATCAGCTTTGGAAGACTATTCTCTGCATCTAGTGGACTTGCATCAGGGTAAACTTTGTGACACAAAACATTTCAAAATAGATAAAATTTACCTCTCGCACAATCAAGGCATCTACTTGTACAAAGAAGTTCTTGCAGTTCTCTCTGTTCAGCACCAAACAATACATTTGTTTCAAATAGTTGAAGGCATGCTCATAGAAATCAGAAAAATTGGCAGATATTGTTATGACGATGATCCTTATATTATCAACTCTGTTTTTGAACCCGTGCAAAATGAAAGGCCTTTTCATGAAGAAACAGTAAATAGCCTAAAACACAGATTACTTGTCTTCCTTTTTAAAAGGGCAAAGACAATCAGTGACGAAGCAGGAGATCCCCTTGAATTGAGAAAGTTTTATAAATATTTTGACATGTTCAAGAGTTTGAGAATGTGGAAGATGCAGTTGTTAGACGAGGATCATCTGTTCATAAAATATGCCAGTGAAGAGGTTGTAACGTTGCGCGTGGCAGAACCCAATAGCCAGTCTTCGTTTTTTGTCATTTACAATATAAGCGAGAGCAAAATACTAGAAGTTTTTGAGAACACGTCAGAAGGATTGTTGCAACTATTCGAGAACTATTGTGATTGCTTTAGAAATGCGAGATTATGTGCTGATTCCCAATTCACATGTTCGCCATCCAATAATTTGTACGCCCGGCTGACGCAACAAAGATTCAAACAAACTATAGTGCGAGCCATTTACGGAGGTCGAACAGAAGCTACAAAAAGAATCTTAGCACAGTTGCCGATAAGTGCGCAGTCGTATAGTGGATCGCCATATTTAGATTTAGGACTATTCAGCTATGATGACAAATGGGTTTCTGTTATGGAGAGACCCAAAGCCTATGGAGAATACCCCATAAGGTAACTAAACTTATTGTTGACTATACAATTTACACCTGTGTCGGATTTTTATGTTGCTACAGAATGATTTATCTTTCCAGATTCTATGCACGTGACTCGGGATTACTGAAATTCAAGATTTACGCGGGAGTACTGGGACAGTCGGTGCCAGCGAGCGCACGAAGACTCGTCGCGTTTACCTTCCACCCTACTGACCCCTTCGCAATCAGTGTGCAGCGTACTAACTCTGAGTACATTGTGAACTTTCACATTAGAAATGCAGTTTTCAGTACTTAGTAAATCGTATCACAATTAATTGTAATTTTAAGTGTACATTTTTTTATAATCTTAGTTAATACTACTTACTATGTAGTATTTAATTTAAAACATATATCATGTATGTTTAATTTTTGTATTAAAATATTAACCGAGCTTAAAATCGTAGCAAGTTACCTTATTAGCAAAAATAAATTGCTTTTGTTACGCACATTATGAAAAAATATAATATAAATGTGAAATTACATAACTGTTCTTTAATTTTGTTGACTTGAAACCTGGTAAAATAGCGTTGAAGTAAAGGCTTCATGTGAGGTAAAGACCGAGTGGCGTCCAAGGACTGGAAGACGGAAGTGTCGGTCGTGTGGCGGCGAGATGGGCGGGCGATATTGTTCCCATCGCAAGTACCTAGAACCTGGATGAGGCTGTACCTACATAGGAGCATGGAGATTGGCACATGAAAAGAGAGGCCTATGTTCAGCAGTAGGTGAGATCGGGCTGTGGATGACGACGAGAAAGGCTTGATGGTAGTTCATTTTTATACAGGGTGGTAGGGACAAACGACAAGGTTACACCTGGTGCCATAAATAAAATTACGAAAGTCATTCATCTCTGAAATGACCGGTTAAAAAAATTGGCATTTTTGAGTGGGCAATGGCAAACAACGCGATCAAAACGCTCTGCGGATGGCGCGCGCGCGCGCGAGCTACCTACCGCGATACCGCGCGCTGCACTTTCGAGTTTTATTTACATTGCTGTTGTGAAGCAAGTGGATTTACTATTTTTTAATTAAAAATCTCATTGGGTTCGATAGAAATAATGATTTTATACAGTAAAAAAAATTGAAGAAAAAAACGTAAACATTAAGAAAAAGTCGACGAAAAATTTCAACGCAGGGGGGGTCCAGAATCATGTACTGAATCCATGGTAAGCGGTTGCGCGTCGATGTCCCTGCCGACCTGTATAGATGTAAGTGATGGATAGAATAACTTAGGCCGCAGAAACACTACTTCGTAGCTATTGACTTCTCAGTCCGAGTTGAAACTTAACTTGGTTGCAATTATGTAGGCACAGGTAACTGATCAGCCGGAATTGAATCAGGAACAGCATAAGAAATCATAGATCAAAGTAATTGAAATAATACTTTACAGACTCAAATCTTATTTCCTCGACATAACTATAAATCTGTGATTGAACTGTCTAAAAAAATTAATACGTCATTCACAAAAAGTCAGACAAAATGCCTACAGGACTATCTTTAATTAACAAATGGACATTACCGCATTGATACATAATAAACACAATAAAACCATTAGAGAACTACAGCGGTGTAGATATGAGTTGAAGAAATAAAGAAGAATCATTTGGACCGCAATCATGCAGTGCAACCAAGCTTTCTGTGGAAACGGTTTCACCAATGGACCTTTTTGTAGTTCTACACGTTAGTAGCCTTAACAGTTACAACAATACAAGCCATTTAGAAATGTAGCGAAACTGACTGCCCAAGATGCGCCGAACGCATACACACGAACGTGTACTATCTACAATACATTTAAGTGTCGTCACTAATCAGCATTTCAGCTGAAAAACATCCATTGCTGGACATAGGCGCCACTTCGAACGGTTCTGAGCTTCTCGCATCTAGCGGATTCACAAGGTCATCAGTCCTCCTTGGGGGCTTGTGGCTAAGTAATAACAGCCGCACGGGTCGATCGATCAGGTTAAGCTACGCTTGCCGCGGTTGGTCCGTGGATGGGTGACCATCTTCACATATCAAGACCCCTCCGTGCCTCGGAAAGCACGTTAAGCCGTTGGTCCCGGTTGTCATTCGTGGATCTTTGACAGTCGTTACAGGTCGTCAGTAGCCCGAAAGTCTGACAACCAGTCTTACCAAGGGGTATCGTATTACCCAGTAACTGGGTTGTGGAGGTCAGATAGGCAGTCGCTCCATGTAAAATACTGGTATTCAGATGCATCCGGTTAGACTGGAAGCCGACCCCAACATAGTTGGGAAAAGGCTAGGCAGATGATGATCAGTCCTCCTTGTGGGACGCCTTCCGATACGCGGTCGCCACTCATAGAGACTATTTAAAAAAACTAATGCAGTCAATAGGCGGCGCAATGAGTGATTGCGCTACGTGGTACTGGTTCCATTCCTGCACGGTACAAATTTTTTGCCGCTGTTACCGCTCTCGCCATCGACGCCTCAGTACCGCGCGCATACGTCATCCAGGCGAAATTTCAAGTTAACTCTAGCGGGTTATACTATACTTACAATACGAATTCCCAGTAATGTCCAGCAAAAATAAAGAAGTGTATCTGGTGTAAAACTGTTAATAACGAACTTGTTTTTCTCTTAATAATTAAATGTACTTTTATAGCATTAAATGCCACTCAAAACATGTATCCAGAAGTAGTGGGCGAAGGACAAGTTACCTCGGTAACATTACCAGATGGAACTGTGCAATTCTTTTTCATGCCGACGCTCACATGGTGGTCACCCAATGCAGCCCAACGCTATCCATATCCAGCTATACCTAATCCTATGTTTGCTAACACTAATTATAACATCCCACCATCATGCAACAATAATATAGGAACTTGGTTTATCAGAAGCATTTCTAGTTCGTGAGTAGTCATTCTTTTTAAATCACAATTCATAAACGTTGCTTAATTAAAGTTAAGTACCTAATGATTAGAGACTGTTTAACCATACATTTTTGACGTTTAAATGTGTCTTAACTTTAATCGTAATTTATAAATAAACCCTTTTATGTTTAGTACTAAGGTTGCATAATCTGAAACATACTTGTTCCTAATCCAGATGCCCTCAAAGTGTGTGTAACCCTCCAAGCCAGCGAAACGAACTTCTAAGCCTGGCTAATGATACGGACTGCAATCATAAATTGAACAGCCGAGATTTTGGATACCAAGTAAAGGTAACATTAAAAAAGAATGTAAAATGTTTGTAGATAATCAAAACGTCAAGTAAAATAAGGCATATCTTATTGTAAAAATGTGATATTTACAGTTCCATAATGATGGTTGGACATCAACAACAGACTTGGTCTACTTTTATCCAAGCTTGCGACAACGCGACTTCGTGTTCACGCCGCCATGCAAGGATGAAACCGTTCAGATAGACACAAAGCCCGTCGCAACTAACACAGTGTGTGATCATGAAGTAGTATGCACCAAACCATGCGTCTGTTCTGTCGTTGCTAAACCCATGAGTTTAGACTGCCTAGTGGACCCAAACTCTACTTCCAAGAGCAACAATACCTCTACCGACGACTGCTGTTGCAGTAAAAACCTTGATAAACGGGGCATGGTTCATAAAAAGAAACGGAATAAATCAAAAAATAAAATTTGTGCTTGTGGCCCGACGGCTAGCATTGCTTGTGTAGACAAATCAATTACGACTTATGCAGATGAATGTAGCGGCTGTACTCCTGCGGACGGTCGCGAAACACAAACATGTAAATCAGAAGAATCAAAATGTGTTGAAGCTAAACCTATGAAAATGTCTCTATTGAAGCAGTCCTTATTGAATCCGAAATTGACTACCAAGACTTACAGCGGCAGTTCGACGACTGACGAGTGTTCGAACGACGAAGCCAGTAAAGCACCTAAGAAACGAGACGAGGACAAAGAATGTAGACAGAGTAAACCAAAGAAGGATGACTGTCGTAGTGTCTGGTCGGTCAACAGTGTTTGCAGTGCTTCGGAAGACGAAACAGTTGCGAGTAAAGGTACGCTCCCACATCGTCGGAATAGGAGAATCCGGAGCCCCGGCATTTGTTTGTCTTTGTTCATATAATGCTGATGACCAGTGCGGATTTGCCGATCTTGTGAACGGAGTGCTCAGTAATCAATTTATTAAAACAAACAAAGCAAATCTATATGCTCCGTACGCTCTGATGCCGACAATGAGGACCTTTATTTAGGCGAAAGTATTCATTAATTCCTGCTCTTCCCTTACAGATACACCAAGTACATGTAGTACATGTTCCAGTATAACAATGTTGAAGAAATCAAAAACACGTACAAAGGGTACTAAGCAAAGAACCTCAAGTGAAAAGAACACATCATTGCAGTGGTTCAAATCAGATAATTGTATCTGTGATAAATGTGAACCTATGGGAGAAGAAACAAGGGAACTCAGTCTGCCCTTCGAGTGAGAGAGCGACGGAAGGAAAATCTTCAGAGGATTTACTAGAAAACTTTAGTAATGATAGTGATAGTGCAGCTAGCACTTGCTGCAGGTGATGGTTTTTAGTGTGCATCAATTAAAAAACATTTGATTAGGTATTTATACTTTGTTATAATACAATTTATTCCTTAAAGTTAAAAATAACTATTTACATTGTTGAAAATAATAGTACAAGTAATAAACAAAAACAATTGAGATTTTAATACCTTAGTTCTTATTTTTTATAAATTACAGATAATAAAAATACAACTGCAAACAATTCAGTCCTTACTACTCTTTAAAGACTAGTAAACAGTTGTACAATCAATTTAATATGTTGTCTCCATAAGAAATTAATACATTTTTAGTAAAAGGAAGACTTTAATGGAAACAGCAAAAAAATCAAGTTCCTATGCTTTGGCAGAAATCAAATGTCTTGCATCTGAATCGCTTCATTACATACTTAATTCTCTCAAAATTTCTGATAGAACATAAATATATGGTAAAAACAATTTAACACTTAAAACTAGTATTGCATAAGATTAAACAAAAGGACTTAAAAATGTGGTAGGTAGTTGAATTTAAAGTCTCATTTTTATAAAATGCTCAATCTTACTTTCTAAGCTTGTTGTAATACAGAAAAATAATATATTTGCAATTTTTTAGCGTAAATGATAAGTACATGTACATTTATTTAATATTATCATATAGATCATTTTGGAACATGTATTTACTAAGCAATTTTACGCAAGAATTTTACAAGTTTACAACAATAACACAGAAAACTTGCATTTACTTGAGATTCATGGCTTATATATCAGACTATTTGTCATGTTTTACACAAATTCTTTACAACTACCGTAAATTAAATAAAACTCTATAGACGCAAACGTTTCTTTTGTGTATAATTAAATTGTATAGGAAAGATTTTAGGAGTACCTAGCCAAAAACACCGAATACAATTTTTTTTTTATGTAAATGATTTCGGGAGAATTCAAATAATGAGTTTTGAGACTGACTTATGTTTAGAGTATGTTTGCGCGTACCCGTCGAGAGGTAATCTTAGCTTTACAATAGCACACAACCTGGTAGTTGGTTTATACAACTTCTCTTTACTATGCTAAACATATCTTAGTCTATAACACAAAGTGTAAACCAATTGAACTTTTAACACATTAACAAAATGCACTGATTGTTTTAGATCATTATACTATCAGACTTTGATGCTAACGTCGTCGTAACGAATAATTAATAACCCACTCGAACAGCTGCTATTAATTTTTGACACAACACTGAATTTACATTTAATACTCCATGAATGTGAGTTGGATTGAACGCTCATTGCATTCAGTCCACTCTTACTTAATTTCTAGGAAATAAACTAACACACAAGTACGTCTAAAATTTTAATACTTGTTGTTGCTTACTCGCGGCGTTTTGTTAAAGAATTTTTTTTTTTTTGAGCGATTTCTATAAATATGTTTACAACCGGTAGTGTATGTTTTATTTCATGATTTGTTTGCAATCAGTCGCCTTTGATTAATTAAAGTGCAAATACTATAATATGATACAAACAATACTTTGACTAGACAGTACCACAGTACCGACATAACCTTCGTGACCTCTATTGGGTGGAATCTTTACGAGAATATGTTAGCATACATTGAAGTTTAGGCCTTCAATAAAAATTTATTTAAAAAAGATCTTTTAGTGGAACTGCCTTGTGTAAATACTTGTGCTTTATAGTTGTGTTCATTTTACGCTTAAAACTAAATATTATACAATGTTAGTTGGACAAGGGGGGTTGTAAGCCCAAAGGTTTCCTCAAGTACTCCTGATTATGTTTGGTTTAGTACTTCATTAAAAGTCTATTCAGAAAATAGCTGTTCAAAGAATATTTCTGAAAATATACGTCGTTTACAATTTCGCCCTATGCGGCACTTGCAAGTGAGCTTTATGCTTTAGCGCTGTACAATATGGGTATGTAAACTGTAGAATAAAAATACCTATGCACGGAAATAAACCTAATTCACCACCCTTTCGGCTTAGTTCCCCCTTTCCGACTAACTCATTATCACTGGAGTAAATATTGACATCTTTGAAAGGTCTGTTAAACTTTTATTTGATTGTGTGATAGCGACAGTGATTCCACTAAAAGTTCCTCCAACACCTAACATCTGACACACATTCTTGTACAACACATCAAAATTACACATTATCTAATCTACATTACAATTATACTTAGCGAGGGAGTGTCTTCAAACATATTAAAATAATTTAGTACTTACAGTATGTATTAATTAATGTATAAAATACATCTCGCCACCTTCACAGCACTATGCCTATCCTGTGTGTACATTTTACACTAATTCACGAAGTCCCACGATACTTCGTCCGGCAACATTCACTGTAAATAAATTTTTCGTGTTAGAACTGAATAAGGGAGTGATGTCACAAACTGTTGGAAATAAATAATTATTCTCATTTGAAGGTTTACTTTTGGAGGTCGATTTGATTCGGTCACAAGTTCACAATTACTCTGTAAAACATTCATTGTATTTTAACTATGCATCAACTTGATTTAGAGCTCACATCTGTTGAGCAAACTGATGTCTAAAATATTGGAATCGCAGTCTTCAGTTATCTTATAGTGAAATAATGGAAACATACTAAATTTTTTTTTTTAATCAACCCCTCTTCGGGAAAGGGGTATACCGTTCGTATGAAAGATCACGTTGGTTCGGTTTAAAAACTTAGCATAGTTATATAAGTAAACATTTAATTAATAAAGATTGTAATCCAAAATTACCCTTAGAACGGGGTGGAGGGGGCGTTGAAGTTTCAAGGAGATACTACGAAATCCACACGGGGCGAGAAGCTAGTCTTTCTCTATACAGTTTTATTATTGGTGTCTCAGCTTGCGGGGAAATAAATGACTACAATGAGCGTCTGTATGAATGTAGATCTGCTCTGCTCGGACGAGAGTTCAGTTTCAGGTTACCTGATGCGGGTTCGGCTGCGTCGGGTGCGGCTGCGGCGCGTGGTGCGCGGCGTCGCGCATGGCGGCCAGGCGGTGGCGCGTGGCCGCGAACGTGGGCCGCGCCGCCGGGTCGGCGTGCCACGCCGCGCGCATGACGTCGTAGGGGCCCGCCGGGCAGCCCTCCGGGGCCTCCATGCGGTACCCGCGCTCCACGTGCCGCACCACCTCCGCTAGCGGCTGGGGGGGGAACACGCTTTATGTATTGTGCTTTGTAAATATAACATCACGCTTGTATTCCCCACAGGGTTAGACATAGGTGTACAATTAGTACACCCGCGTTTAGAAGTCATTTTTAAGTCGCATGTAATAGGGAGAGCGAGCTTATAGCAGTAAACCGGGCACAAATTCCGGGAATTTCACAGTATCAGCCCGTGGTCTGGCCACGGGCTGATACTGAGAAATTCCTAATCGAAAAACTTAATAACACTGCCCAACCTGGGAATCAAACCCTGAAACTCATGCTCAGAAGTAGTGTTTACGACCGCTAAACCTAAGAGGAAGTCATTTAAACATTCATGTCAGTGATATAAGCTTCAAATATAAATAAATAACTTGTTAATATCAACTACTAACTATTTTCCTATTATTGATAACATTGCTGGACAAACTTTTTCCTCATAAAATGTATCGTTTTCGTTAAATTTTAAGGAAATAATAAACTAATTACTAAACACTACTTACAATTCGTGGGTACGGAACTCTTCCAAATGAATAAATCTCCCAGAGAAGGATGCCAAAACTCCACATGTCAGACTTGTTAGAGAATTTCTGAAAACAGTAAAATATTTTGTTAAAGTTACGAGCATACTCAAGCTGTCAGCTCTCTTATCAGAATGAGCCTTCATAAAAATCCTAAATTCATTCAAATCGTTGGGGGGTCTAGAAGCATGAAAGTTTGCACAAGAGTTCCTTATGATATAACGAAAGTGAGCACTAAGAAATCTTGAAAATTCATCCCCTGAAGGAGTTAGATAGGGGGATGAGTTTATATGGATATTCGTTGCACATGCCTTGTACGGAAAGAAGTCGATACCCATAATCAATGTAAACCTCATCCATAGACACCACGCGAGATTGAGGTAAAGATCGAACCCATTTATTTGTAAAGAACTAGGACTTGTGACTTACGTTGTACTTTAGTGCCTCTGGAGCGGTCCACTTGATAGGCAGCTTGGCCTGCAGCCGCGCGGCCTCAGCGGGGTCGTCCATGACGGTATCATTCCGCGCCAGGCCGAAGTCCGCGACCTTGGCCATGCCCTCGCCTGAGATCAGCACGTTGCGCGCCGCTAGGTCGCGGTGCACTACCCGCTTGCCTTCCAGGTACTCCATGCCGCAACACGCATCGCTTTAATATAAACGTTTTTTTTTGTTATTTTGATACAACTTAAAACAATACTTACTTAGTTTGTCAAACTGTTTATAGTAAGTTGTTTATTATAAGTTTTGTTTTTATTTTAAGTTCTAAAAATGTTCTCAAGTGAAATCCTTGTAATTTATTATAAAGAAATAAATTTCTTTATCCATAGATACGCTACCGATGGCGCCTAACTCGTAAATAAATTCAGGGCCTACTCAAACTTAACATCAATTCGCTAAGAAGAACTATTTGGAGAAAACTTTTACATTTGTTACGTTTTACTATGCGTCAATGTTGTCGCGACATGCACGACGTGTACAATGTCTCGTACACAAAGAAAGTAACGTGTATATTGAATAGTCACATCGATGTGAACACCATTAATAATACAACTTGGCGTACTACTTACTAAGCGAAATTGATCTGATTGAGTTGCGTGACGTAGTGTCGTCCGCGGGACCTCAAGTAGTCGAGCAGCGATCCTTGCGCGCAGTGCTCCGTCACGATGCACGTGCTACCACTCGACGTGAACACCAGCCCCAGTAGGCGGACTAAGTTGTCGTGCGTTAATGATCTGAGGAGAAAAACAAAACATTGTTCAGAATTAAATTGATGTAGCTTTTACAGCATTGACATAGGGTTTAAATTGAAATAATTAACATAATTGAGCCGAAATACTGCCATAGGGCCCTTGGGCCCTTTTTACACACGTTTTTCTTGCCGTGAAAAACTACGGCCGGTCGTGAGTGTCGTATGGATCACTATGGAAGCTTATTGACGGACAAGTTTTTTCTACGGTGCGGTTTGTACGCCGTACCGTAAAGAAACAGTTCCGTGTACAAAGAGCCTTAACGATCAATCCTGTGCTTCCCGCGTCATAAAGGGTCTGACAGCAGGAAGGAAAATAAAACTACGTTCAATTGATATAATTATGTTTATACAGACAGGATCGGATTGTCCAAAAATACTAATATTAATCGACCTATTTCCTAATTTACAAGAAACCTTTTTTTGTAAAACCCAGCCTAAACTATAAAACATTGTGTTATCATTACAAGTACGTTGTGATGACTAATACACGTTTTTAATTAACTCGGTGACCTTCTGTGGGTAGATGATAAGTTTTAATTTAATTAGTTATGTTAGTTGCTGAGCGATGGCCGGTTTGCGTGAATGTGACGCATGTTTACCCCCAACTTGTTACTTTTTTTTTGTGTGTTTATGTTCTTTTTTATGCGTCATGTTTGCCGGACATGCCGTCATGTTTTCTAGTTGACAAACGTAAAATAGCTGAACCATGTTTATTTTTCCTTTGTTAGTTTTTATTATTATTGATACCTAGCTGTAGCCAAGTTTATTTTAAGTAGACCATTAAAAGGCACTAAAACATCAAAATTTATTAGAAAATAGATTCTTTCGATTTCCAAAAGGCATGTAATTTCATATGGATAAGAATTGGCAAGAAAACCCATAGTTATTGTTTAAAAAGTTTTGTAATATTTTGTATACCTACATAGCTTATGGTTTCAAGTTTCAATCGCATCCCAGGGGAACTACTCATGAAACCAGATTTTTTTTAATCCCAGACTATGGCTCACCTGAGTGCCAACCCAGTTTCACCCAGATTCGTTCCGCTATTTAATCCTAATTGTGTAACAATCGTCTTCAAAAACTTTCACATTTTTAAAGTATGTGGTACTTAACCGGTAGGAGTGGCGATGTTTAGGGGAGGCCTATATGTCCAGCAGTGAACGTATTTCGGCTGAAATGAAGATGATGTGTTACTTACGCCATCACGCTTGCTTCCGCGCGGAACTTGCTAGCCGCTTCCCGATCCTTCAAGATCTTGACTGCGACCTTCTGTGACCCGTTCAGTATACCCAGCATCACATCACCGAACTCCCCCTTGCCTATGTTTTCACGAATCTCTAGGTCACGCTCGTCTATTTTCCAGCCTGAAAAATGAATTAATTGGTCATTATTCATTAATAATTGAGGCATTAACCGTGTCTAGACTGGCTTGCATTGCTGCACAAACCACGTATTAAATTTATGCTTGAACGCAACTGTATTTTTGTTGCGTTTTTGTGTGGACGTTTTATAACGTATTTATTTACAAAATGGATAGTATGCGTCATGCGTGTTGTGATCACAACATATTATTATAATTTTCGAAATCCATAGAATAATTATATTAATGATTTTGCGAAGACTAATCCAGGGGGTCTACTCCGAAGTGGTATCGGCCGATTCCTGCTACGAAGTTACTATTTGGTTCGGCCGGTCCCGATCCTACACTCCTATACTCATTCGAATTCGAATATCACAGATAGTGGACACATTATAGGCCGGTCATCATCATTCTCTTGCCCTTATCCCAATATACTTGGAGTCGGCGCAACATGTCTGCTTCTTCCATACTCCTATTGATCGTCATCATAATAGCCTGATCATGAATGGTGAATTACTCACGTGCATCCACAAAGTTCTGCGGTTGTAACGCGCTGTCCGTCTGGTCCGAGGAGGCCATCTGTGTGGAGTACGTGTGCTGGAAGTGTCCCGAGCTCAGCGCGCTGGACACGCTCGGCGTCGGGGGGTAGGGCGGCGGTTGCTAAAAAAACAATTTTTAATTATAAGTTTGATATTGTATACGAATCAATGTCACATCTATACTCGAGTCGCATAAGCGTGACAATAGCGGTCATTGACCCATATTTACAGTCCATTAGCGTGCTGAATCACAATATCTATCATGATTTTCAACATGTTTCAATAACGGAAAACCATACATAGTTTATTGTTTGGGTTCCTACGGAGGGATATTAAAAAAATTAATGAAAGCTATTCCAATGTTAAAGCGACTCGGGTATAGCTATTATGTATCAAAGAGAAGCAATGCACGTTTTTTTGACGCCATTGACACTAACACTAGATTTGGTTGGTGTTTATTTTACTTATATTATTACATAAAGAATGCGAAAGCGGCATCGTAAACGCTAATTGAGGTAAAAATTTGCTAGAAATTAACTACGTAGACTTCCAATAAACTTGATGTGATTTATTAGCGAAAGTGATCTTGTTGCAACGAACCGTTTGAAAACGATTATTGCTCCTGATAAAATCATTTTCTCGTGCATGACATGCGTTCAGTTTTGCTAACTTTAATTACTCTACGTTTTTGAACGTAATTCCAAAAAAAAAAAAAAAATTACGTGCTACAATGGCCCATAGACTTTACAAATTACTAACTATAAATAGGCATTAAAACTATGTTAGTAGCATAATTATGGGAATGGTGTATTGAGGCGTAACTTAGGAGATTAAACAGTGACAGGCTAAATGAATTGATTGATAACTGAACGGTTAAGGAATGTAAATACAGGTGGTGTGTCGTTACCTGCGGATGCGGCGGGTAGGGCGGCTGTAGTACTCCATTGTTGTTAGCGCCGTTCGGCGACGCCTTCGGCAAGCATCGCACTAGCTTCGTGCACAGACCGTCCGCGTCTTGTAAGTAGTGCTGAGGGTACATGAAAACGATGGTCATGTTACTGTACTGTAGTACTAGATGTAGAGGAAAAACTGGGTGGACGAACTAAACAGGTCAGAAGTCGTGGCATATTCTTTTGTGAAGTTGATCATTCGTAGATCGAAATGAGGAAAGTAGAGCTCTAAGATCCTCTAGGTTCCTTGTGGAACGCAAATAAACGAATATGAATATGCAAAATAATCACAATGCTTAAGAAAAAGAAGGCAGAGTCAATTATATTATTGTATTAATTTACTGTTAAGGTTTCCATAGCTTGGTCAAAGTCAAATAATTTATTTTAACTAAGCACATAAAGGTCTATTCACAGATATCAGGGCCATGCCCGGGACATGAGTACGCGACGGGGCCGTGGCACACTAGACAGGTACTCAAGCCCCCTTGCCGGCCTGGAAAAGGACGTGTGTGAACGAGTTCATATAAAATGTACGCATCGATATTTTTTCCGAGTCTCTGACGGAGCACGGTCCGTCCACGTTCCGGGCACGGCTCTGTTACGTATATAGACCTAAAAAGGTACTATAAATATTGAAAATAGAATTGATTCTAGTTGCCTATTCTAAAAGGGTAAGATTCCGTTGGCGCTTCCAATACCTGACAAGGCAAGCTTTTTTCACATAAAAAGTATGTACTGGCTTTTAGTGAGGACTATGGCTATCACTTACATGGATTAAATCCGTCATGTTATCGAAGAATTCTTCATCGTCTATAGTTAGACGTTGATTTTGGTTGTCAGGAGCAGTTGCCCATTTCACTCTGAAAAGAATAACATACCATTATTTTTACTTATTTACAAGGTGCGCAACTATCGTAACTAATATTACAAATTCTAAAGTGACATTTGTTACGCTTTCACGCTAAAACGTCTAAACGGATTTGGATGAAATTTGACACATAGGTAGTCCATGAACTGGGTTAGGACAGAAGGATTTTTATCCCGGTAATACATTTCCGTGGGATAATTTCTGACCTCCACGCGGGCGAAGCCGCGGGCAAAAGCTAGTTTCGTATATACAATGGGTGACAAACAGTAGAAACACATTTTTGCAAAATAAATAAAGTCGCAGAATAAATAATAGGTAATGTATAGAACACGCCATTTGTAGTTATTAACATAATACGTATTATTATTCTCTGATGACGCGGCTGCACATGTTTCAAGCAGTTTTATCGTTTAATTATGTAGATAGACTAAGTAAAGGAAGTATTCGTTTACTTACAATACATTAAATAACAAAAATATAGTGTTTTGTAAAGATATTTAAAATACAATAACCAGAACCAATTGTGAAATCTCTTGAAATAAATTTAAAACCACAAAAGCAATTTCGTACAGAGTCCTGCCGCCAAGTATCAGAGCAGAGATGACAGCACATCTACAACGACTCTGGGATTGTAGATATCCTTTTTCGGCCACTTACCTGGCCGCCTGCTTGTTTGTCACCAAAATAACATAAAAGACAATGTTTTTCTTACCGATAATGTTCGACTCGTCCTCGATACCTCACGCACAGCGTGTGGTCTCCGGGGAAGTTGGTACTCTCTCGAACTAGAAAAACGCCGTCCGGAGAGCCCGATAGTAGTGCCTCTGCACGTTCGCGGGAGATCGCCCCGTGGTGCCATCTGGTGACAAAATTATAATGACGTCAGTGTTCAAGAATCTTTGCATCACTGTCAAAATCAAGTGATCTTTATTAGGTGTAAAGTAACTGAAAGGACAGTACTGCCTCTATGGTGTAGTGGTCGTAAAAGCGACTGCTAAAGAGTTCTGGTTCCGGATTGAACCAAAGTCTAATTGGGTTATTGATCAGGAATTTCTCAATAGTTGCCCAGAGCCTAGATTTGTGTCCGGTTGGGCGGTTGATGACGATAGGCTCACCTATCATTACATGCGACTTAAACAGCCTCTGTCTACCCCTTTGGGGGTGTCATATTTATGTTGCAACACTTCTGAAACATCCTAACAGCATCGAAGTTACTGCTGCTTGGTGTGACTGTTCTTCCCAAATAGTGGAAGGAAGGTGACAATTTATTTTTGTACTGTTACGAACTTCATCATTATTTGCCATTGTTCATTAATAGATCTTCCTAGTTTTCCTGATAAGGATCACATATTTGCAACAGTAAGATTAGCAATAACGCCAGGAACATCATTATTGATACAAAGGATGTCCTGTATTTGATAAAGACTAGGTCACTTGTAATCGGTACGTGGGACAGATATTGAAGATAACAATAATAACATCGATACCGCCGATATTGAAATCTAGAGACTTTCAATTGTTTTGTAGAGCAGTTCGTTGTTTTGTGGGAAATATATTATTACAGACTGATTCCTAAAGGCAGATTATATGTTTGATTTTATCTCTATTGTGCGAGATTTAAATCATAATTACTTCGACGATATATCTGATATTAAACTGGTCAACACTTCACGTGACTGGCTGGTTCGTTCTTGGGCCAAAGAATTTGCATTGCCATTCATCGCGGCAGCCAGTCTTCTGGGCAAGTTTGTCGGATGACAGCAATTTGTTTTGTATTTATTTGCATAGTTAGTTGTCATTTAATTTAGTACCTAGTGTAAATAATTAATAGATATGTAGAATCTAAGTTTGGAAACCTAATAAATATATATTAACCTTAATTAAATTGATATTTGTTTGTTAGCATTCGAAGATACTAAATAGAAACTTGTGAGGTAATGGCGCCGATTCCCTTTTTCACAAACTAAACTAAATTTAAGTTCAGTGCATCTTTTTCTTTCTATTTCATTAAGAAAAGGACAGAAGATAAATATTAGTTTAGTCCTGTCAAATTAGTCAGCGCCTGACGTAAATTGACGTATTTTTAGTAGCCATGTTTTTATCACGTCTAATTTGTCTATGGACTATCTTAAGTAACCTTTTTAACATTTATAAATAAGTAACGTAAATAAGAAACCTTTATATACTTTTTATAGAAGTAGATTATGAATAATACTTCTTTTCTGGACCTGGGGCCACCTGACGGTTTAACTTCATAAACTATTGTGACAACCTTGCCAAGGCAATGACTGAATGCCTAACTTCCATGGTTGGTATGGTAAATTAATTCATAGCATTATCGTGAAGCGACCTTGACCAGTAAATCATTAATTTTTATGATAATCTAGCTTTTTCCCGCGGCTTCGCCCGCGTGAAGGTCGGAAGTTTTCCCAGGCGTTTCCCTGGGAAAACTTAGTAGTATGTTTATACTACTAAGTTTAATAGATCTTTTTAAGAGTAACAATTCCGTTATACATTATTTTCATAACTCTATTGGTTTACGCGGCGCACGCTAGTTTAGCTCCCAGTCGGCATGATTTTTTCCGACATCAACAATCCACCAATATACACAAAACCTCAATGAATGATACACCTAAACCGTTTTCATAAATCACTCACTGGTAAAAACTGTTTGAAAATCCGTTCAGTAGTTTTTGAATCACGTTCAGACAGACAAACAGACACGGCATGGGGATTTGTTTTATAATATGTAGTGATATTTCTCGGTTTGGATGCCACTCAGATACTGTTGCATATACCTCAGATAAAGGTCTTATAGTCCTCAAACCATGTACTCTTGAAGAGGTCTAACAAAAAGGATGGCTTAAACACACACGAACAATTTTCATTCATTTATCACAACAACACCTTTCAAATACTGGCTGACAACAAATTAGTAATAAATGAAAAAAAAAAATATTTACTCGACATCCTCGTCAAAGACCGGAGGTATGAACAACAACACTTTATGTGGTTTGTTGTAGCACCGGGTAATGTCACACACACACTCCATATTCGTTGTTTCAGCAACTGACGAATAAACGCTTATTATCACTTAGATAACCACTGATAACGCGATCCTATCAAACGTGTGCTGGTTGTTTAAGTAAATTAGTGTTTTCTAAATACAAACAAGGCGCATTGTGTCAATTTGATGTTTGTTTAGACTGTAAAGGGGTTTTCATGTTCTCAAGAGTTTATTGATCTCGAAATACTTATTTATTGTTTTTATTTTATTGTTGTTGATAGATACCTAAAAGTGATTTGAGCACTGATAAGACATTTATTTGTATTAACATAATTAAACAGACACTTCAATTTCATTAATTTAACTAACAAACTATTATACTTAAAATATAAAACCAAACCTAATTAAAACTCTTAACAAACTGAAATATGGCGTCGATAATTTCCTCCACATCGCTGTCGACCGGTCCCAAGAGACTGGCGGTATTGCCACGTTGTATGGCAATGCTTAGCCTCTGGCCAAGTTAAAAGCTCTTAGGTCACGGGAAGCGTCAACCAGCGGTTTGGAGATTTCGTTGAACAAACCATGAGCACTCGGACCCCACGGCCCGAGGGTAGAATTATTCCGATTCACTCAGAATTCATAGCTTCATTCTCAATTTCAAAGGCCAAAACCAGAAGAGCAAGGAACTCGAAATATTATTATGAAACGAGGTCACAGGAAAGCTTATCTAAAATTAATAAAAAACAAAAGAACAAACGTCCTTCTGTTGAGGATGCTAAAGAACTTATCCCGAGAACTGAGATCGCTTGAACTAATTAATTTGTCGATTCAGAGAATCCCCATAGACAAACAGCTTATACATTTAGAACCCAGGAATAAAAAGGATAAGCACCGTTGGGCAATTTTTTACTTGTACTGTGCAAGATACTTATTTTTTCGACTACGCCCTGATCATGTATTTGAAAATTGCTTAACTTTTTCGATCCTCGAGTATACATTATACTGACATAACATAAAGATAAGGTACGTACGGCCACTGAGTCATGTTGACGAGCCTGTTGCCTGCGGGTGGAGGGTTCACACACGTCGAGTTCACCAACACGTCGCTCGGCCCTTTGGACACCGCTGTTGAACAAATAATTTTATTTATATGTTTTGCAGTTGATGTGCGCCTAATATCAGAGTAGAACTTTGGACGGGTGAGTGCTGTAGCGATTGTTTATCCGACTGTCTTAGTCGTCGTTCGAATACTTATAAGTTGTCACATTTACGGGTTTTCAAAAGTTTGAAAGTTAATCGATATAAACATAGATTTATCGTTATCGCCGGTTTTTCTGCGATTTGTCCCTCAATGCAAGATACAGCACGCATTTGGCCACATCTGACTCTGCTGAAATATGACCCCATACTTGGCAACATAGCCGGAAGAACTCAAGTTCTTCCTATAATATCTCCGCTCGGTCTTAAACGTACATAAATAAGTGTCTCCAAGTAAATCTGTTAAGCAAAAGTTGCTTATTCATCTTCTTTGTATTAGCCTTTTCCCGGCCTGCTGCCAAGGTTCGCGCAGCATTATAAATAATACTGCAATGTAATTTTTGCAAGTCATGAATGCCTGTATTCCTGTGGCGTCATCTTCTGGCATTCAGAGGTTTTGTTGTACATAGTTTCTTTGTGACGAAGGGGTTAAGCTCTGTATAACCTGGAATATTTGCTCTGATGATATCCCAGACATAGTGAAAGGGAGGGGGGGAGGAGGTCTGATTAAGTGAAGAACAGACACCAATTCATTGGTCAGAATTCCAACCCAAGTAAGGTTTATCATTCTAAAACTAGTTAGTAATTAGCCTACTTTCTGTCCTCACCTGGGACAGACCAAAGGATCCATAATCCTGCTCCGCTTGCAACCAGACCGTGAGGCGATTGCAATTTAAAGAACTACTGCGAATAACGAGGGCCGATCGTGATTTGCATGTCTGAATACATTACATTAGAAAACGTGCGTAACTGTCTATTTACGCACACGCGGTATTCACATTAACTACATTACTACGCAAGTTAGATTAACGTACTTGTTAATAGCTTATACTAGTTCATTTCAGTGGCAGATTTATTGGTGACTGGCGCGGGCGTGACGTAAAACGAGAAATTTTCTTTTGTAACTTGTGCAATAGGGATGTAAACTCAAGGTGTATGACAAACTTGCACATGTTTGGTAGTATTTATTTATGAATCACTAATTGGTCTCTGACTGTAGAGATTGAAAGTGTTTTTATAAGTAAACTTTGATCATTCCATTCTGATCTGGTAGTCTGTCTTTGTATTTACATAACATTAGGTAATGTTTCACACTAATGTTACAGCCAAGAAAGATGGAGGAATCTTCATCATGACGGCCTCTAAGAACCCCAAAACACTATTGTTATGTTCTATATGACCATATACCATAACATAGGTCGTGGACCTATGTCAACATTGAAGTCAGAAATGGACATAGTAAACATAGTTACCAGACGTGGTCTGCGAGGTGTGCATGGCAGAGGGCGCAGGCCCAGGCGGTGCAGGCGTCCGAACTGACGATGACATTACGATCTGTTGACAACAATATTATAAAAATTGAATTTTACGATCAGAACTAAAAACAACATAAACACTGCAATTCCCTTCCCTTATCCATTGTTTGAAAATAAAAACAATCTAAGAAGAATCATTGAAAAATATTCATATTTCATAAACACCATTGTCAAGGCAGACACGATGCAATTTTATAAGGACTACGGAAACCTATACACAATGATATTATAATATCATTGTGTATATTGTATATATGTAATATCAAGTAAAATGCCATCGTAGTAGAGTGACGATCGCATAGCACTGTCTCGACATACATAAATAATGTAACTAGGTGAAGTTCAATTTCAAACTAGGACAGAAGTACTTAGGGACACTTGTCGCATTATTCTTTTCATCCTTGTTACAAATATAAACTGTCAATGTATGCACGAGTTATATAAAAAATCTCTGCAAGCACAAAGCAGCTAACGAAGAAGACCATTATACAAGTTGTAGAATGCAATGCACGTAGTCCAAATAGCTCCATTCGCAGTATGTGCAGCAAAAATAATATAAATAAATTGCACTCACATTATGTGGAATGGAATTCTGCAATGCGGTGGGCGAGAGAGGCGCGTGTGGCCCATTACTACCGCTCACACTACCTCCACACTGAAACAAAGTTTTAGACTATCGTAAAAATAACCCACATGTATAGTGGAAATGCCTATTCTAGGTAGCGAGTCTACGCTAACGCCACATCTGCCTTTAGTGAATAAATATTTACGTTTGATCCGGCGCGGTGTCTTACTTTCTAAGCAACCGTGAGAATCTCCATCGCATACAATGCTCGTTGTGACAAAGGTTTTGAATGAACGAACTCTACTTTCTGTCGCCGGTAAAGCGTGGTTTAACGCAACATAAATATGGTTAACATTGAGACAATAACCTACAAATCATTTTAAAAAAACTTCTCACATGGCGGTGGAATCATGCGACGGTGATAATGTTACAATTGTTTTGTTTCAACTCCGTGCAATGGGAACTTGTCTCGCGCTTAGCCTTGTGAATAGATCAATGTGGCCGCACAAAGGGACATAAATTAAGTGACATCGTTGTAATAACTATGCCACTGTGCTTCTCGTACTCAATGCTCTATGACGAATACAATAAGTCTCGCCTATCGACATAATGTACTATGTTGCCTATTAAGAAGTTTCTAAACGCAGTCGTTTGTTAGGATTATCACGTCTTGTTCTGCTGAAGTTGTTTGCTAAATTACATTTTATGTTACATTCCTGCGTAGTTAATACTTTATGGATCATATATTTCATGTAATGATGAAATCATAGAATTTTATCTTACAGACAATCAGAATGGAGTTACTTACTTAATTAAAATTGTATACTTAAGAAGTTTGTTATATGCAGCAATTATAATTGCGTTGGGAAATTTTAGGTGTCTTAATAATCCTAACCGTGAAAATTAACAATGAGCCTTTTAATCTAGCTGCTGTTTTAATGGTTACAATTTTTTTTATAATATTTATAATTTGTTGGCTTGCCTTTTATCTCTTTTGGGCTTGACCTAGGTTTGGACATGTCTTTTGTACATATATATCTATCTATAGGTTTCCTATTTAAGAAAATAAAAATACTTTGCAAATGTGAAGTATATCTTGGTTAACCATCACCGGCCTAGGGAGCTGACATGTTAGACGCTTATCATATAATCGCCTGTGGTCAGTAGTCCTCCTCGCAGTTACATTACATTACATGGTTTGTTTTAGAGCGCTTGGAAATTGGCATTTGCGCCGGCTTTTATACCCTTAACAGTAATCGATTGCGAACACAAGTAGGCCGCTGCAAACACAATTTGCCGAAGTGGGGAATTACTGACCCATCCAACACCCAGTGCGAGTGCGGTGCTTTTAATTATACCATGTCTCACTTGCTTGACTGTTCTTAATGCGCGATCATTTGCACCTATGATGACCTAAAGAATACTACTGATGATCAACGTGGCCACCGTATGGGCTCAATCAAACAATTTAATAATGTTCAATCAAAGTACCGTTGACACGAAAATACGAAGAATAAAAATTAGATTTATGTATACGCACTGGTAGTTGGTGAGGGGGCTGAGCGCGCTTGAGCCGGGCCGGGGCGGTGGGAGCGGGCGCGGCCGATGCCGAGTACCAGCCGCAAGGGCCCACGCCCTGCGAGCCCGCGTGCACGCCGTGCTGCAACAACACATATAACTGAGCACCTAATCATAATCGGTTGTTCTTAGCGAAAAGTAAACGTCGGATGATAGAATAGGTAGTAGAAACATGCGGAAAATTAAAAGTTGTCCTTTTTGCTCCATCAATTGCTTGTGAATGCTCACGTGGTCTATGAGACCTAGTCCCAAACAAAATTAATAATACAACCAAAAATTTCATGTGCTATGAGGACAGAACTTAGGAACCAGAAGTATTAGCAAACGAAAGTAGGACTTTTTATCTTTAGGCTATAGCTAATACGAATATATCAAATATTTCAGTGATTTCAATAATATTGCCGAAATAGGATTTATCGATACTAAACAAACATTAAGGCTGGAATTCAAAATACTGGGTGTATTAACTAAACTAGAATATCGTGCAATGAGCTGCTTATAAACAGACGAACATTTTCAACACCGCAAAATAACTTTACACGTTCGCATAAAGGTCAAAATCTCAATGTAAAACAGACAAAATCCTTACAAAAATAAAAATGAAAAATCTGGACTTCAAAGTGCGTTTACTCATTCCTCGTAAAACATTGATAGTTTACACAGTAGCACGAATGAAAATAAATTCGCTACTGTTGAATTTAATATCGTGACAGGCAAGGCTGACCGCAAACCGACCTTTCATGAATACGACTCATGAATGTAGAATTACAGAATATTGAAAAAGTACACTAAAGTTTGCAGCAGTCCTACAACAATGAGGGCCCGGTTTAAGAACCCGAGTATACAAGACAGACAAGTGTTGTAACACAACCGTAATTATTTAGCAGTATAACGAATTGGAAGCACTTAGATAAACGATAATGTTCCCAGTAACGATCCATTGAAACGCACAGCCTTGGACAGACGCCAAAACTGTTGATGCAGGTACGCTGAATAAAATTTTTCATGCGAATTTTCTTTTTCACACTACTTTTGATGTGGAAGTTATAAACGCAATAGCGGTTTCAGAAATGGTTACAGTGAAAAATGATTTTACTTAAGAACTTGGTCATAAAGTTTATTTTATGCGAAATTTTCACAATAAAAGGTACACTACGGAAGTATTTCAAGTATACGCATTAAAGAAAGTCGGGCACAACAGTGCATGCGGCCCCGCACGGATCGAGGACGAACGTTGCGTACAGAGTGGCTGATACATCGATCAAGAATGTACTACAGACTACAGACGTGTTGCTCTATAACTTTAGCTTACTTGCATATGTTACTGAAAACTACCACACAGATGATGTAACAAGGAAATCCTTTCAGTGCTGTGAATACTTCGAGCCGGTCGTGATTGTATCCAATACAAATGTACATAAACATTTTATGTAGGCAACAATCTGATTTGTTAATGTTACCCTTATAGTCGTTTCGATAAAAAAAAAATGTATAATAGTTTCGAGTTTTGCATTGATCGTTTTGAGAACTCTCTCCCATGTTAAAACTTTCATAGAAACAGTTCTGCTGGTGCAAACTTTCAAGTAATAACGACACCGCAGATTTCTCCGAATAGTTTCACGGGTATTTTCCTCTATTCAATTGAATGGTTCGAAGTATATAGCATGAAGAATAATTGCTTCATCACCTTAGTAGGGTTGAATGCCACTTGCACGTCAAACGTCAAGGTCTATTTTTGCTTTAAGACCAATGAGTGTTTTTATAATGTCTAACGTGATGATATTTTCGTGGACGTCCATGGCATCACGATAACACTCCCTGTGTTATAATGATGAGTAAAATATATGAAAACTCTTTTAAATTACCACCCACGATAACGTTATAACGTGTATGTATTTCCAATTTTACATACATTTTATGGACGTGAGCGTAAACGTGCACGATAATAACGTTACGTTAGAAATTATAAAAGCGCACAATGTGGCAGTTAGTGAAGTACCAATTTACTGGAAGTTTTTTTCATAAGTGGTACTTAAAGCAATTGTTGCGAGGTTTATAAAATCATCAAAAGTTCATGAAATATTTACCTGTGCCAATGGCGGGTGCGCCTGGTGACGGTGCACGTCAGAATTCATGTCGCGCTCCTCCTAGCACGACTGATTACCCCTCATCATCTGAGGACAAACATTGTAAATCATTACTACAGTAATCAACAGTAACACCTCTTTTTCTTCTTATACTTACATGTTTTAATTTAGCGATATGTGCCAGTAAATAACATTTAAATTTTATTGACAGGACGACCGGTAATTACAATAATTTTGTTAACGAATAGCTGTGGCGGTCTACGCATCGATAAATGGGTAATTGCTATAATTGGACTTAATACTGTCAAATAATACAATTTAAAGAAATTAGCTGATATACCAAAAGAGAGTTACTTTATAACGGCTCGGAACATGAGGCTAGTCGGTGCGGAGCCGCCATAGTTTGAATCAGACTGTACCTACTTAATGTAATAGTTCTAACAGTTCTTGAATGTTTCAAATGACTCTAATCAATGGTTTTCCCTCCTCCACGACTTCCATGAGCTAAGTTGATAAATAATTACTGTAATTCGTCACAAACCTAAATAAGTAAACAATATTTTCCGTTACATTAAATTGTTTTTCGTAACTTTCGATTTATTTCGTAACTTACACGAAAACAAAGTCATTACAGATGAAATATTGGACTATTTATTTCAGCCAATTATATTAGCAACTGGAATGCAAGAGTTCTGCGTTTCAACATTAATTAATTTCTAACTGGTTGCTGGGAAATTGACGATGATTGTTAATGATGAATTTAATACTTGACACCAACTGGGTTTTGGATCTGATTGGTCAAATATTAATTGGCAAAAGCAATCTGTGATTCCACCGAGGTTCTGCTTTAGTTAGGAAATATAAGTTGTTGCAAAAAGCATACTTACATACTAAATCGAAAAACAGGTAAATCACAGTCGATAATGATGTGCTAAATATGCTCGCTTTAATTATAGTGATGATGGTTCTATGATCTGACTTAAGTATATAAAACAGGTAATGATCTGTTATGCTAACCATGAGAATGTTCATGTCGTCTTCAGTGGAAACCACATAGCAGATGACTTCTTGGAAATGCGCAATCCACAAGATTTAAACATAATTTCGTAAATAATGCGTTTAGTTAAGGTGCTTGTAATAATAAATTATAATGTCAAGGCACCATTTATAATAATAATAAGCCAAACATTTATATAAAGCAAGCCAACGTATATTCCCCATTGATAAATAATTAAATATGTGGAATGGAAACCCTCTTTTTGAGTATTGAATGATGTTTGTTTATGATATATACGGAAACAGTAACAACTTCATCATATGCCCATTTCTGTGGATTTTCGGAACGCATGGAGTTTTACATAATTTTCTATGGCAAAAATTATGTTACGTAGGTAGAACCTGTGTTTGTAACAACAAGTAGAGCGCTAATTGCAGAAGGCACAAGGCGTGGGCAGGGAGTGGTGCTGATTCACTCGTCCTCCCACCGATGATGTGGAACTAACGAGGACGGCGCGCCCCAGCCAACCGTGGCGTATCGTGACTAGCTTCTGTTCATGTATGAGGCAACTTATGTAACAGTACAGGTGGAAATGCAGATGACAGCATAATCATTAACGCGTGACGTCTCTAGGAACTATTCGAAGTAACTTTGCAAGCGAATGTGCAATAAAATTTATCGTTGGATATCATACACAGTTGTATGTATTTTCTTCTTCCGAACTGATTAAGTGTAGATTCGATGAGATAGTGGAGGATTGGAGCGTTTTCTTTCAATGAATGTAAAGTACTAGCTGCTGCAGTCATCGCTCTAATTGAGAACGGAATTAGTAACTAGGGGAACCAATCTAGTGCACCGGGCGGACCGTCGCCTCTACACCGTAGGAGCCAATAACTAGGTACTTTGAGCAGCTGTAGAACAGGAAAACTTAGTATTTTCTCGCTACTTTCCTTCCACGATTACGAGTTAAGATGCTTATTACAACTGGGTTTGCGCTACAACAGTTCTACATAAATCTTAAACGTGTTTTATACACAGGAATCTTAAGCATGTTTTTCTAAAAAACCTATATTACTGATTTTGAACAATGTAATAAATGTTTCCAATTTTCCATTGATTGTTCAATCAAATTAACTGCGGCAGGAAACGATTACAATTTCTCTTGACGTAAAAATCTCGCGCAATCGTTCCGATGTAGCAATAATATATCGATTTTCATTCAGCTGACCTAGCTCGAGTGCGAGCGTACGTACGGGTAGGTAATGTAATGTGTTGTCCAACTAACGCAATTGGCTGATCATTTGCAGTTTTTTGCCTCATGCAAGCGTGACGCGTCGTCGCACCGTGTACGCTACTTGCATATTTCCACACAAAAACAAATTTGTTTTTGTCATGCGATCGTACGATAGTTTGCCGGCTAGAGGATGGACTTAGACAAATAATTATGCAAATTATAACTAACCACACGCCAAAATTTTGAAATTATATTTGTGTAAAACGAATATATATTAGTTACTACTTTGCTAGTGCAAAAAGTCTGAGCCAAACTGAGTGTTTAGGTTTTGGAACAGAGCGAGGAACGGAAACAGCAAACACTTACGAACTCAACAACGTTCAACAAATTACAAATTAATTATTTACAATGACTACGTATTAGCACATCTGAGCACATAACAACGAAGGTCGCAGTTAGTAGCCACAGTTTAATTTATTATCCTCACTGTTATGACTATACAAGACGACCGAACGTTCATCAACAGGAAAATTCTATTACAGCCAACTTAACCTCATGCAATGGATAATGAACAACTAATAGGTACAAAAACTATAAATATATTTATGCAAGCTCCTTTACTAAGTGCTAAATGTGTGATAAATGGTTATTTAGTATGTGTTTGAAACAATAAAGTTATACCAGGGTTCTATAAATGTGGTATATTCAAATTTCTTGATGTGGTCCTATTTCTCAATGATTCAAAAGGACATTTTGGACTAGATAATTCACTAAATCCTGATTTATCGAATTGTTACATTTGTCTTGATATTACCAACACACGAATTCATGACCAACAGGACGTATTAAAACAATTTCCAAGATACAACGCATGCAGACATTTAAACACTTTGTAGAAGTTTTAATCTTTTCCACGTCTTGAGACTTGGGGAGAAACGTGACCGAAGGATTTCAAGCCGCGCTGTAAGGCAAGAAGGACTTATCGTGTAGTTGTTATTAGATCACCGCTTTGGAATCCGTCACAGATCCGTATATGGTATCTCTAAGCGTAAACTACTTATGTACTGGCAGATACGCTAAATAAAGTATAGAAATTATGGTCTCACACACATACGAATGTTGTATAAAGAGGGCAAACATGACTAGAAAACTTATGTTTAATGTAGAACAAACATACTATTGTACAACAAAACGAATTATGTATTGCGATTTGCGAGTTGTCGTAATGAACATTTACATATTTCGTGATAATGAAAGAAAAATACAGCACGTTTTGCAAGGCATATCGTGTAAAACTATAAATTGATCTTTATATACTTTGTATTGCATACCTAAAAGTTATCTAAATGGTCACTGGAGGAAGAGCGTAGTCCCTTGGTGAATACCAAGGGACTACGCTCTTCCTTCATGTTAACTTAACAAAAGATTGGTATTCAACTAGGGCAGCATTTCACAATGCGTAACACTTCAGTAATCTGGGTTACGTCAAATAAATGCAAAATACAAGGCGTACGATCTAGAAAAGAGAAACCATAGACGCATAATCGAATGCCAAAGACCCTAATAAGAATTTTGACACTGTGTCAGCACCTCATATCATTTGCATTTTGTTTGGAATTGATAGAAGTTTGCAAGTGAAGCACGTTCGACACCCAGTTTGCAACGCGCTTGCTGTTAAAGGTACATTGGGGCATTTGGCAAGCAGCACAGAAATCGTAACGAGTACAACAAAACAACACGAGCAACGAGATGGGCCGTCAGAGGATGCAGGCGCGTGCCGAGTTGAACGACCACGGGGACCACGCGCGCGTTTC
Source organism: Apamea monoglypha (assembly GCA_911387795.2). Taxonomy (NCBI): domain Eukaryota; kingdom Metazoa; phylum Arthropoda; class Insecta; order Lepidoptera; family Noctuidae; genus Apamea; species Apamea monoglypha. The sequence goes on along the minus strand of OU426930.1, from coordinate 11,261,503 downwards.
ACTTTCATCGCATCCCGCCGAGACCGCGACCACGCGACCGCCATTACAGAACAACATCATTCATCACTTCATCACCCTGACCACGTTTTGATTGTTTGGCTTTTTAGTATACATATACCTACACGTTGTATAGCCGGACTTATTTGGACAACAGGAAATACAACTATAGTGAGGCTGGTCGCAATATTAGTTACCAACCAGTCAGTCCTGTCAACGATATAACGACGTCAGCTAAATTAGCACAATGTGCCCAATTCCGCGCAAAATGATATCCAGATAATCGATTGTTGATTCATTTTAATTACGATCATAGGAACATTGATTAAAAACCTTAACAACTCCGAACGGAGTTTTGGACAGACATCCGTTCGCACCGAATGCATAAAATTAAATATTCTTTGATGTTTCACGGTTTCTCTGACATTTAGCCTCTTGCCACTTTCGCCGATTACAATTTCATTGAATTGAACGCTAATACTACTAAGTGATTCCGTAAATAATCGTACTCCGTTTGTTAATCTTACCATCTTTTTTAAAACAGGTTCGGTTGGTTGTACACACAAGGATGATAGACTTACGATTAGGAGTTGTAATTAGGTTGTTTTATAAACATTTGTGATTGTACATAGTTGTATCCTGCGTCATATCGCTGAATTTAAGGTTAAAGTGGACTGTGTCGGTCAACGACTTTTAGCCTTTAAACGAGTGCAGGAACTAGGAAGTTATACGCAACAGCTGCAGCAGCAGACACATTTTCAATTATCACTGTTTATGTTTGCTGGGCTTTGTTTATGTTTTATTTTTAGTGAGCGCAATGTGCAGCATGAAATTTTAAGAAAAAGTGTGATAAATTAAATAAGACCCAGTTCTGTTGCATCAACAAAAGAAAATGTCTGTCTAGTAGTAAAAACTCTATTACTCTATTCATTTGATGTTTAATTAAAACTGCTCGTTCCAATTTAGATTATCTTAGTCTTGGTTCTTGTTGACGTAACAAAATTGAAAGCAAGCTTGATGATACGCGGGTTTTTGAGTGAATCAACAGTAGCACGAACTCTGCAAAAAATTCGGCCTTTAACCGGTAAAAATCGTTTCCTTCCCTCCAGTAAGGTCATATAAAAAACTACTGCCGGTGCATCACTCATGAATAAAGACCAGTAGCACTTTGTGAAATTACATTCCAGTTAATTTAGAAACTCAAGATTTATAAGAGGATGTTAATGAACATTTTGCTTTGAATCCGTTATAAAATAATCGAGAAGACCGGCAAAGGGACTGAGGTAGGTTTTACTACTTTGTACTTTAACTCTTTTATTTATTCGAAAACGGTACAAAGTTGTGATAAAATGTCGGAAATAAACCTTGCAGCAGTCAAGGTGGCTACGACAGTTGTAAATAACTACTTCCGGACGCCATTTCCATGTTCGGAGACCATTAATCCTGTTTTGGCGAGTGACACCCCGTTTTTATTGTTGTCCATAGGGTAGAGCCACACCTCACTTTTTAAGTATCAACGTTGTGACTCAGCAATATTAATTGTCAAAGATAGCGGGTTATGAGTTCCTGTAACCCTGATCAGCATACTTGTTAAAAAATAATGCAATATTAATAATTATTATGCTGCATTTTAAGCCAATTAGTTAATAAAATGAGAACATGTTAATAATAACGAGGTATGCATTTAGACTATGTTTTTATAAGAAACTTGTAGTGATTTACCACATTAAGAGAATGCCATTCGTATTAGAACAGTCCAAATTGTAAATTGACAGGATCAGATTTTCGAAAAAAATACATAGCAATGAGGGACTGTTTTCGTACTGATATAAAATAAACAAGACAAACCTCGAAAACACAAAAGCATGATATTATAAACTGTTCAACCTTCATGAAATCACAATTTGAGTGACTTAAATTTAGCAAAAGAATCTCCAATATTTGAAGTCAATTAAAATATTTGAGATGGCAAACAATATCATGTGCATGGGTAGGCCCACGGCCCACGTAGAGCCAATCAAGGTGGACGCGTTAACACATTGGCCTCGTGACACGATGATGACTGCCGGTTCTACTTTATTGATGACTCCTATTGTAAATTCCCATACAAAGAATCATAGTTTCATATAAAACTAACGATTTTGTCCCAGTTTCCTTTGTTATTTAAAGAATTACGGTAACCTTTTAATATTAAAAACTGAGTCAGGGGCTTTGTTACAGTTTTCGTGACTATTGTTTTGTCAAGCCCTAAAAGGCTTTGATTATATTATTTTAATAGATATGCGGTGCTTAAAATAAATTATACATAATATAAGGAAATAATAGGACTATAAATATGCGTGTTCGCGTTATTACGCACAAAATCACGTACCTTGTACTATGTCAAACTTGAATGTCTTCATTAAGAAGGAAGTTAAACACGGTAAAAACCTCCAATAAAAATCACACTCGTCACCAACACAATAATGCTAAACAAATGATCCTTTTAACACTTTCCTGTCTTGTTTACACTCGACAATTTCCAGTAGTGAGTCAACTCGAGTGTGGTACAATCTTTGTTTATTTACATGGGGAACATGTTTATCACTGCACGGTAGATTATTACCAAGTTAACTCGTTTGTGCGCACATATTCTAAGCAAGCACTTTCTGTAACAATAAACGTACATATGACGCGACCGCCAATCGCAAACTGTCAGTGGGGGAGTCGCGGTCTGCCCACCAACTCGTGAATATCCCTATTAGTAAAGGTATTACACAAACGACGACGTCTATATCCATGCCGTTCGTCTTTACTGCGTAATCGTAAACGGAGGCCGACAGATTTGGACACAGAAAATCTTCACGGTTAGAGGCAGTGGTGTAAACGTTAGCGTTAGTAAACGAAGTGCCAGTGATGACATTTTTACGCCATCTGTATGCTTAATCTAGATTTCGTTAGGTCTGAAGATTGCTTTAGAATGCCGTTAGCTTGTTTCTTCACCTTCTTCCTATATCAATCTGTCTAGCTTTTTCCCAACTACGTTGGGGTCGAAGTCTAACCGGATGCAGCTGAATACCAGTATTGTATATAGGGCAATTCTGCCTATCTGATCTCCACAACCCAGTGTCTGGGTAATACGATACTTCTTGGAGAGACCGGTTGTTAGACTTTCGTTCTTCTGACGACCCGTAACGACTGTCAAAGAATCATCTTTCATGGTACTTTATTTTCCGGGGATTACTTTTAGCTGGAAACTAAGTGCATTATAAGAGTATATCCTTGCAAATGCAATAGGTACATACAATTTGCATAAGGAAGACTGATCAAACGAGTGTCGATTTCCTGGTGCGATCGCTACGGTTCTCAGGTTACGGCAAGCCGACGCCGCAGCCGCTGCGCCGAACTGCACAGTTGCACACAGGAAACGCTCCAACACATTGATACTTTGTAATTGACACGAGTGCAGTTACCACGTGCTTATTGAGCTCCAACGAGCTATTACATTACGAAAGTATACAATATGACTCAACCTAGCCTAGCTCTATGTACATCGAAAGCCCGAAATTAGGGAACAAACGAGTGTTCAGTTGCAACATCTACATAAATCAAGCAATGTTTATAAAACAAGGTGTTATATTTTGAATTGTTACGATAAATATGTTTCATATTAGACTGTTTCTAACCCAATGTTTGGTTCTCCATCCATGCAACTATTGGATAGGATGATAAACGTAAATCATTAGCAGATAACCCAAAATCTTTGCTTGCGCTGAAAGTTGAGCTCTGCTCAAAAAGATACAGTCTGCTTTTATATCATTCGTGCAACGTTTTAAATAGCCATGAATAAATAAACAATATGGAAAATAGATTGTTTATTTTGGGATTTGAGTTAGTGCAGGAAGTGGGTCTAAAACTGTTAATATAAACGAGAACAGAGAGACAACATGTCTGGCTAATGACCGCAAGAAAACACGGCGGCAATTGCGGACTAGCCAATGCCAGCGTCCCAGGAAGTGTCTTATAATGAAGACGACGAGAAACAATAGCTTGATAAAGAACGTGGCTATTTTATAGTGCAACTCGGCAAACCAATATTTTTTGTACCAACCATGGTTATTCGTAGAAAGAAATAACTTAATTTTTTTCTGCTTAAGGCAGACCAAAGAAAAGACGGATGAATATTGTATCAAAGATGAAATGGCCAGAAAGGAAGTGAATTCCGAAATAACTGCTTATTAGAGATAATAATATATGGAATAGAAGTGCTACGTCGACCCCAAATAAATCGGGATAAGAGCAAGAGAATGATGACTACGAACAACTTAGGAAGTACTTACGAAGAAAGAAACTACTTTAAAGTCCAAAAATTAACATTAAGCGCATATCCCGTCGAAGGGTCCAGCTCCACATCCGTGCAATTGCAAAATTCAATACATTTAGTGGTGTTTGTGGCAATTGGAGCGTGAGAGGAATCCGGGCACGGTAGAGTTCGCGGCGCAGTGTCCCGGAACCAAGTGTCGTGCCGACAGTTGTCATCGCTATGTCATCTATTCATCGACGTTCAGTACCACAGATGACTATGTTTTCTATGCTAGTTGGTACCTACTTACGACGAGAAAACTAGGTCTGATCGACACTAGCTGGTAATTGTTTATAGCGGCAACGCTGTAAGCTCTTTCTAAGCTATGCGACAGCTACTTATTCTTAGTTTTAGCGTCATGCTTTCGCTTATTTAGGTAACCATTCCAAACTATCTAACAAAACTTCAAGTTAAGTTTTTATTTCTTTCACGACAATATCTTTGTATTTTTCCAGACGCTCTTTATGTTAAAGATTGTTGTGATGAGATTTAGTTTTTGGCAGTCACTGCAGCCTGAGAGATAACCATGAAGCAACTGATGACATATAGCAGGCATGTTTTAATTTTTTATTTACGCATTGTGTAAATAAATTGCTTGTAGTCATTATTATAATACCATTATTTCATAGCATTTAAAAAAATGTTATTAGAATGTTATAACATTTTTATTATAAGAAAAAATATTTGTTATTAAAATGATTTTGTGTGTAAACAAGGAATCTTTAATGAAGTTATTGGTTAGTTAGGTAATGAGTTAATAGCGATAGTAGGTACCTAAATACTATGTCTAAAGTTATATTCCCCTATTAAACCGATTGACATCTGGTTATGTTATCGAGTCGAACTACTTGTTCATCAAATTAACTGTGCAAACAGCCAGGGCGTAGCGCGCACCCGATGATGTCACCAGCACTTGTCAACGTCGTAATATGAATAGTCTGTAATGAACTATGGTTTATACGGACATAAATATTTAGAAATCTGCATAAAGAATTTACTACTTTTCTCCTACGTATGAGTTACTCACGTGCACGTCAACCAAGCACGAATTAGCTGGCTAGAGCTATGTAGAAGACTTCTTGCTCATAAAGTTCTAATTGAGCTCAGCGGGTACAGGCCTGGGTCTCTTGATCTTGTTATCATGTAGGTCATACCAGAGGGAACTTTTCGCCGTCTTTATTGGCTTGATTGAATTATAATAGCTTTCATCTCTTAAAGTACAACCCACTTCAAGAAATGGAAGTAGCCGAACGGATCCCAACCCAACATCCCACGATAAAATTTTAACATCGTTAGTTGATACATTTTGGCCAGTTTGTTGACTTCGATAGCGCAAGGTCGTGTTTAATTCAATAGGTCTTTTCGTAAAAAGAAGTAATAACAATGATTAAAACAACCGTGACCGCTACTGTGTATCGTCGTCTGACTCACTTTGTGTTGGGATGAATACTAAACAAGTTACGTACGAAATACGCAAAGAATTAATGATTTATGAGAAACAACACAGCCTGTTGTTAGGGTCTACAAAAAATAATATTGGATTAATTTACTAAACCTTTAACGAAGGCTTTGTTTACTCTCGCATTGTTTTCGCGATATTCTATTAAATAGATGGCCTTAGTGAGTTTTTATTAAGAACAACAACTCCATTGTTTCTTTGATTCTCACATTTATCTTTGAGTATACTTAATTCGTTCTCAAGATGGTGTTATTATCTTTTTAAGTATCATCTTTACTGAAATGTTATGCTTTGCTGTAAGTCTACTCGGACGCTATTATAATTGGAAGTTTAGTAAAATCCTTGCTGTTTTCGTTGAACCTGAAGATCCTTGCGTCCAGTTTTGATCAATGACATGGTGAGTCAGAATACGCTTCGACATCTGCGCACTGATGTATTCTCTAAATATAGTCACAGACACTGCGGCTGTTTAATTATACCTACGGTAAGCATTGGTACTGTGATAAATTTAGGATGTCAAGTCTGCTACGCCCTTAGCGCTAGCCTTCCGCTTTGTACCACCGATTCAGATTTCGTTGGCAATTTGTGTTGCCAGCTTTATTGGGTATATTGACTTTATGAATAACCAATTAGTAACAAATTGTTTACTCGGTTTTCCTTTTACATTATTAGGTAGGCATGTCGAACTATTGGAAGCTCGGCATACTTAAGAACGATATGCATAATAGTGACCTATTTGTCCGAGTTTGTTCACATTACTTAACCTCGGAGATAAGTTACTGATAAGCTGTTCTCTATTCGTTTATCTTTGAGAAATGGCAGTGGCATAATTTTCAAAATAGTTATTTCTAAGTTTTCCTAAGGTTTCTGATGTATTGCAGAAATACTGCTACCTCATGTGCTCCATAATATTTTTTATGGACCAGAATTTCGGTAGCTCATAATATTATGATGTTTTATTAACATGGGTAATCTAATAATCCTTTACAATGATATGTTACGAAGCTGTTTCTGAGGTTCGCCGCGGTACTTAATACGCAAGTGCGTAGTTCGTGCGGAGTTCTAATAAATGAGAATTCCAGAAACACTTTGAGACGTCACTACTGAAGACCAGCCGATTTTCTTTTACTTTCTCTTGACAATTTAAAAACGGAAAATGTCCAAGCGGGGATGGTAATACAACTAAACACCAGAAATCAGGAGGAACTCTTGGATTCCATGTTTTATTGTCTTTTACTAATTACTTTCAGCGCTTTCGCTATACATATAGTAGAAACAGTATCCTTTTTCGTATTCGTAAATCTTCGTCTTTTATCACTACTTGATATTTTTTGTTAGTAATTCCTTAAAAAAAGGTGCTAGAGAAAAGTTGTGGCAGTTTTGAACAAGAATTATTAGCCCATTTCTTCTGAACGTTTATGACCTTGCATCAGAATTCGGATGAATTTCAGCTAACAGATCAGGGCAGACTTCTAAGACAATATGGTAGCAGTGACAGATTTTTTTTTACTGATTTGTGGTCAGATGTTTGAATTCTATTAGACTCACTCTGGAGTCTCTGAAGTGATCCCAAATCGACTTACTACACTTCTAAGTATTTGTTTTGAGTGTATGATAGTAAAACTGCTGCAATGACCATCTGTCTAGTAAAACATCCACTTACATTGAAGAGTGAGATAATGAGACATTTTATCCTTGGAAATGGTTAAAACACTGAGTTGTTTTAATTGGAAAGCCACAGTTATCACACTTAAACAACACTTCTAATGTTGCAATTTGATATCATAATGGCCGAGTTGTTGAAAGGGTTCTAATATTTGTTTTGTATGATAAAAATGAACATCTTAGAAGCCAACATGAAAAAAAAGCACAGCTGATTGAAACCACAATTTTCATAGATAAACTAAAACTATAAAATTATAATCTGAAGGCCAATTCTCGTAATTTAAAACGTTCAAAGTCTAGTCGCAGTGTCATCTCGGCGACCAACAAATGTTAAAAACTTGTTAAAATGTAGGGAAATTAGACATATTTTTGACAGATTGAGACTGAGATCAAACTGTGAATGTTTTTAAAATTACGAGAATTGCCCCTCTGGTTCTATAACATTTAATTGAACCATAACTAAGCAATTATCTATAAGAGCATAGTAAAAACAAAGAATAAATGCAATTATGTTTTTATGAATACTTAACAATACAATAGGGTTTCTTTTCCCACATTATAGAAAACAAGAATATACCTAGACTCATGGATACAATATCATAAATAATATTCTACCTTTTTGCATGGATTCAGTGTGAAACAAGGCACTTGTATCTCATTTATCGTTAACATTTTTTCATTATAGGTAATTAGTATGACTTGTTTAATTTTTTTGCCTATTGAATATAGCGAATATGCAAACTTCTTTGTAATATACATCTAAGATTTCTGTTTGAATCTGAATGGCAGATAGTAATGGTGGGTTTCAGTTGCTTCCATGTTATCTTTACAGACATCATTAAACACTTTCATTTTTAAAAATCGAGGGTCTGGGCACCCGGGATCTACCTACCTAATTAGATTACTAAGAAAAGATGAGACTAGGGTTGTTCATGTTACGAGATTTGTTCATCTTAGAGCAGGCGCAATGTAGTAGTTTAGAACATTGAATTTCATAATTTAAATAAATTGTGATAAAAAACTGCTGTAGTGTAGTTTGGATTTGAGCAATGCATATCGAAACGAGGACGTTCCATCCCGCCTACAATCTACAGCCAACTACCAACACCGTGACAAACACTACTAAATACCAAAGACACCAAATAATAAGCAACTTACCAAAATGACGACAAATAGATAAGATGATAATAAGATTAACCAGTCCTCACTTCATTATTTAAATCACTGTAACGATAATAAATGAAATTCATAAACACACAACACATACGTCACTCAAGACTCCGCCATTTTATAAATTTTAAACTTTTTTTCTTGTCACAGCTACAACTTGGAATGGGGAATTATCCATACAGCCTATATTATTTAAGACGATCAATACTTTATGAAACGTTTTTTTGGTCAAATATTGAAAATATTAACATTTATTCAAGCAGAATAGTTGCAAGGACGACATTTGTCTTATTCCTAAATATCCTGATTGCTGTGCATTGATTGGTCTGACAATCCTTGTCAGACCAATCAATGCACATATTATTGTTACACGCAGTTTGATGCTCAAGTTTGTTTTAGTGAAATAATCATTTCACTATTTACGTAACAAGTTTAATCAATGATATATCAATGTAAATAACGACACTACTACTACTATTGTAACATTGTAACATTTTTACAAAAGAGCATCATGGGCCATGGTGTACATTAGAAGGAGAGCCAACCTAAGCCAGTCCTTTTTGTGTTTTGTCAATGTCATGATTTCAGTTTCTGTCAGTTGCTGTCATGTTGTTTGACAATTGACATTGTTATTGAATCGATGATTATTCATTTGAACGAATTTTTTGAGAATTTATGAATTAAAATACCCTACCAAAGTTACTAATAAAATGTGGGACAGTATAGTATCAATAATAACAACATTATCAACATTATTTTTATTAGGGAGCTGTGAGTATCGAGTAATCGCACTGCGACTCAAAATAATATTAGGCACGATTTTGTATGCATTTTTATGTTTTAGGCTCTATATATCATAATCTGAAGCATTTTGAGACTATACATGCCTCGAAGCTGGCACATCACATGGTCAAGCGTGGTGCAAAGTTATCCAACCACCCTTTTAACACAATCAAAGAGGTTCATTTCAAGACATTGGGAAAAGACTTCAGATTAATTCTCCATCCCCATAGCTCGGTACTACATTCTAATTTCAAAGCATATGCTGTGGATGGTGATGGGAAGGAAACAACTGTTCATGTTGGTGAGAAAAATTATCTTTAGAAGTTAACTGTGTCATTTTTTTATCTTAAAAGTAGTGTATGAAGAGTTATAACACTTAAAAAAACTCATCCTAGAGAGTTAGCCCTAGTGAGCTAGCTATACTTTCATGTGGATGTAAAAGAAAAACGTGAGCTTGTAAAAGTTTTGCCATAATTATTGCAAATAAAACTGTTCATGAATACAAAAAATAAAATAACATCAATATTTCCTATATGCAGTGCATCCCAAAACATTTAACTCTGTCTCATTGTGGGAGTTGTTTGCCTAAATTCACTACTGCCACTCACCAAGGGTGACAGTGTGACTGGTACAACAGAACTTGTTGTTTGATCATCTTTCTAAGATATGTAAGTCAGGGCAAATATTTACAATATTACCTACATGCAGTGAAATTGCAGAGCAGTTGTGGCCCAGTGGTAACAGCCGCAACTTACTGAGTTGTAGGTCATAGATTTGATGTGCTTTATTTTGTGTGAATTATTTCATCACCACTGCACTGAAAATGGTGTAGAACAACATTGTGAGGAAACCTGCATGACCTAGACAGACCAACAATTCGAAGATGTGACATCTAACAACCCGCACTGGGATCGCTATGTGAACTACGGCCCACTCCCACTCACTGAGAGGAGACCAGTGTCCCAGCAGTAGGAACAATATCGGCTGATTATGCAGTGAAATGCTACAATAAGGTTTATTGAAAACTAAAATCAATCAATAAAAAATTCTGCTTGGTATACTAATAAGTTATTTGGAGATACTCAAAAATGCTGAATGAAAAAGCTATTTGCACATTTTATGTTATAGATAGAGAAAACTTCTACACAGGCAGAGTGTTTGGTGAGAAGACATCAGATGTAAAGCTGCACATGGATGATGGTCTCATCACAGGAATTATTCACACTCCTGATGAAACATATCACATTGAGGTAAATAATTCCACTACACTTCTGTCTAACTTGAATTTATGTACTATAACGTGAACTTCCTAACTAACACACCTTCTTCTTAAAAAATCAAAAGACTGAATTTAGTTTTGAAATTAATGCTTTGACTTTGAGACTTTGAGCCATTGCATTTGGGGTTACCATCCTTCTGGATTCGTCCTGGCATGTCTTTTTGGCCTCCCATTCGGACTTGATCAGGCATTGTCAATTGTCTGGACTTTTCAATTTAACGGGATCTTATTTAGAAAAATATAAAAGTTAATTTAGTACTGAAAAAAAAAACATAAAATGTAAAATGTCCCGACTGACTAACAATTGTCAAAGGATGTGTTTTTATGACTATTGCGCGCCACGAAAATTCTTAAACTTCGGGGCCCAAGTAGTCCCCTATTTAGGTCTTCTCCAAACTGACTAACAATTAGCAAAAGTCATGTTTGTAGCAAAGTTTTTCATTGAAAAGCTCTGTCCATGGGTATAAATCTTATAATTATTGGGCTTTAGGGCAGATACCCATAGTTTGTTGCCCATTTTGCCTTTCGAAATGGTACTACTTGATGGTTTCCCTACTTGATGGTAAACACTGTTCAAAGTTGCTTATGGATCGGACAGAATAATATAATTGTCTTTTGCCTACCTATTTCCAGCCTTCTTGGCGCCATCTGCCACATCTAGATGATAAGACCATGATAACCTACCGGGCTTCTGACATACACTTCAGCTGGAAAAATGGTGAAGAAGCGAAAAGTAACAAGCCGCGAGTCTGTGGTTACGTGAAGGAGGGAAAAGGTAAGGGTAACACAACATTTTGATACTTATACAAATATTGCATTGAATTGGCTATGATCTTATTTATTTTCTATGTAAGAAGCAGATCTAATAAGAAAATTTTTATGTAAGCATACATTCTGAACTCTTAACTTACCGAACCTGGTACGTGGGCACTGCTGCGCGCCCTTCCAAGCACTCAACTCTCAGACGCGCTCTACCTCGAGCATTTCTTTGTATTTTCTAACTACGTTGATTATTATTACTTATCTCGTTACGTTGATCGGTATTACACCTATGGTTATACAGTTCACTTCTTTTATTATAAAGTGCCGATTGAGCCCATTCAAGGGTTCGAAGGACCATTGAATGAGGCCCATTCGGTTGCTTTTTGATAAAAACATGAATGAAGTAACTTTTCGCCTTTAGAATTAGAAGAAGACGATGAAGAAGAAACAGTCGTTAATATAGAATCAGAACACGAACAGTCGGAGAAGGACAAATATTTCGAAGAGAACACACATTCAAACAACACTATATATATGACGCAAAGAAATAAGAAACGAGTGAAAAGACAGAGCGACTATGAATACACGCCGACGAAAACAAGGTGCCCGCTCCTACTTGTGGCGGATTATAGATTTTTTCAAGAAATGGGTGCAAGTAATACTAAGACTACTATTAGTTATTTGGTAAGATACATATTATAGTTTTATAGTTATATGAGTAAAATATCAAGAATATTATGAAGAAAGTAAATTACACATTATTTGGTCCTCTATATGCCCTCTTTCTAAACATTTAAAGAGGTATTATCGTGCGACGCCTTATTAAAAAAAAAAAAACAAAATGGCGGACCAAGGCGAGCCCAATAGGTTTAAAGCCCTTTCTTGCGAGAACAAAGGCCCATTTTCATTGCATAATCAAGGCTTCATGAGTTAATCTTTCTTATTTCAGATCAGTCTCATTGATCGTGTTCACAAAATTTACAATGATACTCTTTGGCAAGATAGGCAGGTTTGTAGCAATTATTTATTTACAATAAATATTTAGGTATTAGCTACACAAGTTCTATGCATTAAAACATTGTTATTGAGATCAAACTTATGATAAATGATGCCTTTGTGAATATGTTTCATGTAGAGTTATTTTATGTGCTCCAGGATATGGATGGTTTTAAAGGCATGGGTTTCGTAATAAAGAAGATTCTGGTTCACTCTGAGCCGACTCGCGTGCGTGGCGGTGAAGCACATTACAACATGGTGCGAGAGAAATGGGATGTTCGCAATCTGCTCGAGGTAAGAAAGAAGAGAAACCACAATCGAAATATTGCTCATAAATCATCACGTATCAGAAGCAAGACCGGATTAGGTCATTAAGTATTACGGCGTTGGGTTTAAAATCGGACGTCAGTGTTCCTAACATAATTTCTGCTTACATCTTAGTAAGTAAGGACCTAACCCAAATATAGGACCGAAGTTAAAGCTATAAAAAAAGAAATCGTACTTCATTTAGAAGTTTTCTGTGCGTATCACTTTAATTGGGCTATTTGTGCCGCATTCAGGACGTATGATACTCTTAACCTGTCGGGATTGGACCAGAACCCTTTCTTTTTGGTTTCGCGGTTGATATCCTCATGGACTTCCTCCATCGTGGGGGTAACGGAGGGTAAGTATCATACGAGTATATTATGGCAAGGAATATTTAAGCACACCTATTTGGTACACCTGTGCCTAAACCTTCGGGAAAAACAAGCGTGATGTTTCGAATATAAAGCAATATAGCATGGTAAGGGTATACAAATAAGTTTTATATTTGTTTGGCAGGTGTTCAGTCGCGAGTATTCCCATAAAGACTTCTGTCTGGCTCATCTGTTCACGGACCTTAAGTTTGAAGGTGGCATTCTCGGACTAGCGTACGTAGGTTCACCACGACGGAACTCAGTTGGCGGGATATGTACACCAGGTAACATATTAATAATAATATATGCGTGTCTATTTTCGTTTTATCATAAAGGAACGACGGTATTCGCGCACTGCTTAGCACCGAGAGTTGAAAATCCAACGGTGTATTTTTTTTGACGCGCTGGGATGCGCTCTGTTGGATTCTAAACCCTCGGCTCATATTTTTATGTCCGTCCGAATGTAGGCTAACACGCGCAGCGCTACAATATTTTCAGAACGCATCTCGCATCAAAAAGAGATTTGTCTCTTTTTGATACGAGACGCGTTTTCGCATAGATAGTCATGTCTCTTCAACGCGAGACAATACTACGAGAAAACCGGTTTATGTGCGCATATTAGCCCGTCTGGACTTATTAGATATGGTCTGAAATTGCCAACACGCCAGGAGCAAGCGTGGTTATCAATGCTCGATCCTTCTCTGTATGAGAAGAGGTGTTTGACCTTTTATGAGGCAATTAAACGGTGAAATTATAATTATTATTGTGTTTTGTTTCCTTGTAATGTACCCAAAACATTATTTTTTTATTTGTTTATGCCTTTTATCTTATTATTTGATTCACAATTTATGTTCGTTTTGTTTTCAGCTATTACGGTGCCTAGTGTGAGTGTCCCTCTTTGTTTTGCTTACATAATATATCAATTATATATAATTTATCCTGTTAGTTTTACTTTATATTTTTATTATTAGTGCTTCACTAACCACAATATTTATGCTTTTAAATAAATAATGATGTTATCATATATATTCTTAAGTGCTTACTGCCCCAGTTTCTAAAAGGAAAGATAATACACAAAGATACACAAGACTTCCGGAAGTCACACAAAAGATTTGACTCTTCAGTTCATAATGTAATCTGTAGCCACATTTCATGTAATGTAACCGGTATTTGCACTATTGTATGTAATATGTATGTACCAGGACCGTAAATATAGAAACCGCGACACCTATCGTCACTCATCAGCGATATCGCGCGAAGTCGATCGACTTCGCACGACATCGGAAACTATGAAATGTAAAGACACCTGTCGCGAGACATTTTTATTTTGTGAATAGGTACAATCCTTTTACAGTTATATTATTGTAACTAAAATAAAGATCACTATGATTTTGAAGCGTAATCAGAGGTAAAATAACTGTGTGAGGACTGTATTTGGCATAAAAATTCTGCTAGCAGGTTCAGGTATACAGGTTTCATCCAATCCCTAAAACATATACATTGTTATCCTAACTATCATTTTACCAAAACAGAATACTTCAAGAACGGCTACACTCTGTACCTCAACTCCGGTTTGAGTTCATCTCGCAACCACTACGGACAGCGTGTGATTACCCGCGAGGCGGACTTGGTGACGGCACACGAATTTGGGCACAACTGGGGCTCGGAACATGACCCTGATGTGGCCGAATGTTCTCCTGCGGCTAGTCAGGGTGGCTCGTATCTTATGTACACGTATAGTGTTAGCGGATATGATGTTAATAATAAGGTGAGTTACTATTCTAAATTCTGTTTGATATATCTCTCATATCTTTTCAATAATTTTTTAGTGTTATACTCTGATGACGTGTTTCAAGTTGATATCAATAGTATTAAAAGGTCCCTTTACGTTTTAACAACTTCAGCAAAGCCAGATGCAAAAAAGGGAAGTCAATTGCAGACGCTGTGTGTATTGTGCCGATAAAAAAAAAATGAGATGTTGGAATCTTCTAGATTCATGCGTCCTTCATCCAGTGTCCTAGGTTATCTTAATATATTTCTTATGGTTATAGTAGGTGGTATTAAGTGAAATATTTTTTTTTTATCAATTAAACATGCGTTTACTATTTACAGCGATTTTCGCCTTGTAGTTTGAGGTCGATCCGTAAGGTTCTCCAAGCGAAGTCTGGTCGTTGCTTCTCTGAGCCTGAAGAAAGCTTCTGTGGTAACCTGCGCGTCGAGGGAGGGGAGGAGTGTGATGCTGGCTTACTTGGTAATTTAATACTCAAGAAATAGAGAATATCGATCTAATAATGAGAGAGAGTCATCGAAAAACATTTGACCGAGTCAAATGTTTTTCTCTCTCATAATTCGTCTGATTTGCGTGACATTTTCTCTCTCTCTTTCCAATAAGTTTTTTAATAGATTGCACTTCTTCTAAGTTTCGGTGAATACTCTATTTCAGGTACCGAAGACAATGATATGTGCTGTGACAAAAATTGCAAGTTAAGGAAAAATCAAGGCGCAGTGTGCAGGTAATCGCAGTCACTATTTTACAACTAGGCATGATGTAAGTTTAAAAGTTACTTGAATAATATGGCGTGCATATTCGCAGTGACAAGAACTCTCCGTGTTGCGCGGGATGCGTTTTTGCACCACCGGGCGTGGTATGTCGCGAGGCTGCTCACTCTGCTTGCGAGGGCGAAGCCACCTGCAACGGGGCTTCTGCTGATTGCCCAAAGGTAATATGTGTAATTTTTTATTGTCAATAATTGAAGTCTTCATCTTGAAATGTGTCGCAGACTCCGACTAGTTTCGGACTCAAAGAGCAATCGCAACTATATAAGTCGCGATTGGAAGTGAACTATGACATGGCGCCGGCCGGCTCTTGCAAGGTTGTCTCACATCGTATTATTTTCAGGCTCCGGCTATAGCGGACGAACACGAGTGTGCCGAGCGTGGTCGATGTCGGAACGGGACATGTGTGCCTTATTGTGAGACGCAGGGCATGCATAGTTGTATGTGCGATATTGGTAAGTGTGACTTCCTTGGCTGTATAAAGCGCATGCAACTTGCGGCACATAAAAATGTGTTGGCAGAGCTGTTTCTTGTTTGCCCTCTAAGTTTCAGCGGGATTGTCCGAAAGGGTTACCGCTACCCCGGAACATAAAGGGCAAAGGAAGCAACATGGGTGGGTTTTAGTCAGTAAGAGTCTGACACTCCCTTCCGCTCCACCCAGAGCGGGAGGGGTCATTTGATGATTTCCCATCCGGAAAAAAAAAGAGCTGTTTCTTATACATGCTGAATATTTTACAAGACTTGAGTGTAGCATGCAGAAGACAACTCACATTATAAGCTACGTAATATTGTGGTTTACAGTTGCGGATGCGTGTAAACGCTGCTGTCGTAAGAGCCTGAACAAGACTTGCTTCCCGGTGGCTCATAACGACATTTTACCTGACGGAACACCTTGCATTCAAGGATTCTGTAATAAGGTGAGAAAAGCAAGCGCTTTCATACGGTATGGACCAGTGTGCTTTTAAACCCTTAAGTCAAATTCAAGGTATCGTGTTATCCAGTAACTGGGTTGTGGAGGTCAGATAGGCAGTCGCTCTATGTAAAATACTGATATTCAGCTGCATCCGGTTAGACTGGAGGCCGACCCCAACATAGTTGGGAAAAGGCTAGGCAGATTTATTGAAGTCAAATTCAAGACGTGTGAAAAGCGATATTTTTATAACGCCGCATTATCTAATAAGTTAATAACTTAGATTTATGTATGTAATGTTGTGTATGTTTTCCCAAATTAATTAATTGAATTAGATCCAGAAAGGATTTTTACTAACATATTTTGCTTATCACAGGGTGTTTGTGAAAAAACAATACAAGACGTGGTGGAACGTTTTTGGGACATAATTGAAGACATCAACATAAACAATGTGCTGGGCTTCCTTCGCGACAATATAGTGGGCGTGGTCGTTCTAGTCACCGCCTTCATATGGATACCTGCTAGTTGCGTGGTAAGTGTTTATACCTGTTTATACAGTTGAATCATTTCTCTGGGCCTCGTCGAACTTATTCTCTTATTTCTGGAACTTCATAATAGGAATAGAAACAAAGGTTTCTAAACAAATATATATTTCTATATTGTATATTTCCTAATGTCACAATATTCTCATGCTTTCTGCGATTCTTAACAGTCTATAAAAAAGAGGTTCTGAGTTTATCTCGTATGTTTGTATGTCCGAGATTTTCTCAAAAGCAAATGAATCATTTATGACACACTTCAGAGTTCGAAGTTAAAATCGAGAATTCTGTAAGTTTAGAACATGCATTCACATTGCCGAGCCATTATATATATTTTGTAACTTACTGTATTTTAGATCAGTTACGTGGACCGACGTCGTCAGCGACAACATCAGAAGTTCTTGGACTGGGAGCGACAACATGATCTCATCCATCCATCATCGCCCAGGAAAATTATACACACGAGGTGAACAACTATCTTGGTTATTTGAAAATGAAGATAAACCCCTATTTATACAACTTTTTGTGTGATATCTTTACCTATAGAAAATTGTAATTTCCTTATGTAAAAATGTGAGTTTTTGATGGCATTTCCTGTCTCATTATTGTACGAGTCTCGTGACTAAATGATAACAGCCACACGGGTCGATCGAAGGTTAAGCTACGCTTGCTGTGCTTGGTTTGTGGATGGGTGACTATCCATTACATATCAAGACCCTTTCGTGTCTCGGAAAGCACCATAAGCCGTTGGTCCCGGCTGTCATTCTTAGATCTTTTTGGGGTTCTGATTACCCGTAACGACTGTGTTACAGGTAGTCAGAAGCCCAAGTCTGACAACCAGTCTTATAAAGGGGTGTCTTCTTCCGCAGTAACTGGGTTGTGGAGGTCAGATAGGCAGTTACTCCATGTAA
Organism: Apamea monoglypha; assembly: GCA_911387795.2. Classification (NCBI taxonomy): domain Eukaryota; kingdom Metazoa; phylum Arthropoda; class Insecta; order Lepidoptera; family Noctuidae; genus Apamea; species Apamea monoglypha. The sequence continues at coordinate 11,243,457 of OU426930.1, read as the reverse complement.
AATACTGGTATTCAGCTGCATCCGTTTAGAGTGGAAGCCGACCCCGTCATAGTTAGGAAAAGGCTAAGCAGATTGATTTTATATAGTCTTGGGGATTGACTGAATATTATCGTTTTATAAATGCAAAGATTTCTTTGTTTTCAGACTACCGAAACAAAAGCCTCCCGGCATGAAGTCCACAATTCAAGGCTCAAGTCAACTCTAGATGTAGTAATAATTTTACCTTTACCCTTCCCAAATAAATATAAGTATACAAAAGAAACAACTTAGTTTTATTATTATTATTTTATTTCTTGTTCATATAAATAGCGTGCATAACGTTAAATAATTATTCAAGCTGAAGATTAATTAATTAATAAATAATATCGGTTAAATATAGAAAGTGCATAATGTATTGAATACATAATCTTGCAAGTTGCAATATATTATTACCCAACCGCAGTTAAGCCGAAGGGGGGTGTCGTGTTCATAACTATTGTACGACACAACTTAAAGATTCCATAGATTGCCCTAAAATAAGCGCTTAACTTATTTTCGTTTCATTTACGAGTTATTAAATGTTGTTAGTTCTATCCATCATTTCCCTGTTTTGCTTCATAGATCGGAAGTGATCGTGTTTGCCGAATTTAGCCGATGGAACCTCTGTGTCGTACTATATGGTTGTTTAGTTGAGTGCAGTGGAGGTGAGTAGGGCTACGCCCCTCTCGTAGAAGGCGTGTGGTTCTTGTCCGGGCGCGATGGGCAGACGGACGGTGAAGAGTAACTCTGAACGAGCGCTGTTTAGGTACACTGGAAGAGTTAGGGTCTGGCCGCCTGTTGCCGTTTCGGGACCACTGCAAAAGAAAAGAAAAATGTAACGAAGGCATGACAAAGGTCAAGCGGTGTAGTTGAGATGAATAAAAAGTTGCCTTTGTTGGCTTTATTTAATTAGATAAGTTTTAAATACTACAAAATATTGGAATTAAATATATTTCCACTCTGGTTTATAAAAGGCGGACCAAGTTAGCTGTTTTTATTGGTTGACAGAAATAACAAGAAAGAATCAAATAAACACGAGATATTTTAATTGATACATTTTTTGAGTCTTAGAAATAGCCCCTTGTAAGGTAAACAATGTGATATTTACCGTATCCAAGTAAGCACAGTAAGAGGCAGGTCGACCATGATAGTATTGGTGAGTAGCAGTCGGTTGCCCTTCACAGTAGCGCCCTGCAGCTTGAGTCCGGTGACTGAGAACGACCACTCGGTCTGAGCGTTCTCTGTCGGGGTTCCCGGGTCGGGGATTGTCACCTGGGTAGACGTAAAAACATATATTAGATTGTATGGAACGAAGAATAGATCCATAGAGGAAGACAAAAAAAGATTGATGAAGTCGGTCATATAATTTTATAATGTAATAAAAGGCACTTTTGAATGTCAATATTTACAAGACAATAGAATTGATTCTAGTTGCTCTTCCGAAATATAGTTTCGTACGGAGAAGAATGGGCAAAAAAACAAGCTTCGGGAAGTTTAACACTGACATGACGGGTGATGAAGACATATTGAAGATGACACTGACTCACGAAGTTAATATAAGGATATAGTCTGTAGCTAGATTGCATGTAGCTACAGACTACATTATGACTATATTCATAGTTTCCGATGTCGTCCGAAATCGATGACATCGGAAACCATGAAATGTAAATACACATGTCGCGGGACATTTTTATTTTGTGAATAGGTACAATCCTTTCACAGTTATTTTATTGTAACTAAAATAAAGATCACTATGATTTTGAAGCGTAATCAGAGGTAAAATAACTATGTGAGGACTGTATTTGGCATAACAATTCTGCTAGCAGGTTTGGTCCAATCCCTAAAACATACACATTGTTATCCTAACTATCATTTTACCAATACAGAATACTTCAAGAACGGCTACACTCTGTACCTCAACTCCGGTTTGAGCTCATCTCGCAACCACTACGGACAGCGTGTGATTACCCGCGAGGCGGACTTGGTGACGGCGCACGAGTTTGGGCACAACTGGGGCTCGGAACATGACCCTGATGTGGCCGAATGTTCTCCTGCGGCTAGTCAGGGTGGCTCGTATCTTATGTACACGTATAGTGTTAGCGGATATGATGTTAATAATAAGGTGAGTTACTGTTTTAAATTCTGTTTGATATATCTCTCATATCTTTTCAATAATTTTTTAGTGTTATACTCTGATGACGTGTTTCAAGTTGATATCAATAGTATTAAAAGGTCCCTTTACGTTTTAACAACTTCAGCAAAGCCAGATGCAAAAAAGGGAAGTCAATTGCAGACGCTGTGTATTGTGCCGATAAAAAAAAATGAGATGTTGGAATCTTCTAGATTCATGCGTTCTTCATCCAGTGTCCTAGGTTATCTTAATATATTTCTTATGGTTATAGTAGGTGGTATTATGTGAAATATTTTTTTTTTATCAATTAAACATGCGTTTAGATACTATTTACAGCGATTTTCGCCTTGTAGTTTGAGGTCGATCCGTAAGGTTCTCCAAGCGAAGTCTGGTCGTTGCTTCTCTGAGCCTGAAGAAAGCTTCTGTGGTAACCTGCGCGTCGAGGGAGGGGAGGAGTGTGATGCTGGCTTACTTGGTAATTTAATACTCAAGAAATAGAGAATATCGATCTAATAATGAGAGTCATCGAAAAACATTTGACCTAGTCAAATGTTTTTCTCTCTCATAATTCGTCTGATTTGCGTGACATTTTCTCTCTCTCTTTCCAATAAGTTTTTTAATAGATTGCACTTCTTCTAAGTTTCGGTGAATACTCTATTTCAGGTACCGAAGACAATGATATGTGCTGTGACAAAAATTGCAAGCTAAGGAAAAATCAAGGCGCAGTGTGCAGGTAATCGCAGTCACTATTTTACAACTAGGCATGATGTAAGTTTAAAAGTTACTTGAATAATATGGCGTGCATATTCGCAGTGACAAGAACTCTCCGTGTTGCGCGGGATGCGTTTTTGCACCACCGGGCGTGGTGTGTCGCGAGGCTGCTCACTCTGCTTGCGAGGGCGAAGCCACCTGCAACGGGGCTTCTGCTGATTGCCCAAAGGTAATATGTGTAATTTTTTATTGTCAATAATTGAAGTCTTCATCTTGAAATGTGTCGCAGACTCCGACTAGTTTCGGACTCAAAGAGCAATCGCAACTATATAAGTCGCGATTGGAAGTGAACTATGACATGGCGCCGGCCGGCTCTTGCAAGGTTGTCTCACATCGTATTATTTTCAGGCTCCGGCTATAGCGGACGAACACGAGTGTGCCGAGCGTGGTCGATGTCGGAACGGGACATGTGTGCCTTATTGTGAGACGCAGGGCATGCATAGTTGTATGTGCGATATTGGTAAGTGTGACTTCCTTGGCTGTATAAAGCGCATGCAACTTGCGGCACATAAAAATGTGTTGGCAGAGCTGTTTCTTGTTTGCCCTCTAAGTTTCAGCGGGATTGTCCGAAAGGGTTACCGCTACCCCGGAACATAAAGGGCAAAGGAAGCAACATGGGTGGGTTTTAGTCAGTAAGAGTCTGACACTCCCTTCCGCTCCACCCAGAGCGGGAGGGGTCATTTGATGATTTCCCATCCGGAAAAAAAAAGAGCTGTTTCTTATACATGCTGAATATTTTACAAGACTTGAGTGTAGCATGCAGAAGACAACTCACATTATAAGCTACGTAATATTGTGGTTTACAGTTGCGGATGCGTGTAAACGCTGCTGTCGTAAGAGCCTGAACAAGACTTGCTTCCCGGTGGCTCATAACGACATTTTACCTGACGGAACACCTTGCATTCAAGGATTCTGTAATAAGGTGAGAAAAGCAAGCGCTTTCATACGGTATGGACCAGTGTGCTTTTAAACCCTTAAGTCAAATTCAAGGTATCGTGTTATCCAGTAACTGGGTTGTGGAGGTCAGATAGGCAGTCGCTCTATGTAAAATACTGATATTCAGCTGCATCCGGTTAGACTGGAGGCCGACCCCAACATAGTTGGGAAAAGGCTAGGCAGATTTATTGAAGTCAAATTCAAGACGTGTGAAAAGCGATATTTTTATAACGCCGCATTATCTAATAAGTTAATAACTTAGATTTATGTATGTAATGTTGTGTATGTTTTCCCAAATTAATTAATTGAATTAGATCCAGAAAGGATTTTTACTAACATATTTTGCTTATCACAGGGTGTTTGTGAAAAAACAATACAAGACGTGGTGGAACGTTTTTGGGACATAATTGAAGACATCAACATAAACAATGTGCTGGGCTTCCTTCGCGACAATATAGTGGGCGTGGTCGTTCTAGTCACCGCCTTCATATGGATACCTGCTAGTTGCGTGGTAAGTGTTTATACCTGTTTATACAGTTGAATCATTTCTCTGGGCCTCGTCGAACTTATTCTCTTATTTCTGGAACTTCATAATAGGAATAGAAACAAAGGTTTCTAAACAAATATATATTTCTATATTGTATATTTCCTAATGTCACAATATTCTCATGCTTTCTGCGATTCTTAACAGTCTATAAAAAAGAGGTTCTGAGTTTATCTCGTATGTTTGTATGTCCGAGATTTTCTCAAAAGCAAATGAATCATTTATGACACACTTCAGAGTTCGAAGTTAAAATCGAGAATTCTGTAAGTTTAGAACATGCATTCACATTGCCGAGCCATTATATATATTTTGTAACTTACTGTATTTTAGATCAGTTACGTGGACCGACGTCGTCAGCGACAACATCAGAAGTTCTTGGACTGGGAGCGACAACATGATCTCATCCATCCATCATCGCCCAGGAAAATTATACACACGAGGTGAACAACTATCTTGGTTATTTGAAAATGAAGATAAACCCCTATTTATACAACTTTTTGTGTGATATCTTTACCTATAGAAAATTGTAATTTCCTTATGTAAAAATGTGAGTTTTTGATGGCATTTCCTGTCTCATTATTGTACGAGTCTCGTGACTAAATGATAACAGCCACACGGGTCGATCGAAGGTTAAGCTACGCTTGCTGTGCTTGGTTTGTGGATGGGTGACTATCCATTACATATCAAGACCCTTTCGTGTCTCGGAAAGCACCATAAGCCGTTGGTCCCGGCTGTCATTCTTAGATCTTTTTGGGGTTCTGATTACCCGTAACGACTGTGTTACAGGTAGTCAGAAGCCCAAGTCTGACAACCAGTCTTATAAAGGGGTGTCTTCTTCCGCAGTAACTGGGTTGTGGAGGTCAGATAGGCAGTTACTCCATGTAAAATACTGGTATTCAGCTGCATCCGTTTAGAGTGGAAGCCGACCCCGTCATAGTTAGGAAAAGGCTAAGCAGATTGATTTTATATAGTCTTGGGGATTGACTGAATATTATCGTTTTATAAATGCAAAGATTTCTTTGTTTTCAGACTACCGAAACAAAAGCCTCCCGGCATGAAGTCCACAATTCAAGGCTCAAGTCAACTCTAGATGTAGTAATAATTTTACCTTTACCCTTCCCAAATAAATATAAGTATACAAAAGAAACAACTTAGTTTTATTATTATTATTTTATTTCTTGTTCATATAAATAGCGTGCATAACGTTAAATAATTATTCAAGCTGAAGATTAATTAATTAATAAATAATATCGGTTAAATATAGAAAGTGCATAATGTATTGAATACATAATCTTGCAAGTTGCAATATATTATTACCCAACCGCAGTTAAGCCGAAGGGGGGTGTCGTGTTCATAACTATTGTACGACACAACTTAAAGATTCCATAGATTGCCCTAAAATAAGCGCTTAACTTATTTTCGTTTCATTTACGAGTTATTAAATGTTGTTAGTTCTATCCATCATTTCCCTGTTTTGCTTCATAGATCGGAAGTGATCGTGTTTGCCGAATTTAGCCGATGGAACCTCTGTGTCGTACTATATGGTTGTTTAGTTGAGTGCAGTGGAGGTGAGTAGGGCTACGCCCCTCTCGTAGAAGGCGTGTGGTTCTTGTCCGGGCGCGATGGGCAGACGGACGGTGAAGAGTAACTCTGAACGAGCGCTGTTTAGGTACACTGGAAGAGTTAGGGTCTGGCCGCCTGTTGCCGTTTCGGGACCACTGCAAAAGAAAAGAAAAATGTAACGAAGGCATGACAAAGGTCAAGCGGTGTAGTTGAGATGAATAAAAAGTTGCCTTTGTTGGCTTTATTTAATTAGATAAGTTTTAAATACTACAAAATATTGGAATTAAATATATTTCCACTCTGGTTTATAAAAGGCGGACCAAGTTAGCTGTTTTTATTGGTTGACAGAAATAACAAGAAAGAATCAAATAAACACGAGATATTTTAATTGATACATTTTTTGAGTCTTAGAAATAGCCCCTTGTAAGGTAAACAATGTGATATTTACCGTATCCAAGTAAGCACAGTAAGAGGCAGGTCGACCATGATAGTATTGGTGAGTAGCAGTCGGTTGCCCTTCACAGTAGCGCCCTGCAGCTTGAGTCCGGTGACTGAGAACGACCACTCGGTCTGAGCGTTCTCTGTCGGGGTTCCCGGGTCGGGGATTGTCACCTGGGTAGACGTAAAAACATATATTAGATTGTATGGAACGAAGAATAGATCCATAGAGGAAGACAAAAAAAGATTGATGAAGTCGGTCATATAATTTTATAATGTAATAAAAGGCACTTTTGAATGTCAATATTTACAAGACAATAGAATTGATTCTAGTTGCTCTTCCGAAATATAGTTTCGTACGGAGAAGAATGGGCAAAAAAACAAGCTTCGGGAAGTTTAACACTGACATGACGGGTGATGAAGACATATTGAAGATGACACTGACTCACGAAGTTAATATAAGGATATAGTCTGTAGCTAGATTGCATGTAGCTACAGACTACATTATGACTATATTCATAGTTTCCGATGTCGTCCGAAATCGATGACATCGGAAACCATGAAATGTAAATACACATGTCGCGGGACATTTTTATTTTGTGAATAGGTACAATCCTTTCACAGTTATTTTATTGTAACTAAAATAAAGATCACTATGATTTTGAAGCGTAATCAGAGGTAAAATAACTATGTGAGGACTGTATTTGGCATAACAATTCTGCTAGCAGGTTTGGTCCAATCCCTAAAACATACACATTGTTATCCTAACTATCATTTTACCAATACAGAATACTTCAAGAACGGCTACACTCTGTACCTCAACTCCGGTTTGAGCTCATCTCGCAACCACTACGGACAGCGTGTGATTACCCGCGAGGCGGACTTGGTGACGGCGCACGAGTTTGGGCACAACTGGGGCTCGGAACATGACCCTGATGTGGCCGAATGTTCTCCTGCGGCTAGTCAGGGTGGCTCGTATCTTATGTACACGTATAGTGTTAGCGGATATGATGTTAATAATAAGGTGAGTTACTGTTTTAAATTCTGTTTGATATATCTCTCATATCTTTTCAATAATTTTTTAGTGTTATACTCTGATGACGTGTTTCAAGTTGATATCAATAGTATTAAAAGGTCCCTTTACGTTTTAACAACTTCAGCAAAGCCAGATGCAAAAAAGGGAAGTCAATTGCAGACGCTGTGTATTGTGCCGATAAAAAAAAATGAGATGTTGGAATCTTCTAGATTCATGCGTTCTTCATCCAGTGTCCTAGGTTATCTTAATATATTTCTTATGGTTATAGTAGGTGGTATTATGTGAAATATTTTTTTTTTATCAATTAAACATGCGTTTAGATACTATTTACAGCGATTTTCGCCTTGTAGTTTGAGGTCGATCCGTAAGGTTCTCCAAGCGAAGTCTGGTCGTTGCTTCTCTGAGCCTGAAGAAAGCTTCTGTGGTAACCTGCGCGTCGAGGGAGGGGAGGAGTGTGATGCTGGCTTACTTGGTAATTTAATACTCAAGAAATAGAGAATATCGATCTAATAATGAGAGTCATCGAAAAACATTTGACCTAGTCAAATGTTTTTCTCTCTCATAATTCGTCTGATTTGCGTGACATTTTCTCTCTCTCTTTCCAATAAGTTTTTTAATAGATTGCACTTCTTCTAAGTTTCGGTGAATACTCTATTTCAGGTACCGAAGACAATGATATGTGCTGTGACAAAAATTGCAAGCTAAGGAAAAATCAAGGCGCAGTGTGCAGGTAATCGCAGTCACTATTTTACAACTAGGCATGATGTAAGTTTAAAAGTTACTTGAATAATATGGCGTGCATATTCGCAGTGACAAGAACTCTCCGTGTTGCGCGGGATGCGTTTTTGCACCACCGGGCGTGGTGTGTCGCGAGGCTGCTCACTCTGCTTGCGAGGGCGAAGCCACCTGCAACGGGGCTTCTGCTGATTGCCCAAAGGTAATATGTGTAATTTTTTATTGTCAATAATTGAAGTCTTCATCTTGAAATGTGTCGCAGACTCCGACTAGTTTCGGACTCAAAGAGCAATCGCAACTATATAAGTCGCGATTGGAAGTGAACTATGACATGGCGCCGGCCGGCTCTTGCAAGGTTGTCTCACATCGTATTATTTTCAGGCTCCGGCTATAGCGGACGAACACGAGTGTGCCGAGCGTGGTCGATGTCGGAACGGGACATGTGTGCCTTATTGTGAGACGCAGGGCATGCATAGTTGTATGTGCGATATTGGTAAGTGTGACTTCCTTGGCTGTATAAAGCGCATGCAACTTGCGGCACATAAAAATGTGTTGGCAGAGCTGTTTCTTGTTTGCCCTCTAAGTTTCAGCGGGATTGTCCGAAAGGGTTACCGCTACCCCGGAACATAAAGGGCAAAGGAAGCAACATGGGTGGGTTTTAGTCAGTAAGAGTCTGACACTCCCTTCCGCTCCACCCAGAGCGGGAGGGGTCATTTGATGATTTCCCATCCGGAAAAAAAAAGAGCTGTTTCTTATACATGCTGAATATTTTACAAGACTTGAGTGTAGCATGCAGAAGACAACTCACATTATAAGCTACGTAATATTGTGGTTTACAGTTGCGGATGCGTGTAAACGCTGCTGTCGTAAGAGCCTGAACAAGACTTGCTTCCCGGTGGCTCATAACGACATTTTACCTGACGGAACACCTTGCATTCAAGGATTCTGTAATAAGGTGAGAAAAGCAAGCGCTTTCATACGGTATGGACCAGTGTGCTTTTAAACCCTTAAGTCAAATTCAAGGTATCGTGTTATCCAGTAACTGGGTTGTGGAGGTCAGATAGGCAGTCGCTCTATGTAAAATACTGATATTCAGCTGCATCCGGTTAGACTGGAGGCCGACCCCAACATAGTTGGGAAAAGGCTAGGCAGATTTATTGAAGTCAAATTCAAGACGTGTGAAAAGCGATATTTTTATAACGCCGCATTATCTAATAAGTTAATAACTTAGATTTATGTATGTAATGTTGTGTATGTTTTCCCAAATTAATTAATTGAATTAGATCCAGAAAGGATTTTTACTAACATATTTTGCTTATCACAGGGTGTTTGTGAAAAAACAATACAAGACGTGGTGGAACGTTTTTGGGACATAATTGAAGACATCAACATAAACAATGTGCTGGGCTTCCTTCGCGACAATATAGTGGGCGTGGTCGTTCTAGTCACCGCCTTCATATGGATACCTGCTAGTTGCGTGGTAAGTGTTTATACCTGTTTATACAGTTGAATCATTTCTCTGGGCCTCGTCGAACTTATTCTCTTATTTCTGGAACTTCATAATAGGAATAGAAACAAAGGTTTCTAAACAAATATATATTTCTATATTGTATATTTCCTAATGTCACAATATTCTCATGCTTTCTGCGATTCTTAACAGTCTATAAAAAAGAGGTTCTGAGTTTATCTCGTATGTTTGTATGTCCGAGATTTTCTCAAAAGCAAATGAATCATTTATGACACACTTCAGAGTTCGAAGTTAAAATCGAGAATTCTGTAAGTTTAGAACATGCATTCACATTGCCGAGCCATTATATATATTTTGTAACTTACTGTATTTTAGATCAGTTACGTGGACCGACGTCGTCAGCGACAACATCAGAAGTTCTTGGACTGGGAGCGACAACATGATCTCATCCATCCATCATCGCCCAGGAAAATTATACACACGAGGTGAACAACTATCTTGGTTATTTGAAAATGAAGATAAACCCCTATTTATACAACTTTTTGTGTGATATCTTTACCTATAGAAAATTGTAATTTCCTTATGTAAAAATGTGAGTTTTTGATGGCATTTCCTGTCTCATTATTGTACGAGTCTCGTGACTAAATGATAACAGCCACACGGGTCGATCGAAGGTTAAGCTACGCTTGCTGTGCTTGGTTTGTGGATGGGTGACTATCCATTACATATCAAGACCCTTTCGTGTCTCGGAAAGCACCATAAGCCGTTGGTCCCGGCTGTCATTCTTAGATCTTTTTGGGGTTCTGATTACCCGTAACGACTGTGTTACAGGTAGTCAGAAGCCCAAGTCTGACAACCAGTCTTATAAAGGGGTGTCTTCTTCCGCAGTAACTGGGTTGTGGAGGTCAGATAGGCAGTTACTCCATGTAAAATACTGGTATTCAGCTGCATCCGTTTAGAGTGGAAGCCGACCCCGTCATAGTTAGGAAAAGGCTAAGCAGATTGATTTTATATAGTCTTGGGGATTGACTGAATATTATCGTTTTATAAATGCAAAGATTTCTTTGTTTTCAGACTACCGAAACAAAAGCCTCCCGGCATGAAGTCCACAATTCAAGGCTCAAGTCAACTCTAGATGTAGTAATAATTTTACCTTTACCCTTCCCAAATAAATATAAGTATACAAAAGAAACAACTTAGTTTTATTATTATTATTTTATTTCTTGTTCATATAAATAGCGTGCATAACGTTAAATAATTATTCAAGCTGAAGATTAATTAATTAATAAATAATATCGGTTAAATATAGAAAGTGCATAATGTATTGAATACATAATCTTGCAAGTTGCAATATATTATTACCCAACCGCAGTTAAGCCGAAGGGGGGTGTCGTGTTCATAACTATTGTACGACACAACTTAAAGATTCCATAGATTGCCCTAAAATAAGCGCTTAACTTATTTTCGTTTCATTTACGAGTTATTAAATGTTGTTAGTTCTATCCATCATTTCCCTGTTTTGCTTCATAGATCGGAAGTGATCGTGTTTGCCGAATTTAGCCGATGGAACCTCTGTGTCGTACTATATGGTTGTTTAGTTGAGTGCAGTGGAGGTGAGTAGGGCTACGCCCCTCTCGTAGAAGGCGTGTGGTTCTTGTCCGGGCGCGATGGGCAGACGGACGGTGAAGAGTAACTCTGAACGAGCGCTGTTTAGGTACACTGGAAGAGTTAGGGTCTGGCCGCCTGTTGCCGTTTCGGGACCACTGCAAAAGAAAAGAAAAATGTAACGAAGGCATGACAAAGGTCAAGCGGTGTAGTTGAGATGAATAAAAAGTTGCCTTTGTTGGCTTTATTTAATTAGATAAGTTTTAAATACTACAAAATATTGGAATTAAATATATTTCCACTCTGGTTTATAAAAGGCGGACCAAGTTAGCTGTTTTTATTGGTTGACAGAAATAACAAGAAAGAATCAAATAAACACGAGATATTTTAATTGATACATTTTTTGAGTCTTAGAAATAGCCCCTTGTAAGGTAAACAATGTGATATTTACCGTATCCAAGTAAGCACAGTAAGAGGCAGGTCGACCATGATAGTATTGGTGAGTAGCAGTCGGTTGCCCTTCACAGTAGCGCCCTGCAGCTTGAGTCCGGTGACTGAGAACGACCACTCGGTCTGAGCGTTCTCTGTCGGGGTTCCCGGGTCGGGGATTGTCACCTGGGTAGACGTAAAAACATATATTAGATTGTATGGAACGAAGAATAGATCCATAGAGGAAGACAAAAAAAGATTGATGAAGTCGGTCATATAATTTTATAATGTAATAAAAGGCACTTTTGAATGTCAATATTTACAAGACAATAGAATTGATTCTAGTTGCTCTTCCGAAATATAGTTTCGTACGGAGAAGAATGGGCAAAAAAACAAGCTTCGGGAAGTTTAACACTGACATGACGGGTGATGAAGACATATTGAAGATGACACTGACTCACGAAGTTAATATAAGGATATTAACTACGAGAGCTAGATTATGTCCCCTAGTGGTAAATTATATAAGAATCGAAGGACAAGTTACCTGCAGATGAAGTTCTTCAAGAGACCAAGAGTTTGCTTGTGCGACGCACTGGCGGGTAGCGGTGATGTACGCCTCAGGGTTCAATAGACCGCCGAGCCATACTGGGATACTCTGTAAAGATAGAACGAGATTAGAATGCAACATAAATAATGATGAAAGGCTATGGAAATAGAGCTTTCATCTTTTCACTATTAGCCGGCCAAATTAATTAGATTACTGTCAGTTGTGAAGTCATCCGCGAATATATTAAGAATTAGAATGATACTAAAACGAACGCGGGACTGAGGCGCTAAACGGGCCACATTCTACACAACTGTCTAATTGTCTTGATTGGCTACTGATGCTGACTCAGGAACGCCGATGAGATTTGGTTCGGTAGTATACTTATCCGAAAATGAGCCTTAGCTGTATATACAAGCACCGACCTGCAGCCGCTTGGCGCCCACGTCGGCCACGGTGTCGGACACGGCGGCCAGCTGCGTGACGCGCTGCGCGAAGTGCCCACCCACTGTATATACAAGCACCGACCTGCAGCCGCTTGGCGCCCACGTCGGCCACGGTGTCGGACACGGCGGCCAGCTGCGTGACGCGCTGCGCGAAGTGCCCACCCACTGTATATACAAGCACCGACCTGCAGCCGCTTGGCGCCCACGTCGGCCACGGTGTCGGACACGGCGGCCAGCTGCGTGACGCGCTGCGCGAAGTGCCCACCCACTGTATATACAAGCACCGACCTGCAGCCGCTTGGCGCCCACGTCGGCCACGGTGTCGGACACGGCGGCCAGCTGCGTGACGCGCTGCGCGAAGTGCCCACCCACTGTATATACAAGCACCGACCTGCAGCCGCTTGGCGCCCACGTCGGCCACGGTGTCGGACACGGCGGCCAGCTGCGTGACGCGCTGCGCGAAGTGCCCACCCACTGTATATACAAGCACCGACCTGCAGCCGCTTGGCGCCCACGTCGGCCACGGTGTCGGACACGGCGGCCAGCTGCGTGACGCGCTGCGCGAAGTGCCCACCCACTGTATATACAAGCACCGACCTGCAGCCGCTTGGCGCCCACGTCGGCCACGGTGTCGGACACGGCGGCCAGCTGCGTGACGCGCTGCGCGAAGTGCCCACCCACTGTATATACAAGCACCGACCTGCAGCCGCTTGGCGCCCACGTCGGCCACGGTGTCGGACACGGCGGCCAGCTGCGTGACGCGCTGCGCGAAGTGCCCACCCACTGTATATACAAGCACCGACCTGCAGCCGCTTGGCGCCCACGTCGGCCACGGTGTCGGACACGGCGGCCAGCTGCGTGACGCGCTGCGCGAAGTGCCCACCCACTGTATATACAAGCACCGACCTGCAGCCGCTTGGCGCCCACGTCGGCCACGGTGTCGGACACGGCGGCCAGCTGCGTGACGCGCTGCGCGAAGTGCCCACCCACTGTATATACAAGCACCGACCTGCAGCCGCTTGGCGCCCACGTCGGCCACGGTGTCGGACACGGCGGCCAGCTGCGTGACGCGCTGCGCGAAGTGCCCACCCACTGTATATACAAGCACCGACCTGCAGCCGCTTGGCGCCCACGTCGGCCACGGTGTCGGACACGGCGGCCAGCTGCGTGACGCGCTGCGCGAAGTCCCCCACCCACTGTATATACAAGCACCGACCTGCAGCCGCTTGGCGCCCACGTCGGCCACGGTGTCGGACACGGCGGCCAGCTGCGTGACGCGCTGCGCGAAGTCCCCCACCCACTGTATATACAAGCACCGACCTGCAGCCGCTTGGCGCCCACGTCGGCCACGGTGTCGGACACGGCGGCCAGCTGCGTGACGCGCTGCGCGAAGTCCCCCACCCACTGTATATACAAGCACCGACCTGCAGCCGCTTGGCGCCCACGTCGGCCACGGTGTCGGACACGGCGGCCAGCTGCGTGACGCGCTGCGCGAAGTGCCCACCCACTGTATATACAAGCACCGACCTGCAGCCGCTTGGCGCCCACGTCGGCCACGGTGTCGGACACGGCGGCCAGCTGCGTGACGCGCTGCGCGAAGTGCCCACCCACTGTATATACAAGCACCGACCTGCAGCCGCTTGGCGCCCACGTCGGCCACGGTGTCGGACACGGCGGCCAGCTGCGTGACGCGCTGCGCGAAGTGCCCACCCACTGTATATACAAGCACCGACCTGCAGCCGCTTGGCGCCCACGTCGGCCACGGTGTCGGACACGGCGGCCAGCTGCGTGACGCGCTGCGCGAAGTGCCCACCCACTGTATATACAAGCACCGACCTGCAGCCGCTTGGCGCCCACGTCGGCCACGGTGTCGGACACGGCGGCCAGCTGCGTGACGCGCTGCGCGAAGTCCCCCACCCACTGCTGCACGGTGCAGCCGCGCGCCACGGCGTAGCGCCGCCAGCCGCCCGGCAGCATGCCGCGCACCAGCGAGCCCACCATGGCGCGGGTCTCGTTGGTTTGTTTCATCTCGCCCTGTCACACAAATGATGAGTTTAAACTTTATTGCAAACATTTATACTTCATATCCAAAAAACTGTTTTCGTATAATAAAAACAAATGAAATTAGAATTTTGCCCTTCCATATCGCCCAAACCAGTTATGCTGTCCTCAACACAAAAAAAAAAATATCAGGATATAAAATATGTATTATAAATTGGAAAGAAATTTTGTGCCTGTCAGCCAACCTCAACGCGGGCGAAACCGCAGGAATCCAAGCCAACTGCTATTTCAATCCCCATCATAAGTATTAGAAAGCTCCAATAAAGCTCACATTCAATCAAAACTTATTACCTGACAGATAGAGAGCACGTTGCGCAGATCGTGCAACACTTGTTGCAGCAACGACGCGCCGGCTGCGACCTCGCGCTCGAAGAAACGATACAGGGGGTCTTTGATGTTCTCCACCGTACGACGCAATGTCTGCAATACAAAGTATATTATTATGATCCGATTTGATTAACTGCGGAGCGAGGATTTATGTAGTATACCTAGTCTTGCCATAAATATTGTCACGAAGAAAAATATTTTTTTTTTATTGCAAGTAATATTTATTACTTTAACAGTGTGTTTATAGTTGTACAGTGTGTGTTACTTTTACAGTTTAATACATAAATATAAAACAATTTAAAATATAAAAAGCTTATTCGAAGTGGTCTCCATTGGCTACAATACAGTCCTTTAAACGTTGAGGCCAGTTATCAATAGAAGCGCGCACTCTTTCCATGGGAAAATTCTTCACTGCCAATCGTATGGATTGTTTTAGGGACTCCAAATTATCATGGCGTTTAGAGCAAGCCGTACTCTCTAAAACTGACCATAAATCATAATCCAGCGGATTAAGATCGGGACTAGACGACGGCCAGTCTTCAGCTCTGATGAAGTCCGAAACGTTCACTTCCAACCAAGACTGCGTGGACCGAGCTTTATGACCCGGCGCCGAGTCTTGTTGGAAGGACCATACTTGGTTATTGAACATGATGTTGTTAAGGGGCTTAACTACCTTCTCATGAATGGTATCTTGATACACTTGTGCCGATGTTTTGATACCTTTTTCACAAAAAATATGGCTCAGTCACTCCTTCATAGCTAACACCCCACCAAACCATCACTGAAGTCGGATAATGCCCACGTTGCACTCTATCGACTAATTGGAAAGCTTCCTTAGAGCTTTTAGAGCTTTGAGCATAAATACAGTCATTTGGTTTGTTAAAATGTTGCTCAATTATAAAGATTTTCTCATCCGTAAACAAAATTTTTCTGTGACCTCCCTTTGCGTACCGCTTCAGTAGTTGTTTCGATTTTACCACCCTATTCTTTTTTAAATTAACAGTAAAAAAATGACCAGTGCGTCTCTTATAGACTGCAAGTCCTAAGTCATCTTTTAAAATACGCGAATTGGTTCTGGGTGCTATCTTCATCTCCCGAGATAAAATCTTTTGCTTTCAGACAGGATTTCTTCGAATACTTTCCCTTACTGCTTTGACCACCTTTTTCGTACGAACACTACGTGGACGGCCAGATCTTTTTCTGTCACAAACAGAGGAGGTCTCATTGTACCTATTAATCGCCCGGTACACAAACATTTGACTAATACCAAGCGTATGGAGAGTTTTAAAAAATTGCATTTGGCTCCATACCAACTTTGTGTAATGCAATCACAGCGATTCGGTTCTCTTTATCACCCTACTCCATTTTAATATCGCAAAATATTGTACAATGTATTGGCGCCAAAATTAGAAAACTCAATGAACAATCGTATAAAAATGACAGATTCCAAATTCAAATGTAATATCTTTCTTATTTTTAATTGTAACAGTATTTATGGCCAGACTGTGTATAAATAAATAATATAATGAAACATGTAATAATAAGGAATAGATCGACTATTTAATTGCTCAAATCCGTCAGTCAGTGTCATCGAGTCATTGACACAGTCTCCAAGTGACTGAATAACCAATGATCGTGACGAATTTAAGCGTATTGCTTATATAAAGGGTGAGACGATACGATACAGGACGTGAGTCCTTTGCAAGAGTATTTGCGCATGCACACTGGCAAAGGACTCAAGTCCTATCACGCAAGCCATTTCTAATAATACCAATCTATACTTAATGATGTACCTATAATCAGCCTATAATGTTCCCACTGCTGGGACACAGGCCTCCTCTCTGTGAGAGGGAGGGGGGGGGGGGGGGGAGAGGGGACTTAATGATGTAAATGTCTACAATCTTTCGAAGTTATTTTCTTTCCTATAATTGTAAGACCCTTCGATCACGTATAATTTTAAATGGATCTTACCGGTAGCTCTTGCGGCAACAGTTGCAACCAAGTAGTAGCAGTTGAATGTAACGTCTTCATCCACGCGGGCCGTCCGTCAATCGAATCTGGAACTTTAATATTTTGAAGCAAACTATATTTCAGATTCAATTAGTGCTTTCATACTTCAGAAATAGAATATAATTTATGGTTTCTACAGTTATTCACACAGAGGTTTAGAAATAGACTCAATCTGCCTAGCATTTTCGTAACTATGTTTTGGTTTGTAGTATTTTACATGGAGCAACTGACTATCTGACCTCCACAACTCAGTCACTGGGTAACACGATACTCCTTAATAAACTGATTGTCAGACTTTTGGGCTTCTGACTATCCGTAACGACTATCAAAGATCTACCAGGCACACCTGGTAGATCTTAGATAGTCGTTGCAAAGATGATGCTCCACAAAGCCGATCTTTCTAAAGTACAGTACGCACTGTGACCTGCTTAAAGCGGGGAAATAAACATTGCAACCCACACTGCCGACCCTCTGTGAGTTAGAGTATCTTTTCTTTAGTTTTGGTACTGTAAAAATACTTCAAATATTTATATGACAGGTTTATCTGTGTAATACCTGCGACCACATCGGGGTCCGCGACAGCTGCATTGTATGCTAATTCCTCTTCATCTTCCAGTTGCTGCATCTTCAGGAGTTTAGATACCAAGTCACTGCCTTGGTTTGTAAGGAGTACCTGTATAAAACATGCCACTATAGTATAGGAAAAATACAAACATACCTATGACATGAATCTTAAGTTAGAAGATAATAGCCAAATCTTCTTAGTTAATGCTCTATAGTTTATGAATAGTAGGTGAAACTGGTAATACTGGTAATAAACCTTGCTTATTTGCGCTCATATTTCACGTTATTTCGTATGTTGAATATTACCCAAGGGACGCAAATTTTTAGACAAATACGCCAAGTGAAGCATAGTATGTTCGGTCTTGAGTAGACATACGCAGCTTGCGATAACATAACATTTATAAAAATGGTAGGTTCCAAATATCCTTACCTTCTCAGCGTTGTTGGGCAGACCAAGCCAAGATGGCGTTTGCCTGTCAGACAGATCTTCGATCCATTTGAGGAAGTGATCACGACGGTTTCCGTCCGGCATCGTAATATGACGCTGATTGCCGCTTGCCTGTAGAAACAAAAACGTAATAATGAATTGCGAAAGCCTAGATTTATTCAGCATTTCTTCTTAGACGAAACTCGTCTGAGTTTCGTCTAGCAAGCAAGCCTATGAAAATTGCGTTATATGATTTGAAGGTCACCACATCACACAACAAGGCAACACAAAAGACAAGTTCATCTTGTCTTTTGTAAAAATCCAAAATACGATAAAATAAAGTAAATTTAAATACGCACCCCATCAACATTAGCGACAAGTGCGAAGTCGGCTTCAAACGACTTGGGAGTGAACAGTTTGCACAGGAATGAGTGCAGGAGTCGCTGGTCGAATGAGTTGTCGATCTTGCCTCCGTAGATACATTGTGAGAGGAGGGTCACAAGTGCCTCCCATGGCACCTTCTCTGGGGGCAGGTTGGTGCGGCCCTGAGATGAGAAAAAATATATCAATTACATACAGTATCCAAGCGGCAATAGTCCAATAGTAAAACCGTGGACTGGCGAGGTTCTTAGTTTAATAACTATAAGTTGTATTTTTGACGTGAGCCTGTCCTCGCACGAACTCAGTTTATGGAAATTTATGTTTGATCAATTTGGGTCTTTATAGTAGGACCTACGGAACAAGAGATTTCACAGAATTTATCTACATCATCATCATCTGCCCAACTATGTTGGGGTCGGCTTCCAGTCTAACCGGATACAGCGGAATACCAGTATTTTAATATTTTAGTTTTTTTTTTTTTACCTACGGAACAAGAGATTTCACAGAATTTATCTACATCATCATCATCTGCCCAACTATGTTGGGGTCGGCTTCCAGTCTAACCGGATGCAGCGGAATACCAGTATTTTAATATTTTAGTTTTTTATTTTAATTTATCTACATAATAATGTGAAAAAATACGAACCATAGCCGTAGCATCGATCCAAGTATCAAGAGTGTCGCAAGCAACTCTCAGATCCGATTCGTTGAACTCGTAGTACTTAGCCCATCCCAAAGGCACGTAGCGCAGACGTTCTTGAACGATTCCGTGGAACCAGGCGAGTAGGAAATACAGTCTTGCGCGTTCCGATGGTTGCTTCATCATGCGTGCTGCCGGGACCTGTATAATTGTGTAAAAATCAATGATTTTAGATACCTAAGGACAGAAATTTTCGTTCTGTAGTCGTGACTTGACGTCAAAGTTCCTTAGTATAGTCTGCAAGTTAGGGGATTAAGTCTTTATATTGTCAGCTGTAATTCTCTACATCAATAATATAATATGGGCAACAGTAGCAACAACAGCTATAACATAGGATAGAAACCTTCATTTATCTATGGTTTTCGGAAAAGGATTTTTAAAAAATAGCTCTTAATAGTGTAAATGATCGCTTGTTACTCACGGTAGCAAAAGTCCTGAGCAGATTAGCCCTAATACCGGGCGGCGGCTCAAATACCAGCACTCTTCCAGCTCTCAGTAAGTTAACAGGCAGTTTGGGACTGATCTCCGTAGTTAGGAACAGACGGAAGTTCGGGTGTGGCTGCAGAGAGTGTAGCTTCTTCTCCAACTGAACCAGCCAGACGGGGGCCAGGTGCACGTTCTTTAGCATTACCCAGCTGGAATATAGGTTTGTGATGTAATTTCAATGTGACTGACATTTTAGGTTTTAAAATAAATAACTGTTTTGCACAAGATTGGAAAGGACTAGAAAAACAAAGATACAAGTATTCAATGGGCCACAATGTCTATCTACAAACAAAACCCCTAATCTTGACATTAGTAGCCACTTTCCGTCCACAGCTTACCGTCCAGTCTTGCAGGCAGTGTTGATGGCTCGCTCGGCTTGGTTGAAACCTTCGGCGGAACCAATAGCAATGCTGGAGAGTGGCTTGTTCAACTCAGTTGCCATGTCGTCCACACGACCTGATTACGAGCGAAATTTTGAAGACATTAATAGGCATCTCATTTGTGATACAAATATAGAAACCAAAATAATCAAACAATGAAAGTTAATATTTTGCAGGTTCATGTTTTATAGTCCACAAAACATGAATCTCCTTCTAGAAGTTTTCAATGACGAAGAAAATTGAATATCAAACGTTTTTGTTTAAAAAAATGTTTTTAAAATTACGATTCTGAACCGAATATAAGGCCGAGTGAATGATCGTCAGGTTCTGAATTTTTGCTGGCTGTTGGGTGTAGAAAAATATAAACAGGTATAAGTACTGACCGCTAGCATCATATCCGGGCACGGAGCACAGAAGCGCGGGCGTGGTAGCGTTAAGCTGACTCTCAGTGATGGATGACAAGTCCAGTTCAGTTTCGGCTTTAGCCATGTATCCTGCGCCTAATACTGCTGTTACCAGTTGAGTTGCTGCTGCGATCACGCGGTCAGGACGGAATGCCTGGGGAAAAGAGTAATTGTTTTTATTTATCGATTTGGTGATGTGATGGCAGTCAGATTAAGAGATTTTACTAGCCTTTAAGGAGTTACGTTCAGAGATAAAGTGTGCAATCAGTCGAATCCTGATAAATTCTATCCATAACAATTGGTTAATTTTTGAATAAACAATTTGAAAAGTGAGTTAATGGTATTTGCTTCAAATAGAACGTTTCTTTTTGAATGTTTGCTCATAGGATGAATGAATAAATCGACCATTAAGTATCTTAAAACTTAACTTGAAATGGATAAGTATTGCGTGGAACTAAATACTGAAGACAGCGACGTTTTTATTTCACTACTTATAAGAATGACCTCATACCTGTATAAGCAACAACCGGTACATAGCCAACGTATGCGGCGCGGGCGGCGACGCGGCTTCTCCGTCCCACAGTGTGGGCACGCACTGCTCGGGCGCAGCTTGTGACAGCCACGCGGATAGCTCTGGTAGCTCGTCCACTTTGTCGAGGAGGCGACGGAAGTGTGGTAGCCTAAGAAAATTTGCGAGTTACTAGACTGGCACGATAGGAAATTAGAGTGTTTCTGGATGATTCTACTCGAGTAAATCGGGAAACTACTTTAGATATGTAGCATATCCACAACAAACGCGCAGAATTATATGTGCCGCGGACCGGATTGACAAATATGCATAGATCATGCCGCAGTCCCTGATGAGACTTTTTTCTATTTTTATTTTTAACTGTGTTAAGTTTAGTTTATAATCATGTACGAGTCGCAATAAATACTTTTTCTTTCTTTCTTTCTACTCTGTGAATACTTTCCTAGGTAATCATCGTAGATACCTTATGATTTGGCTAAAATATCTTCATTTTATGTAGCTATTCGCCTAGCCCTTGGACCTGCAAATAAAACCTTATACACCCTTTTAATAATAATGAAAAATCAAGGTCATGTTTCGGTTGTATTACCTGGAGCTAAGTCTAGCCGCGGCGTCATGTTGCTGGTGGGTCAGTGGTTCAAGCGGCGACGTAGTGGACACGAAGCCCTCCTTGCCTCCGAGGAACACGCCGAAGGAGCGTTCTAGTGTGTCTTCAGCTCCTGTACCCTTGAGGTGAATGCGGCAGAGTAGGAGAGCGAAGGTGAGGCGGTCTGTGTGTAACATGCCGCGGGCTACGCGCTCGTATATCACCTGGTGAAGTTTTAAAGTCATCTTGTGAACTGGTAGAAATTTAAAATACAAGTAACAGTATCTGTGAGTGGAAAATCTAAGCAGAGTTACAGAAAACAACAACCAAAATATCTGTGTGATTCGATTCAGATTCTGTTCGCAAGGGCCAATTAATTCTCAAACCATAAGTATGAGGGCGAGAATGCGAGATTAATAAACCGCACTAAGACTTTGCTGAGTAAGCTTCATACGAGTATGGACACTATTTGTATAAGATTGATGTTAATAATCGGGTGAAACGCTTGATCTTGCAATTTGGCCATGAGTACTTACCGCAAACAGTTCTTCTGTAATAATCTTGAGCCTAGCCGTGTAGTCTGTGGTGCCACTTAGCAAGGGACACACCAGTACCGAGCTGAAGATGTCCAGGAACATCTTCAAAGAGTACTGGTACAGGAAGTGTACTTGATGGAGCGACTCCATTGTGAAGTAAATGCTGCTGCAGGCCTGGGAAGTAAAGATGTTGAGTTAGTTACAAGTAGAACTTAAAACTTTGTCTTTTGTATACATAAACATCTTTGTACTGAATGAAATGAGTAGTCTATTGCAGTAGGTTGACCTAACCTAGTATCAGTAGGTTGACAAGGTCAGAAAGTATTTATAATGTATTTACAAAAGCCAAGCTTTTAAGATACGCTAATCTGTCTGAAGCTCGGTAAACAAAATAAATGAAAAAGAAGTTAACCCGGAAAGTCTTCTCTCCAGGGTTTATCGCTGGTGAATGATCGAAAATGGTTAAAAAAAAAGACATTACAGGCACAATTCTATGCCTAAAATGTTTCAGATCTAACCAGATTACTATAGTCTAACTCCCGAGTTAGAGCATAGTACCCTGGTAAGATTGGACGAAAACATATTACAACAGGAATTCAATTATCACCAATGAAACATTTGAGCACTTACTTGTGACAGTGGTAAGTACTGCTGGCTGACCGTCTCAATCTCTCCGATAACTTTGTCGGTCTCTTCCACCTTCTGTCCGATGTCATCAGCTTCCTTCTTCAGGGTCTCAAGCGTGGCGATCACCGAGTCATCGTCCAGGATCTTGCCTTTAGCATCGTTTAGAGCTTGGAGCAACGACTTCTCTAGCTGACGTAGACGTAAGTGGAACTCGCCTAAAATAGAGAACAATCGTTAATAAACAAAAAAAAAAAAAATGTAGGCGGAAATTTCTGTAAACTTCTTTATTAAATATGTTATCTGCGTGAGTAGTAACAGCACACAAACAAAAATATGGTGACACCAAACTAGAAATAGGTAGAATATTTTTTACTGTGCACGATATAATAAATAAAATACAATTCTAAAAACAGGGTGTTTAAAAGAAGGCAGTTTTATTGCTAAATGCGAAGATATACCACCTTCGGATGGAGCTAAGAGAGAAAAGAGAAACTATAGAGCGGTTAGTTCCAGGGTGTAATTTTTAGAGAATGTTGTCAGTTATAATTTTATTTTGTATCTCAAATGTTTACGAGCTTCTTGAAATATATGAAAAAAAAAAAGTTCCAAATGGACACTACCATATTTTAAATACCTTGATATATATATATTTTTTTAGTTTTACGTTATTAGCCTGTTATAGTGCGAACTTACCTTGCAATTTCAGCAAGTCAGACCTCTTGGTATCGATATCAGGTCGTTCAGCCTTCAGCACTCTGTGCAAGCACTGCGATTGTAGCGACGAGCGGGTTACGGTGAAGTTGACGAACGTCACTCGAGAACACATGTCCGGAGGGAATTCTACTGTGGGGTCCCTAAAATCAAGTTGTGAGTTAGTTGGATAATTAATTTTTATTACGATTAAAAGCAGATTTCGTATAGGAACAGATTAACCAAAAATGTAAAAGGAAAAACTTAAATGACACATTCAGAACTTATCTGGAATGGATGAAACAGGCAGTTATTTGATTTTTAATGACAGTGAATTTTACAAAGAATTTAAAACAATTTTTTGGTGTCCATAAAGTTATACAATTATTTGGAGCAAGGAATGTTTGAAGACTTTAAAGATTTCTCTAGTAAAATGTGTGCTAGGCTTCTCAAAAAGAATACTAAAGCTATTAACTCACCTGGTGCTAAGGAATATTACAAACGAGGGACTAAGATCAATGTCCTGGTCTCCGAGAGTGATAAGCACTCGGCCACCAGTACGACGAAGTTCCCTGTTTAGTACGGGGTTCAGGATCGGATCGTAGTTCTCTACATCCTAGGAAAACAAAGAAGTAAACCATATTTTAGAAGTAGAAAACAAGCCTTGTATTCGTTAGGAAACAATTGGCAATCAAGACGTGACGTTTAGCGACGTTCCACAGCAGCGTGAGACGTTGCCAGCTCGCGCAGATCATATCGAGTACTGGACAATCAACGTTTCTAAACCGAAGATGTTTGCTGTTGCACGTTATGCTGTGCATCATGTTGCGCAACGTGTCACGTATCATGTTGCACGACCAATTGTCTAGTAAATGTACGTCTGGCAGTACACTAACTTATATTCCTTAGACTGTAATTACCAAAGAATTAATAATAAGGTCTAAACAATACTTACTTGCACAAGCAACGGGTTTCCGAAACGCAGTGCAGACTCCAGGTTCTTTCTGAACGAGTCGTCGAGGAAAGATGTCTTGGTGATCTTGCGTTCCTTGAACTCGCGCATTATGAACTCTGTCGCTTGGCCGGAAGGATCGATGATGAGTGGGTAACGGTTGAAGCGCTAAAACGAAAGAAAACAGTTGAATATAGGAAACGGTTTCCAGAAACTTAAAGAAACTACTGAAACGTTCCAGAGACTGAAAGAAAGTACTGAAACGTTCCAGAGACTGAAAGAAACGACTGAAAGATACTCAGGGCCGTATTACAGAACCTTCCTCAAGACTCAAGGATTACTTAAAACTAGTTTCAACGAATCAAATGGCTTTAATCGAGTTTTAATAATGCCTGGGTTTTGAGGTTCTGTAATAAGGGCCTTAGTTTCATTCAGTTTTAATTTAAAAAGTAGTTTTAAATTGTAAAAAATATTTCACCAATTTTTCTTAACTATGACTTGAGGATAATTTGTATTGGTGAAATTGCTTACACAAAGCAAGATTCAGAGGAATTGTTGTTCGTTAGTAGGAGAGGTATTGTGACGTTTGAGAGACAATTGTTCTAGTGTGAGAGAGAGATGGAGCTATACAGGATGGATAGCACTATCTCTTTTTCGCAACGAAACAATGTTGGATTTAATACTTTATAATACGGCCTGGCATTCTCTCCTCAGAAGACTAGGTATACATAATTCTCGTCACTTCTAATTTTAAGGCTTAGTTTCCGCTGTCGCATAAGGCACCAAACAAAATACAGCTTACTCTTAGCATGATAGCGTTCTCCACACACAGTTCGTCTGTAGGCAGGGCATTTGCTTGCCAACGTAGTCGCTCATCAGGGTTACTGAGGTACTCCGTGCGAGCTATGTCCGCCCGGTATTTGATGTTAGCGGCTGCTAAGTGGGCTGTCCATGTCGTAAATAGGTTTTGACGGTACTGGGGAAGAAGAATTTGGATTGTATTTTCAGTTCGAAGAGAAAATGACATAAAAATAAGACAGCACTAGCGCATCTCTTCGGCTATTTTCCAAATAAGGTTGAGGTTGGCTATCGAGATGCGGTTGTATATTATCAGTATTTCACGACGAGAAGAGGCCTTTGCCCTCCGGTGGGACAATAATAGGCTGATATTATTATTATTTCGTACGTAAATAGTTGTCCTTACATGCTGATCGAAGTATCCACCATACGCGATGAAAGCGGCAGACAGCAAGACATCTCCGACGATGGTGCTCATTTGTGAGCGGAAAGTCTCCGAGCTCGACTCCCAACGTTCTCGCTCGATTACCAAGCTCTTCAGTAGGGCTATGGACCTGTCCACCTGCGTAGAATCATAATAGTTTTAGTTTTTTTCCTATATATAAAATAAGAGATAATAAGATTTTCTTTCTATCGAGTTTTCTGGGTTGTACAAAGTCGGAGATTTGTTAAGTAACAAGTTTGATATGGGAAGTTAGGCCCAATTGAACGCCGCCCTATAATGTTGCACCGAGTGACAGTATTGTTGATAAGGATAAAATCCTGCAAAGGAATGTTATTGCGACAAATCGACAACTTATCCATATTTCTCAATGACCAAGCCTGACTCAATAACTTACCTTAGCCTGTACATTCTCCAAGTCAGTTTTAATAGCCTGAGCTTGACTGATAAGCTGCGCATACTCTTCCTTGTAAGACGCGATAGACTTCTCGAGCTGAGCAATCAACTCGCTCACTTCGTCGCCAGCCGTCACGTTGCTTTGAGCGCGGTTTTCTAGAGCTTGAAGCTCGTTGCGAAGAGGTTCTACCCGTTTTAACATGTCTGCGTATTCGATCTGTGGATTTGAGTGAACAAGTGAATAAGAGTTAGTTGAAAATAAAGCGCTGAACACACGAAGACAATATTGGCTTTGCCCGTGCAAATGGAAACACTAAATTGATGAGTCAACCGCAAGTCCATGCTAAGTTTGACATTAGAGCAACTATATGTCGTTGCAGTAAGAGCGTTTTTCGTAGTTTAAGTATTACCACTGACGCATGAAACTGTAATTAGTTCAGCGCTAAATAGAATACTAGTACTTTAATTATATTCAACGAAATATATTGAATGTATCTTACCTGGGCGATAGCCCATTTGACCATAGGACCGCAGGCCATACTGGCCCTGTTCACTTTCTCGAAGTTGTAATCAGGGTTGCTCAGGTACCGAGTCCTCATTTTCTCGCGAACATCATCACTGGTATACACACATTTATTCATTAATATAAGGAACAGTTTCTTCAAATGGTAATATTTTAACTTTATTACGTGCATCGTGCAATGTCAATGAACCAGACCATCTCAATGAATGACTTTTGACCTTGTACCAGAGAAATTTTGACTTGTATGTACGACACGGTATGCTTACTGTCGGTCAGATTCATGTGTTATTGAAATTGGTAAATATTTTAGCGAAGATATCTTTGGATTTGACAGGCAGTAGGTTGGGGAATTTTTGTGACTATTTGGTTCAAAAAAAGTTATCCATGAATTTGACCGACAGTGTAATTTATACAGTAACCGCGTCCAACATGCACATCTTGTTACTCCTGTACCTCACTTCAAATATAAAACAGGACGTCACTTACCCACACAGCAAACAAAGATTCTAGAGATAAACACATTGCCTTCCCCTGCTCGAAGGACACATTAGATAGCAAACAAAACAAAAGAAACATAATATTAAACAGAAAAAAACAAGCTATATCACCGTCGGTAGTGAGTCTCTTCCTCGGCGGTTGGACACGGACATTATTTATTGGCAAATACATTCATGCGTCCTGAATGTCAAGGTAATGTACGAGTATGGTGTATTGTATATTTTGAAGTGTAACTTTGGCGTTGGTCGTAAGTTTTTAGTATAAGTGTGTAATTAATAAAGTTATTGAGAATGGAACGGCTGTTTCAGTGATTAATGTCTACTTTTTGTATTAATTCGTTCAAGTTGTCTAGGTGTTTTAATTTTCTAATATTGTCAACGTACCTACCACCACATACGTACCAATTACCGATACATGCGCGTGCGTTTTAACATCAATAAAAATGCATACAAACTGAACATACCATGCGAAAAGCATGCAGCAAGCATCAAAATTTAGCCTAACTTACTATGCAAATTGCACGCGATTTTAATTTTTTATATAAAAATAAACTTTATGAAATGATGGTTAAAAAAATCGTGTGAAACTAGCATTGGAATACTTCGTGATCCAAAGATCAAAATCCTTACATACCACCACCAAACAAAACAGAGGGGACAAGTGGGAGGGGTGGAAAACAAGCGGCGGTGCTCACGTTATGTCCTCGGTGGAGAAATTGGAGACGATGCTGTTGATGAAATTCTCTCGCATGATGACGGCGCGGATCGCCTTCCAGTCGGTGGCATTCTCCCCGAGCAGGAGGCAGATGGACTCCAGAGCGACCTTCACGAGCGCCGGCGGATTGCCCATAGATCTCACTTCCACCAAATGCTGCTTCTTTATAGATTTCACCGCTGTATATTACAAACGGTTCGGCGATGTTCGTAGGTATTCGGCGAAGATCGTAGGTATTGGGCGAAGATCGTAGGTATTCGGCGAAGATCGTAGGTATTCGGCGAAGATCGTAGGTATTCGGCGAAGATCGTGTTCGTCAGCGCCGTTGGTGCGTCGCGTCGCGTCCGTCACCAGCACGAAGCGAGAGCGAGAGAGTACAAAAAAGAGAGAAACAAAAAAGGCATTTAGCTGCTTTCTGTGACACATGCGGCTGGCGTTATTATTTAACGTTGAAATGATACCGCTGCTACCAGCGCGGGTGCCCAGGAAACTGTTACAAATACTTTCGTCTTTCAAATTTTGACTTGATAAAAACAATTGATAACAATTTCCTATAACCCCAGATCGCTGAAACGTAAATAAATAAAAGTTTTTTTTTCTGAAAAGAAACGGTTAAGATACGTAATGTTAAAACAAATGTTAAATGATTCACGACGATGCTTAGCGGGGTTAGTCACGAGTATTCACTGTATATTAGTGTGCCTTACATTATATAGATGCCATTTTACATTACTGTGATCACAGCGTTACGTTTTCTTCTATATTAATAACAACAGTCACATAATGCAAGCGAGCTTAGCTTATTTACAACAACATATTTATCTATAAAATTCATTCATAACAATAAAGAAAAATGTATAAAGAATTGAATACATTTAAATGTTCCGTTTTGTGTCAAAACTTACAAAATATATCAAAATTTAATGCATAACATAACAATATACAAACAAAATAGGTAACAAGGTAGGTAATGTTTTTGCCAATAAATACGACTAGGATATTAGAACTAAGGAACACTAAATTGCTATCTAGGATGTTGATCTCTAGAACATTACATTCATATCAAAATCAAAAGTTTTTTTTTCGTATTTCCTGTTGAGATAGTATGTCGTTTTATACCCGACGTTTTAACTCATTCGTCGCGTAAACTTGTCAAATGGAATACTGAAAGAAAAAGGTGCATGACAGAGAACAGCCAAGTTCCTATAACAGACACTTCTAGACACTACACTCTTCACCCGTAGTTGTCCACAGCTATTTAGGTACACAACAACATCTAAAAGAGTGAAAGCGACCAGTTAGTGCCATACAACAACAACAAAACTACGACATGCTATCTCACAGTGAGAATAATTGTCAAAACTAACGTGATGTTCTCAGTCTCGAAGTTAACGATGGTTGATATGAAGTTGTCCTTCATGACGACAGAGCGGATGCCCTTCCAAGTGTCCCCTTTCTCCCCGAGGAGGGTGCAAATGGACTCCAGCGCCATTTTGACGACAGACGGCGGGTTGGCCATGGACCTCACCTCGACTAGTTGCTGTTTCTTGATCGAGCGCACGGCTGTTTTATGGGATTGTCTTCGGGTTTAATACTAAATGTCGTTATAGTCAGACGTTTTCAGACTTCATAATTCCTCAATTATTTAAAACAAAGTGTTAATTTAGTTTATGATTAGATATAGCAGTTTAAACGAGGCCTGAGTGTGTGACTATAACCACGCTGCTATAAGATAAATATGACTGATTTCTGAATAGTCTTTCCACTGTTGAATGTGAATGTTACATTTATCTCATTCAGAAACCAATACTTCAATAAAAAAAAACGATTATAAAACATAGAACAGAAATAAACGAGGCATCTTTCTTGTGACTGCAAAATACAAACGTTAGATCAAACTACCGACATCAAAGTTAATCCAATATGTCAGCAACCAACTATACTACACTAATAATTGCTTGAACAGTGACTAAACAAAGTAACGTCGTGGTATTCATTAACTGGACAAACACAAACAATATGAGGAAAGGTATTTCGTACCGGTTTTAGTTCAAAGACAAAAAGGACTCGTGGTAAAGGTCTCGGTCATAAAACGTGCGAGTAGGACGTTAAAAATTTAAGTACGTGATTTCTTGCAACTCTATACTGAGTCTCTTGTCATCTCGGTTCCTCGTTCTATGACCGCGGCTGCCACGAACACTGGCAACTTGTTGGACACAATTTTTAAATCAATCTTTGACAAAATCATTTCATTCATCAAAACATTTATTTATTTATTGAATTAAACAAATTAGATAGGGCCTTCTATTTTCATTCAGAGTATTCAAATCTCAACTAAAACCGGTACATATTTGTATGAATACCACATGAGTGTCATGCGAGTACAGTAAAGAGTCAAACCATTTTGCGCCTCAATGACGGCAGGCTCCACTTGTGCGAGGTCAGCCATTACGTCGCGACGCTTTGCTTCTATCTCCTTCGTTTGTTTCTCTAGAGCGACCTAAATCACAAAGTTAATAATTTTAATCCTCATATTACAAAAAAGTATCAAGATTGTTGTGTTGGACTTTTGTTTCATGACTTTTTTCGCCGTTTTCGATGTCGCTAAACATGTCGGGCAATGTCTGGAGACTAGGTAAGTTGTCTCGAGACGCATGCTTGATTACTGAGACGGTATTCTAAATCGTAATTTAAACTTTTCATCCTGAAGTTTTGTTATGGATTTTAGCAGTAGCATTTCGTGAAATTTGAAAAAGTGGTCATGAGAATGTATCGTACCTGAATTTCTTGACTTTCAACTTTCTTCTTTTCAGCTTCTTGTTGATCTTTCACCATCTGCCGAAGCTTGGCGTTGGCAGCTTCGTTTTTATGTTGCAGTTCCTATAAAGTTGCAAGACACCAATGAGTACAACTTCGTTTCTACTTTTTAGATAAAGTAATAATGCTTAGTTTAGAAAAGTAACTGTGCGTATCAAACGCCTCAAAACTCAAGGATAGTGGATGACTTTTGAAAGCATTCAGAGCGGGAGTCTCGCTTCTATGCGTAGTACAATTATATTTTCTATTTTATATTGCTTGGATCTCCAGATATCTTGAATATAAATTACCTGTGATTTAACAGCTAGACTCTTCTGCATCTCTTCAACCTGTTCCACCGTTTCAGCGATCTTGCCCAGACCCACGTTCAAGTGAAGCTGTTGTTCTTCAAGGTCGGCGCGCTTTTCCGCGTAAAGTTTCACCATTTGTTGGATGAAGTCTAGGTAGTGTCTGTTTTAGTGGAAGAAGATTGTGATGAAATCATTTGTATGAGTTGGTTGATGTAGTAAATACTGGTATTGAGCTACTGCTATTCTGCTGTTAGACTGGAAGCCGACCCCAACATAGTTCGAAAAGGACTAGGCTGATGATGATGGTTGATGTCGTAATCGGAAGTTAAAGGAGTACTGTAGAAGCTCTAGTGACATATTTTCAACGTTACGAAAACTTTTAAGACTGGTTTCTGATCAATAATAGAAGTGTTCACAGTCAAAACCGATTCTTGTTTTTGTCCTAGTGTAAACAAATCCTAACCAAGTAATAATATAATAAGTGTCAGGCGATAACATATCCTACTAATATTATAAACGTGAAAGTTTGTATGTATAGATGGATGGATGGATGTTTGTTACTCTTTCACGCAAACACTACTGAACGGATTTGGATGAAATTTGGCACACAGATGGTTTATAACCAGGATTAACATATAGGATACATTTTATCCCGATATTCCCACGGGATCGAAACTTATGTGGGTGAAACCGCGGGGCGCAGCTAGTACATTATAAGCCAAATTGAGAAATCGGTCGCTGATATAATGTCAGTTGCCAGTCAGTTCAATCGCCACCATTTGGGGTATTAAACTACGAGTAAAAACCAACTTACCTGGGAGTAATAGCCATTGTACGGTTAGCCCTCTTCGCAAGACTAGCATTAGCTGTATGTAAAGTCTGGTGCACATAGACGCAGGCGTTGACCACGGCTTCGCGGTGTGACGGGCGCGCGCCCACCTCGCCGCACGCTGACGGGAAACCGTCCGGCGGTGAATACTCAGCTGAGTCGAGGTCCATGCGTTGAGTAAACTCTTTGCCGACCTAAAACGAAAAATATTTTATTGATACAGACTCTCTGAAGCATCTTTATTTTTACGTTATTATCACATTGGTGAAGTTTCGAATTGTATAGTAAAAAAACAAAGACGAAAGGTAGCCACGTATTTCTTGTGAATGCGACCAAATGCCGTTGAGGCAATCGTGTCCTTGAGTGTAGACCGTGAATCCGCAAACGTAGTGGGACAGCCTCAAGTTAAGAAGAACGATATTTGTGTAGTTGGTAATAATTGGAAGAGAGAGAGAGAGAAAGAGAGAGAGAGACAGAGAGAGGGGGAAAGAGAGAGAGAGAGAAAAAGTATTTATTGCGACTCGTACAGGATTATAAACTAAACTCAGTTAAAAATAAAGATAAAACAAATTATATATAAAAAAAAAGTAATAAAAGGAAAAATGAAACAGAAAGTCCTATACGAGGCCAAAAGGCTTATATCTCAGCATGATGCTTCGACATTTAAAAAATAAATGTCGCAACGCTGGTATTCAGTGGCCGAGAATAGATCTCAGTAGTGTATAATTGTAGAGGCCTATGTCTAGCAATGGACTGAGGCAGATGAAGGCTGATGAGGCAGATGATCATTGTAAACAATAACTTACTTGGAACAGAGCCCCATCGCTCCAGTCTCCGAACCAGTTGAGCACACATCTGTTGAAGAGAGCGGGCGACGTCGCCGCGCGGTCCTTCAGACCCTCAGACGACGGGTTCATTGTGAACACCACGTGCAGATTGCGCATTACTTGGCCGGTAAACCTGGGGTAAAATGGTGATTATATGTAGAATTACTTGAAAATAGAATATTGGCTGGTTTCAAAATCTTATATAAGTAGTACCTACTCAGAGGGATCAAAATACAAGAGTTTACGCAATATCTTTGGGAGAAAGTGGGTTTGGGATACTTATATTATGGTATTGATATAGCAGCTTACCATTTGTACAATTCGTCGTTAGAATCCAACATCAAGCCTTCCCTCTGGGCGCCTTCTTTGCACTGAGTCATAAGAGCAGCGAATTCGTCACCTTCGAATAGACCGGGAACCTAGAGAAACACAATTAGTTAAGCACATATTCGAAATATTATCAATTATTATTTTCTTCTATTTGAAAAAGATTTATTGACTGAAAAGAGTGTCTGTGGCGTTTCTGGCCCGTTCTTTTCTTTGAAATGCACAACTTGCTTCAAGCTTCTGACTGATCGACCCCTTGACAATACAAAAGTACCTGTGATTGATTTAGTTGTAATAAATGCTTTGAGTTTGAAAATTTGGTATTATTTTAGAAATATTTTTTATGATAACTTTTAGGAGACTAACGCTTACGTCAGTGATTACCCCAATTATAGACGGTTCATAATATTTAGACCAACAGGCTAAGCCTCAAAATCTATTATTATTATTTCTTTTATTTATTTACTTCTTAATTATTTAATACATTTTTAAATATTTTTATAAAAAAAACATAAGAAAAACATTTTCAAATATAAAAAATAGTAGTCCGCCGGGAGCAGGGTCCAAGTTACCAGTGGTTAGGGCGATTATTTTTACAGTCCATATGTAGTTCCTTGACCAATAACTTACCTCCCCATTAGCCAGTAGAGTGTTCATTCTCTCGAGGAAGCCACTGTCAAGTACATTGGACTCGTCCAGAATGAAGGCCACCTTCTCATCGCGACAGCCCGCACGACGGAGCACTGAACGAAGGTCTTCGTCGAAATCAGCGCCCGTGTATTTGTTGTGCACCTTTAGAAAAGGAGATTAGTGTTATAGTTTTTGTAATATTGTTTTTTGTAAGCTGAAAATGTGAGATATAAGGAAAAGGTAAATATAAGATGAGGTTAAACCAATAGAAGAAGTTGTACCGTGGGTCGTTCCACGTATGTACTATGAGTGAACCATTTTAAAACGGTGGTTCTACATGAATCGATGTTTTGAAATGGTATGGCAATGGAAATCCACATTACAAATTAAACTTTTGTTGCTAATTCGTACAAGAGCCATGATAACACACAATATTAATGCACTAGCATAATCAGCCTATGACGTTCCCACTGCGGAGACATATGCCTTTCACAAGAGAGGAGTCTCTTGTGAGAGGCAGCGGGCCGTAATCCACCACGCAGAGGCCTGCGATCCCTAATTTGAAACTGAACAAATATATTTTTTGGGTAATTTCAATTCCGTCCTCAAAATTCTTCACAAATTAGCAACATAGAGTTTATTGTCTACTTTAAACGTTCTCTTACCTTAATCTGGAAGATGCTAAGTCCATTCATCCAGGCGACGAAGCGACTGAGGGTAGTTTTGCCGGCGCCCGACACACCAATCAGCAGTAAATGTCCCTGTGGCTGTCTGAAGATACGGTCGATACGTAGCACATGGTCTAATACCTCGTCGAATAGTACCAGAGGTACATCGAGTTCTTCTTCGTAGAATACCTTGGAAGTAATAATAATAAATATTTATCCAGAATCAAAGTTGGGAAAATACAAATATGAGTCTTAGATAATTAAGGTCTTGTTATGTTAGATGCCTGTACTAGCATTAATTATTCTGTATTACAGGCGGCAGGAGCTCTAAAAATATACTACTTGTAGGTCAACAATATTTAACATTATAGTGCGGCTGACGAGAGGCTGCGTTCTTAACACCTGTCAGTTCCATACAAACGAATACGTGTTTTGCGACTTTGATCTGTATTAACTATTGGAATTGTCGCACTGCTAGGTGTCCCAAACGCTTCTTCTCCGCGGCCGGACAGCAGAAAGAGAGAACTAGTAAGAATATTCAAGGCTAAAAAATGCCCGAAAAAATGTATCATAGTAGATCGCTGAAATGAAGAATAAACACACTGTGTTTATGTTAGAGTTCAAATTAAAACAAAAAAACATAATAATGGAAGAAATTCCTTAAAGTACAAAGTTTTCAAGTAAAAATTTATGTTAGGAAACATTTTTACTTTACCTTGAGCCTAGCCTTGACGTATTCTCTCAATTGGTCTCTAAGTACTGGCACATAGTCCTTGCTGAGCCAGTTACTGTACAGAATAGGACGAGCCAGCGCTTGTTCTCTATTAATACCTAAAAACGTCCAAACACTTTAGAAAATCCTACCTTAACATCACAGCAATAAAATTCAATTTGCAGTGCAAGTCTACCGGTGCAAGGATCAAATGAAATTCTGCACTATAGTGAAGAACATAGAGTTTAATTTTCAATAATTTACCTGGGAAGAACATCATAGCAACGTTGTCGATGTTCTCGTCGGTCCATTGTCTTTCAGTGTCGTCAACCAATCGGTCTTGGAATAGACGGAGGGCTTCGTGCGCCCATAGTCTTACCAGGCCTTCAACGTTCAGGTTATCTAGAGGCCTACAAAAGGGGGAAAATATAATTAAAAATATCCAAGCGCGATTTAAACTCTAAGACGTTCTCGATTTCACTGAACTCATAGAGCATCTAATTTTTATAAAGATGCTCTGGGTAATGAACTTTCGTTACTGAAAAGGACGATAATTTCCATAAAAACTAGTTAAATAATATTTTTGCAAGTTTGAAAGAAGGCAAGAAAAATATTTCAGTAAACTTCCAAGTTCGTGTCTAGCCTCAAGTCCGCGTCTGTCAAGCGCGGTCGTAAAATATACGAGACTTTTATAACATTTTAGAATCGCATAAAACGCATGAATCTATTTTGCGATGCGAGTTACGTCTTCACCATAGCTTGCCTTAGTGGTTCGCACTAAATATTAGTAATAAAATAAAATATTACTTTACCTTATAGCCTCGCAGATACCGCGCACCCATCTGGTCATCTCTCTGGGCGAGTATACGTAATGCGGCTGCATGTCTTGCGTGAACCGCTCTTGTGATGCGAGGTATAACTTCACCATAGCTTGTGTTAGCGGCTCGGCGTAGCCACGTAACGCTGGTTGCATGCGTAGCATTGCACGGGTGAAGGTGCCGTAAATCTGTAGAGGAGATTAAGATGGGTGTGGTCCAAGGGTTGGGTAGCAAGTTACTTTAACTTAGACGTCAGTGTCTTAAACAGCCGTTTAACTAGAAATTGCGAATCTGAATTACACCAGTGACTAAGTAAAACATTACCTTTTGCTATTTTGTCACTGGGATATAAAACAAAGTGAGGGCGAAGTAAAAGCCATCAAATTTCAGTTGAATACCATACAAGTTATGTCACTTATAAACACGCTGAAGTCTAACATGTGAACTAGTATCAAAGCTACCTTCATTTTCTCTTTTTTAATTTGCCTGTTGATAAAAGACAACAACAATTTTAAAATATTTACAGACATGTGAGTGTTTTATTTACCTGTTCAAGTGAAGTCTCTCCAGGGTAGTCGACATAGATGACAGGCACATGACGTAGCAGCCGATGTGACAGCGGCTTACGTCCCGGGTCGGTAGGCGGGTTACAAGCACCCACGAATTGGATGCGTTCCAGGTGTACCCATGAGTGATCTGGATGATGTAGACGCCATATTAGTATTTTGGGGTAGTGCGCCACTTCTTTCAAGCCCAAACGTTATGAAGTGATAAAGAGTGACCGTTTATAGAGGCTGTTTTTTTTTCTTTTAATTTTCGACTTTAAGAACTGATATTTGTAAACCCTTTATAAATACATCCCGATCTTCACATAAATTAGAGTTAGATAGCATTAAGCTCAAACGCCACTTTAGTTACAAGATATTTATAAGCCGGGGTTTCAATAAACATAGTATTATAATATAACAGATGTTTCAACTCACCGCTAGCTCTGTAGAAGCCTTTATGTTCGAGCAGTTGTCTCAAGAAAGAGATGACACGCTGTGTGCCGTATTGATCCATGTCGGGCAAGTTAATTTCATCGCAGAACAGTACGAGCCATTTGCCGAGCTATAACAAACGAAGTATCGGTTTATTTATACCTCTCAATCGAATCTTAGAATAGAATAAAAATACAGTAGAAAAAGTTTAGTAGCGTAGACTCTAGGAAACAGATGAGTTGTTACAAAATAACGTTTGGTTTCTAGTATATTCTACTAAGGCAAAAACACTCAAAATAAGCACTTCTGGCTTTTAAATAAAGCTTATACGCCAGTAGCACAAAAACAATTAATCTGATACTGTTTTTCCGAAACGGCCTAAGTAAACACAAAAGTCAAACCAAAATATACTCTAATAATAGGACACAAAGTCGAGTCTCAATTGTCTCACAATTTACAAACTAAACACTATGAATTAAATGATTAATGACGTCATTCCATAATAATTTACCTGTACTGGAGCCAATACAACTCCATTAGGAGTTTTTCTGTACTCGCAGTAGTGGTCGAAGGTCTTCAGAAGTAACTCAGGAGTGGTGGCAGACGAGAAGTTAAGGCCGACCACCTCCATGTCTGGCAGAGCTCGGAGTGCAGAGAAGAGGGTCATTGTCTTACCCGAACCAGGAGGACCGCAGAGTACTGTTGAATGTATTATTATTTACTATTTATTTTCTTTGGAAGGCTTACAGCTCAACAAAACAGAATTAAAGTAGTAAGTGTGACTGTCAGTCAATTACAAACCTTTACATAAACTACGAGAAATGCCAGTAATATATGGGCTACCACACTTTTATCGGCAGTTGATACCAGCAGTTAGGACTGCCTACAAACTACCCACACTGTTTCCAACCCCTCAAAATCTTGTATATCAAAATCAATATTGGCGGCCAACCAGAAAAATACGTCACTACAGTGAATCTGTACTCTTGGTTACCACAAATAAACCACGCGTCGCTTCATAAGATAAAAAATAATGTACAAAATATACGAACCCAAAGGCTTATGCTCGGCCAACCAGGTATATAGCAGCGCTTCATGACGAACCGTATCAAGAGTTGGTACGACCACATCTGGTGCGGCCACCTTATGTGTTTCCACTTCAATCTGGGGCACCTTTGCTGACCACGGCACCCATTCTCCGGTTATACACACCTAGGGTACAAAGTTTAATTTGAAATACAAATTAATTTCAGGGCAAGTAAAATAATTTGTGGATATAAAGGATTTGCATCGTCACCAAAGTGTGGGTTAATATGGGAACAATAAACGAGCTACCACGAGTGACGATAAATAAGTAATTTGATCAGTTGCACCGCAGTCGATCAGCCCGTTCCGGTAAATATTTACCGCGACATAAGATATTGTACTACACCTCGTGTCGATACTAGAAAAAAATCATAATAACGTAATGTTTAAGTTCCGATCAAGCTCAAATGTCACTTACTTCAAAGTCAATGATGTGCTGATTCGCACCACAGTTAGGCAGCTGCATTGTGCTAGCTGATCTGATAAAGTCTCCCAGTTCATTGCGATCCTAAAACAAACCATCACATTTTTATTTTTATTCAATTTTGGAACCGGCGATAATCATCATGCTACGGTTACATTGTCGCGATAACGCGAACTACACTTCGTGTGCTCTCGCTCGCACACCGCTCGACGTCTCGCTGCACAACAGAGAGCGCGCGGAGTGTAGTTCGCGTTATCGCGACAATGAAGCCGTAGCATCAGTGAAACGAAGTATCAAAATTGACTACTCATTTATTTAATTTGTTTACCTTGAGTTTGGCATCACCAGCAAATG